>OX375876.1:88676293-89276293 GCA_947359465.1 Metellina segmentata
CCTGTAGAACGTGTTTCCTATCGCAACAGGTAAAAATATGACCGTGACATTTCCATGTTAACTATAATACATAAACTCTATGCAAAGTGTTTCCTTGGAAAAAAAACTTTAGATTTTAAAATTGGGGCTTCGAGGGGCACTTTTAGGACTACCTGAGCACCAATCATGGCTACAGATTCGTCTGAAGACAGAAAATAAATTGTCCATGTTTTCTGCGGTGTTCTAAGGTACAATTGTATGTAGATTTTTTAGAGATAATATACACGCATATATATATATATATATATATATATATATATATATATATATATATATATATATATATATATATATATATATATATATATATATATATATATATATATATATATATATATATATACATATATACATATATATATATACATATATACATATATACATATATACATACATATATACATATATACATATATATATATATATATATATATATATATACATATATACATATATATATACATATATACATATATATATACATATATATATATACATATATATATACATATATACATATATATATATATATATATATATATATATACATATATATACATATATATATATATATATATATATATACATATATATATATATATATATATATACATATATATATATATATATATATACATATATATATATATATGTATATATATATATATATATCAGGCCTCGAAATAGATTTTTTAATTCAGGTGCACAAGGTGCATCTAAGTTTTTAAATTAGGTGCATGGCATGCTCCTAGCGGGAAAAATTTAGGTGCACAATTTTATTTTCATGTGCACAGTGCACCCGGGTATTTCGAGCCCTGATATATATATATATATATATATATATATATATATATATATATATATATATATATATACAGAGAGAGAGATAATAGATAATGTATATAGAGAGAGAAATTGTGAAAAACTACGGTATCCGCCTCCTATTTTGTTTTAAAATTTTCTTATTTCCTTGTGAATTTGCGACGACTTAGAATTTTTGTTTGGAGTGACAAAAATGCATATGTGTTTACATGAACTACGGATGCGACATCGACCACAAAACATCGATGTTTATAATGCATCGTCCAAAAACCATTGATGTTTTTTAAACTTTTCCTTCCCCGTTCCTTTAAAACTGGTTTAACAACCTCAAACATTAATGCAGGCGGGGGGGTGGAGGAGATTTAATTGCTGTGTTTATTAATTTATAACTAAGATTTTTATTTGACTAGAAATATGATTAAAACATGATATAAATGGTCTTCACGCTCAACTTTTCTCTGAGTGGCAACAGTAAGATACGGTCGTTGGACAGCGCTTTGTGGCAAAAAAGTGAAACTCTAGCTGTACCAAGGAATTTTTGAATCCGGATTACCACCACTAGAAGTCTTTCGTCAATCTAGTTAGACGTGGCCGAAGTAATCATGGACTTGATCACTGACATTGCTTTTCCTGTCTTCTTTCACGCAGGTAGTCGTGAGGCGGGGTTCGCCCACGCCGTGGCGGCTGCCGGGGTGGTGCACACGGTGTCTCGCGGCTGCCGAGACGGCCAACTGTCCAACTGCGGCTGCAGTCGCGCCATGCGGCCCAAGAACCTGCACAGGGACTGGATCTGGGGTGGATGCGGAGACAACATCGAGTACGGATACAGATTCACGGAAGGATTCGTGGACGTCAGGGAGAGAGAGGCCAATCATGGACGAGGGTCGAAGGAGCAGGGAAGGAAGCTCATGAATCTGCACAACAATGAGGCAGGGAGGAGGGTATGTATCTTCCTATACATTCTTTCTTTCGAAACTTTGCTTGCAGTTGTTTTCTTGGTGTTCAGTTCGTAGCAATGGACAAGATGGATCTTTTAGGGGCCTGGTCAAAAGGTGCTAATGCCACACTTCATCCGAAACACATATATTTATGCATTTACAAATTGAAAGAAAAATTACAGTATTAAAATTCTGTGCTCATATGGCAAAATGTTATGTCTTTTTTTTTTTTTTTTTTTAATTTTTCGTGACAGCAATTTTAGATTCAGGATTCAACATGTGCTTCTGTAGTTTTTGATTTATTACAATTTTTCCACCTTTGTTTTCTTATAAACTGAAAGAAAAAGATTTACGACATTTTGCCACCTTCTAAACATTAACAAACTAGACTCCAGGATGGGACTTATAACATTTTGCCATCTGAGCACAGAATTATTCTGATGGATTATCCTAATTAGTACCACATTAAGTTTCGTTCATTAATGATTATTAATCCGTGTAGCAATAGCAAAGCTAGACTTCTTATTGGTCCGGGGCAAATGATGCTGATACCTCCCTTCATCCGCAATATAATTTATGCCTTTAAAAATTGAAAAAATTACAGTTTTAAAATTATTTGGATACATTTTCCTAGTTAGTACCACGTTAAATCGCCCGCAATAATAATATTTTGGTATAAATTATAAATGGTTAATTAATTATGGTTGCCCAATAAATAATTATTTAAATGTAATGTCTTGCAGCTAAATTATACACGTGTTAAAATGAAAGTTTCTTTAGACACAACTTTCAAAAAGAGCTAGAAGCGAATCAATTTTGACCAAGTGTATTAATGCTGATTAAACCTATATTGATGGTTAGACTTAGTTTTGAATATTAAAAATAACTATACTTTTTGAATCGAATTCTCTGTAATGGGATCTTATCTACATAGACGTAGTCCTTTTCATGTGTGCTATCTAGTTTTAGTATGTGTACCTTACTACATAGCCAAGACGCCTGCTATAGTGGAAAGACCTAATGAGTTTCTACAAACGTAACTGCATAGTTTAACCATTCTGTGAAGTCAAAAGAGAAGATGCATAAATATTTCCAAGGAAAATCACGGATATTTCCGTTCAGAATTGTTTCCAGACCGTTGCCTTACTCAAACGCGACTTTAATCCAAAACCCAAAAGGAAAAACTACAAGATTAATAAATATTTCCTAAAAGCCTCTCCCTAGACATTTCCCCCGATGCCGCTGATACTTTCGCCTTTCTAGTTAAGTTTCTGGGTGTAATCAAGTACTTTTGATATCTGACGATGTCTTTAATGTTAGTATGCAATATCAGTATGCATGGACATATGCATCGACGTCGTGGGGAACATGGGGGCCAAAGGTAATTTTTTTTATTTAATCATGAAGTTAATGGTCACATCCCGAAATGGTAATTTAACTTATTTTAAATTTCCATGATAATGAGCTCAATAAATGAATATTTTTTAATAAAGACATAAGAGATTTCTATAAATTTCAAATTGAGAAATAAAATATACAAAATTATTTTCAATCTTATTTTGTCTCCTGTATGTCGCTTCGAATTGGGTCACTTTGTAGTGTGATGTGTGAATTAAATGGTAAAATGGAGATCGAATTGAAAGTTATTGATATTATAATTTTTCGGTGATGATTTCCATCTTAGCTTTCAGCAGGATGTTTAACAAACAATGAAGCATATACGTAAGGAACTTCAAGACACTTTCATTTCTAGTGAAAGTATAGTGTGGAACTTGTAATAAAGTAATTTCGAACTTTACGAATATGTAAATAAAAAGTATATCTATTGCAGGTATGTAATATTTTGGGTTTTATTATCATGGAAAAACTTGATAAAAAGAATAATTTACAATCAATATGATCCAGTTATTCACATCATTATATCATCAAAATAGTGACCCATATCCACAGAGAGAGAAAAAGTCATCTTTATGTCACCGATTTTTCGGTGTGATTTCCATCTTAGCTTTAAGCAGGATGTTTAACAAACTATAAAATATATATGTATGGTACTTCAAGAAGCTTTTATTTCTAGTGAAAGTATAGTGTGGAACTTGTATTAAAAGAATTTTCGAACTTTACGAATAGATAAATAAAAAGTATATCTATTGCCGGTATGGTAATTGGCCGTATTTTGGGTATTTTGGGTTTTCTTATCATGGAAAAACTTGATAGAAAGAATAATTTATAATCAATATGATCCAGTTATTCACATCATTATATCATCAAAATATCAAAATAGTGACCCATATCCACAGAGAGAGAAAAGGTCATTTTAACTAAAAAATTAAAAAAAAATACTGTTAGATGTATTTAAATTTGTAATGTATTATTCATACACTACATTTGAATGTTTCTATACATCATCATACTCAAAAATAAATTTGCTTATAGTCATAAGCGTACATAACAATAAGAAGTACCTTTTTTTATATTCCTAAGAGAACATAAGAATCAAAACTACATTTTCTCTTTTAATCGTAAAAGTACATAAGAATCAAAACTACATTTTCTCTTTTAATCGTAAAAGTACATAAGAATCAAAACTACATTTTCTCTTTTAATCGTAAAAGTACATAAGAATAAAAAGTACATGTTCTTATAATCATAAGAGTACATAAGAACAAAAAATACATTTTCTTATAATCATAAAAGCGCATAAGATTCAAAAGCCAATTCATCCAAAAGAGCACCATTGATTGCAATAGAATTCCAACAGCAAAAGGCAAGCCTAATGAATCCCCGGGAATAAACACTGTCTCACTATTTGCCAGTCTCCTGCTGTGCGTTTCCGCTTTCATTTCTAAATGCTGTATAAATCCAATGTACAACTCCAAAATGTGGTACGTAATAAACCCTGTATAAATACACCATTTATAGAACTAATCAAGTAGTTTAGTTGGAACACACGATTAGAGAATTTCCTATTTCTTTTTCAGTATGTGCATAAATTAATACCACCTGGTTTGAATTTCTGAAAGCTGTTTACACGGAATAAATCGATGTAATTAAAATTTTGAATTTTTCAGTAAAACGCTTGATGAAACAAATGAAAATTTCATCAAAGTAATATCTATTATACAGAAAAAGTGTAAATGTGGCACATGGTGATAAAACAGTGTTACTTTTGGTCACTAAAAAGTACTTCATAATTGAGTTTCACTGCGCTGCTATATATACAGTACAAAGTCCGAAATCAGGAATCCTCGGGACCTCGGCCATTCCGGATTTCGGACTTTTCCGGATTTTGAATCATTTGCAGTTTTTTTTGTCAAAAAAACCCTAATCTAACACCCCCCCTCCCTCCCTCCGCGTGCGCGAATTGGTCCGTGCGATATTTATGTCCAGAACACGTTTGCAGTACACAAAGTCCAAAATCCGGAATCCTCCACATTTCGAATTATTTGCATTTTTGTCAAAACAAATACAAAACCTTAATCTAACTAACCACTGCGCGAATTTTGCGTTTTCAATAGTAAAATAGCAGATATACAAATTGGAATAATTTCTTTAAGAGGAAGAACAACTTTTTAATACAATGCAAAAAATTTTACTTGCAAATCTTTTAATTTTTCTGTGTGGTATTTACTCTGAATATGTCCGTTATTTTGCGTTGTTTCATCAATTAGGTCCAGGTTTACCTCCTTTTTCTTTAATAATTGTCGAAAAAATGAAAAAAAGTAAGAAAAACAAAAAAAGGCGGTTAGTAAAACGTCCGAATTTTGGACAATTCCGGATTTTGGAACTTTGTACTGTACTACTATATTGTAAGTTTATTTTTATAGTCGTGGCAAGCTTTTAGAAAGACGCATCGTTCAAAAAAGTTAACATTTTTGTAGGGTGACTAGTTCATTAGTAGTTTTTGAAAATACACATGGGGGGGGGGGTTGTCGATCAAAAGCCATCAATTTAGCAATACGTGTGAAAGTCAGTGGAAGTTTGTCAATCCAAAAGTACTTTCTGGTGGAGATACAATTTTTCTGCTATACGTATATACTATATACTATTGTATTGTAAGTAAATTGTTTTCTAGTGGTGACTTGTGTTCGCCACCGTTCTTTTCTAGAATTGGGTAGTGGCTGAATTCGTACGTAGTTGCCTGAACCAGTGAGATCTGAATTAATATACGGATGTACAGTCGAAGAAGAAAAAAACCCAGAATCACTCCTCTTCATTCCATCAACTTTAACAGTAAATTCAAATTATGGCGTTTGACAGGAACTAACGTCTTATATGAATTGAAATCCGTAAGATTTGCATAAGGGACCGTCTTCATATTAAATTGAGCACAAACTTCATAATTTTCAATGGGAAACCCCTATTTTGACATACAATTTCAAATTTATATCCAAATTTAACTTCAGATACCGACTTTCATGTCATTAGATCTTACCGTTTCGAAGTTATGAGTAAAGATTGGAGCTCTTAATGTTAAATCAGTTTCTTAGACTTTTGAGGATATCTTCCTAAATAATATTTCTATTTTCGGTATTGCATCATTTTGATATTTATGTCGCCAAAATTCTTTACATCTTTCATATGATTTATATTAAAAAAAAACCTCAAACAGTGCAATTCTCTGAATGCGTTAAATTCATCTTGCATTGAGTGAACAAAATGATGTGGAACTTTATTATCGCACAACTTGAGTGCGAAGAAAATCAAACGATAAAAATTAAAGAGTCGATAAAGATATAAGCAGACGATAATATTCAATAATTAAAAAAAAACACGGGCAATAAATTTTTTTTTTAAAGTTGGAGTACGGGAACTTTTAAAACACCCTGTAGCATCAAAACAATGTGTTTGTATTATAAATTTCGTTATTTGTGCAAAATTTCATGTGAGCACGTCCCTTAATTTTAAAAAAATTTAAATTTGTAAAGGACGTTATTCCTTTTTGAATGATACCTTTGAATTTGCTCTATTATGAATAGTGATTGAAATAAAGGAGGTGGTTTGTTTTAATCCGCGACATGCAATGAATCGTTACAAGCGTTCGACCATCATGTCGCACCCCGGCTAAAAAAGTGACACAACTCAAAATTACAGAATTTGAGTAATATCAATTTAAGGGATACTATAAAACTTATATTGAAATAGTATAAGCTTCTTTTCAAGTTTAGGTAAGTATTTATGTTGGTAACTTCTATTATATTCTATAGAATAGTAATATAACACGCTGGGGCATCTCAAACATATTTTTTAATGATATAACATCACAATTTTTATTTTTTGAGTTGTGTCACTTTTCTTGCCGAGGTGCGATGTGTTGATTTTAACATCCAAGTGTGAGCACAAGTAGGAGATTTCAAAGGAGGTTCACCAGCAACAATGAATGAAGCTGTGATAGTTGTATAAGTAGTGTCTGTCATCATAGCGCTATAGATAGTTGCTCGAAGAGATATACATCGCATTGGCAATTCAATTTTCATCTTGGACCATCCATTGAAGTGCACGTAAATTGTGCCGAGCTACATCTGGCTAGTTTGGAAGCTCGCGTGTTTGCAACCACGTCTGGGTCACGAATAAAGCTAAGCATGGTAACAGAGTCCAGCTTCAGTGCACCAAAATATCACAGTTGAGATTTGTTGCACTCCGCTTTGTACTACTACATTATTCGCCAATTTTTGTGACTATGTTCATCATAAAAGCACCGGTCACTCTCTCACAAATAGCAACTAGTTCGCCCCTTGTAGCGCCGATGAGGTCAGTGTGGCTGGGCATAAAAATGTTTGGTTACTACAACTGTAACATTTCAAAGAAAATTAATGGATAATATTTAAACTTCAGAATGAATTTTAAATTTCAGAATGAATTTTCCACTTAATATAAAAAATTCCTCGTTCTCATGTTTAAAACAGACAAAATGAAAAGCAAAACAGGAAGATACTCGGTATAAGCTTTCCAATTAAACATAGATTCCCTTAGAACGAATCCAATCGAAAGCAGTGAACATGAAGACAGATTCTTCCTTCAAATATTCTTTTGCTGAAAAATATCAACTTCGTACCAAAGCAGAGTAGGAAAACATAAAAATTCCAAATACACCGCATCCTCATTAAAAGATTACCAAAAGCCGATCTTGACAACCGTTCCCTCAGAACTAACGTCAAGAGTCATGACTACTAAATCCCCAAACAAGTATACCCTAATAAAAAGAACTCAACAATGAATGGCGTTCCGCGGGAGGGTAACCTACGACCGAAATCACAATGCATACCTCTGAGGTGGGGACCGGATCGAATCCCGATATCCAGTATACCAATCCTAGTATACCTTCCATTCATGCACCATCCACAATTGAGTTACAACTGAGGTGGTAGTTGTGGAAAAACTCTGTCCCCGAGGATATAAAGAAAGCCACTTTGGACCAGGGTTTTCATCCCATGCTTTGTTGTCCGCACGGTGAGGTAGGTGAAAAAGGAAGTCCTCTTAAACCTCTGTTAGGTTATAAGGTAAGAAAGTGAAGGCAAGAGGAGATCTCTCGATAAAAGGCGACATTCGCGTAATTAAGATGTTTTGAGCGATGACAGGAGACATATTCCGGATCGGATCCTCTCTGAGGGTGTGTATCTGGGACTTCATCAGTGAAGCATGATGACAAGGCTACACTGATGGGTGTAGATAAGGCGCCGTGGAGGTATGTAGAGCACTGATTCGGTCAGATAAGTTTTGAATGAATGGTAGAGCCTGCCACATTCGCGCACTGTGGGTGGGACGTTATTATTACTCTTTCGCTTTTTTTTCTGTGTGTTTTCCTGTTCTGCGTTGAGTCAGTTTTCAGATTCGGTATTCATTTCGGTAACTGGTTATTTTCTTGAAGGTGCAATTATTTTCAGTTTTTAAAATAAAGTTTATAAAAAAACAGCACTTTTCCTTTTTTTCCCCCTCCGAAATGACGAATCATTTATTTCGATTGAATCTTAAAGTTAATCCGTTTTAAACTACTCTTAGAATTCAAGAACATTATTAGAGTTTACGCTATATGAGATATTTTTTTTAATGCTAAATGTAGAGGGCTGTAGTGTTACTGCGGGGTGGAACGGCCGTAAGCATTTCGAACGTTACGTCACAGCTTGTTTTTCGAATACGATTTGAGGACCTCGGTAATTGCAAAGAATGATTCCCATTTGATGGAGGATAAATGATTGGTGGTCTGCGACAGTTATATTAAATGCCAAATGTCACCAGCTCAGGTCTGACCTCGTCATGTGGGCGCTGTTCAAAATTACGTTGTGTTCTCCTCGGATCTTTCCCTTCGAGTTTGATCCCAAACCGTCGCTAATAACCCGTTGTGTCGTTCCTGTGCAAGTTAACTAAAATACCTACCTACCAAATGCCACCAAATCGGAAGCAAACTGTTCCGCGATATACTACTGTGATCAGAAAGTATCCGGTAATGGTAATTTTAGTTAACGTTGTACTAGAGCAACACAACGGGCTATTGACGATGTTCCGGGATCAGTCCCATCAGGGAAAGATCCGAGGACAACACCTCGTATTTGTGAACCACGGTTAGATGACGAAGCAACACCTGAGCGGGCACCCCACTCTCCAAACTTCCACACCAACCCAACCAAAAAGTATCAGGAATGCTTTCTTTAAAATACATATATAGTACATATCGTCTGCAAACTTTTATCAAATATATTCACGAATTATATAAACATGTGGCAACAATCATGGATTTTTTCGTCTGAATCGTTCGAATCGTATTTCGCTCGAATTTTATCGTCTGAAAATAAATTTGTTTTTAGTAAGGGAATAATTTTTATTTCGTTGACATTCCAAAATGTCGAATGTTATTAAGCAAAGAACTTGCCTTAAATATTGATTCCACAATAGCATTTTTGCTATAAACACATTTGAAATGTCACAAAAAGCTTTTACAGACCATTGTTTACCAAAAACAACAGTATTTTATTGGTATAAAAAGTTTAAAGGTAGATACCGAAAAGACCACGTCAAAGTCGCTCAAAAATCAAGGTAATGTTGACTGTTTTCTTTGATTGTCGTGGTGTTATGCATTATGAATTTTTACCAACTGGCCAGACGGTCAATAAAGATAAATTTCGAGTATTTTGACGCCGTTTGTATGAAGCAATTCGTCGAAAACGACCTGAATTGGGGCGAGATAATTCATGGGTTTTGTATCATGATAATACGCCTTCTCACAATGCCTTTATTATTTGTGATTTTTTTGCAAAGAATTCAACAAATACGGCTCCACAAACTCAGTATTCACCTCATATGGCACCGTGTGAGTTTTCTTATTTCCACGGGTGAAACTCCCTCTTCGTGGTCACTGTTTTGAGTCCATTCATGCAATAAAAGCAAATTCGATACGAACCCTGAAGGGGGATCCACAATAAAGACTTTAAAGCGTGTTTGGGGATTGAAATAAAAACGTTGGCAGAAGTGGATTGAAGTATGAAGATATTAGTTTGAAGGAGATGTTATAAATTTTGATCAATAAAGTGATACTTTTTGTTTTATGACAGCATTCTGGGAAGTTTTTGATCACTATAGTCTATCACGTGAGAGCATGAGTAGCAAACGTAAAATTTTCGAATTCCATATGCCTTTTTTTCACAGAAAATTCCTCTTATTGTCTAGGAATGGCTTTGTAATAGTAAAAATGACTATGTAAAATTATCCTTTTTTTTTGTTGAAAAACCTATTAGACTACTTTTAAGAATATTCATTTCAACACATTTCAATAATCAATCAACCCACGAATAAATTATAAACATGAGACCTATAGCAAGCAGTATACGATGTAGAAGGCGATTCTCCAAATTATGAAATAGTGATGGCATTTATGTGTATTATTTACAATAGTTATGTATTGGTTTTAATACTTACAAACTTTAACTCAAACATCATAATCATAATATAACCGTAATATAAAGCGTTTTTCACCTTTTGAATGTTACACGTGTCTATAAAACAAGTTATAGATTACTTTAACTGGAAATAAGGTTTAAAGGAATGATACTACACTTTCCTAAAAGTTCTCCGTACTCCAACTTTAAAAAATTATTGCCAGTGTTTTTTTTTTAATTATTGAATTTTATCGTCTGTTTTTATCGAGTCTTTAATATTTATCGTTTGTATTTCTTCGCGCTCATGTTGTGCGATAATAAGGTTCCACGTCATTTAGTTCTTCATTGCAAGATGAGTTTATCACGCATTCATAGAATTGCGCTGTTTGAGGCTTATTTTGAGTGTAAATCATATCGCACCCCTGCAAGAAAAGTGACACAGTTCAAAAAATAAAAATTTTGATCTCATGTCATTGAAAAATATGTATGAGGTGCCCCAGCGTGTTATATTACTATTCTATAGAATATAATAGAAGTTAATACCATAAATACCTAAAATTTAAAAGAAGCTTTTCTATTTCAATATAAATTTTATAGTACCCTTTAAGTTGATGTTCCTCATATTCTGCAACATGTATGTAGCTGTAAATAATTTTGGCGACATAAATATCCAAATGATGTAATACCGAGTAATGATACGCCATATCAACTCGTCGTCGATTTCGTGAGATAGGTTCGATGGAACACAAAACACAGGAGTGGAAGACCAAAACTCGTAAAACCAGACTTTGTGCAAGAAACTCAACGAAGGATATTATAATCCCCTCATCAATCAGTGAGGCGTTTGTCGCAACAAATGGGCACATCGCAGTCATAGATACATAAGACTTTAAGAGCTTTGCATTTTCGTACTTATCGTGTAAAAATGTCACAGGAGCTAAAGCCACCGGACAATGAGAAGCGGCTTTATTATTACCGATGGTATTGTGATCGACTCATCTCAAGAAACCTTTGGCCACCTCGCTCCCCTGATCAGAGCATCCCTGACTTTTTCCTATGGGGATATTTAAAGAACAAAGTTAATGAAGATAATCCCTAAACAATAGGTAATCTGAAAATTGCCATTACTCAAAGGATACAAGAAGTCACTCCCAGCATCTTGAAACGCGTTTCTAAAAATATGCGCTAATGACTTCGGCTTTACCTCCAAAGAAAGGGCGGAAATTTTAAACATTTATTTTATAAATGTAAGTTTAAATTTTTTTCCTAAGTTAGATTAAAAGTGCTTTTTACCATTAGCATAAAAATAATTGTTTTAAAGTTTGTTGTTTTTGTATAATAAATCGTCAGTACAGGAACTTTTAACTTCGCTTTTTACTCTCTTTTTACCTCTGGTCTTTTACATCTCGTCAATCAATTTTAAGAAAAAAATATTTAATGAGGTATAATATAGTCACAGATTTCATAAGCCCTCACCCCCCATTGTTTGATCCATAAAAATTATCGAAACATATATTACTGATTTATTTTGCATGAATATCAGTAGTATCAAGTAAACATTATTTTTAAGCTGGTCTACATAATTAGATCACTGGAAGAAATTTCTAGGTACCTTTCATGAAGGGGAACAAGTGATTTAAAATTTTAAATTCGATGTTCATGTAATTCTCTTAAGCTTGTGTTCTATGTTCGTGAGATGTTATTGATAAAACAATTGAATTATCTCAGTGGAAGTTGAAATATGAGAAGATTAAGAAAAAATACTACCAACTCAGTTTTAACATTTATGTGTATTCAGTGCAAATAAAAATGTATCAAGTATTACCAAAAATATATTAAGAATTACTAATTTAAGAAGTTTTTGGTCGGTTATTGGTTCATACAAGCGTACTATAACACGAAAACTTCGGCTTGTTACCAGATAGATATCTGCTGTGGGAGACCTCTCTACAGTTCTGACGCACCGAAGCTGGCAGCTGCGGTCCTTCGGACCTTTGACAATATTTGAGACTTTTTTGGCAATCCATAGACACGACATCATCATCATAACACGAAAACTGTCATAAAAAAGCCAATTCTGGAAAAATACTGAACGCACGTTAGAATTTATATAAATAGAGTTGATTCATTTTTTCATAAGGCCATAATCTATCAATTACTTGAAAGGAATACACAACAAAATAGTTATATAAGGCGTAGTAAATTGTAATTTACTAGACATCTCTCTTTTTAAACTAACCGCCAATGATGAAATATTTATTAGTGGTGGTAATAGACAGCAATTTCGTACAAACAACTCCTTGCATTACAATTGGAGAAACTTGGATATTTGTTGAAATTACTTTTACCTCACAGAACAATATCCGACTGAATGGAGAACTGATGAAAGTCGATATGAAATCTGTACAGAACAAGGATGTGTCCAGAGACATCACTTATAAAATAGTGAAAAAATGACTAAAATAATACAAGAAATAATTTCTGCGAAAAGATAATATCTTAAGCCGTGATAGTTGACTGCACTCCCCATCGTGGTGTTGCTTAAAACAGGGAATATACACTCCGGCCACGTAGACGAAATTCCATAATTTGACGAAACTTGTTTAAAGAATGGGATCTCGTTAGCTAATGTGACACAAGTTCATGACCACCACGATCTTCACATCGTCATAAACAATCGGATTGTGTCAGATAATCCGTCTCATACCGCACATTCACGTGACTTATGGCAAAAAGGTAGAGGGAAAGACAGTCATGTTTTTCCTTTCTTTATGGTACAGCTGGGAATGGGTTCAATATGATTTCTGAGAAACCTGGCTACGATAAAGGTTAGTGTGCTGAACTCTGCTTGAAGATAGAGAAATTCAGAAATATGGAAGATTGGGTGAGATTAACACGGAGCAGAGTAGAACGTTTTGAATATCGCAATGAAACCTTAGGGTAGAGGTGCACAACCTGCGTCCCGTAAACTAATTTTGACTATAAACTTCCAAGAGGATATGTTAAGAAGCAAATTGACTGACAAACATTTATAATCAGTCTTAAGAGTTTCTACTAGCAGTATTGAACCTAAACTACCCAAATTAGTTAATAAAACTCAGTATTAGCCATCTCATTACAGAGCTGTAACATAATTATCGTTTATGCTTTAGAAATTTTATTATTAAATATATTTGATGCTGTATTTTTGTATTTTTTATTTTATTGATATCATTAAAATTTCTGATACTCATCTTTATTGCTCATTGTACTATTATTGTAAGTAAATTTATAACCTACAATAATTTGTTGAAGTGCATATGACGTTCTTGAGACACATTTTTAAAAGTAATTCTAAATGATCGATCATTGCAAAATATTTGTTAACTTCTTTTTTTTAAACTATTCACAGTATCATTCATTTAGCTCTGTAACGAGCTCCTAGATTTTTTGAGAAAACATTTGTAAGTTTAATCTTAAAAAAATAAGTTATTATTCTTTTACTATACATATTAAGTGTAATAACAGCTGTACATAATTGGTAGTAGCACTTTCATTGAGTCTATGCTGTAATTTCATTCCCCCCCCCATGTCTCCAATTAGCTAGAACGCCGAGTTATATATATATGAGCCTGGTGTTACATTTTACTTAAGGATGGTGAGACAGCCGAGAGTCAGTCACTTGAGTTCTTTAACTATTTTCTATAATATCAATCAAACTCAGATCTATCAATTATTTAGCATTTTTCAAACAACAGCAATATTTTTGAGTCTTGATCATACAACGATTTTTTATTTTCGATTCTATGTCCAAGCCTAATCTTTAAAAGTTATCTTATACATTTTTGTTAATTATTATTGTGCCTTTGTGACCTTAGACCATTTTCTATGTATATATAATATCAGACGAACTCAAAGTTCAAAAGATATACAAAAATCTCTTTATAGCAAAACAATACTTCTGTGCCATGGTGATCTGTAGACGATTTTATGTAATACCAGCCAAACTTGATGTTTAGAAAGGTACTGCATTTCTCCGTTCCACCCATTGATCAATCGGACAAGTATCTCGAACAGGGCCGTGAAACAGATCAGAATGCCTCCTCCACCCCGTCCTTATTGTGACGCACCTGCATTTAATATCCCTGATTCATACCTACCCTCGGAATAACGTGTTCCAGTCACATCAGGCACCGCCGCCGACTGTTCCGTTCCCAGAGATATTGTGTAACTGTTTTCCAACTCACTCCGGGGCGTCATGAAAATTTCTACGGGCTTCGTGCATACCGGAGTACAGGCCAAGCGTGCCCGTTATGGAATCCTGCACGCACATTTCATAATGCTGGCGATCAGTCCAAGAAAGCTCCGCTTCCCTTACGCGTGTATGCACAATTTGGTCCGTTCCGCGTTTGGAGGGGTTGCTAGGAAAGTGAAACTGTCACATCGCCAAGTGGATCACATGGATGGGTTTTTTGTCGGTGAGCGACAGGATTACGAGCCTCGTTGTCGTTATCATCGTAATTAAATTAAAACCAGACATTCAGCAGATTAACGGATGAAAACCTTAGTTAAATTGGAAGCAAAAGTACAAAAATTCAAAATAATGACTAATGAAGATTGAAAACTTGGAAAAATCGTCAATGGCCACTTAGGGGGAACAATATGTCCACTTTCATCAGGACAGAAGAGCCTTCTTCCCTTCTATCCTGATGACTAAATTTCTAATCTTCATTACTTGTTATTTTGAAGTTAAGCATTTTTTTACTATCTTTTAATGTTTTCAGTTTGAAAATAAGTGTTTCTCCAGTGCATTTCTCTCTCAGATTTCGATTCTGCGAAGACGAATAGCGAATTAGCAACCGGAGAGTTGCCAGCTCGAAACTCGATCCAAACAAAGACCGTCGTGTACTTGGGAGCTTGCGCACGTGAAATCTGTCGCGGTCTCAATTGTCCTCACGTTGGCGTAGAGTGGAAGTTCGGAGAGTGGGGTGAAAGCTCAAACGATGACTTCGTCATCTGACCGTGGTTTTATTTTACTAGGTGTTGTTCTCGGACCTTTCCTTTGGGGGGTTTATCCCGGGCCCTCACATATAGACCGTTGTGTAGCTCCAACGTAAATTAAAATACCTACCTTACGAGCTACCTAACTCTCTCGTGGCTCAGTAAGCATGTGCCCACAGCACTAGCAAATTGCTATTGGTCGGTGGGTGTATTTTCGATTCCTGTAACTTACCTTTGGTATACTTTTGTTCTCCAAATTTTCTTCTTTCAAAAATTAAATTTTTGAAAATTTCATTGTGTGTGTATCTTTCCTACTTGACATTGTATGTCTTGTGTGTTTGGATCAATTTGACCAGATATGACCGTTACGCCATAAATCTTAAACATCTCTTAAGCCCGTAAGCAGTTTACTAATAGCTCTGGTAAAGATATCAATAAGTGAAAATGTTTCTCGTATATAAGAGGCACATCGAAAAATTGACGTTTTTTCCGAGAAAGAGAAATAAAAAATTTAATTTATAAATGTCTTTACAGGGTTTGTTTATCAAGAACATACGTTTTCTACAGCGATATATTTAGTTTCAACGGATATAATAAAAATAAGAAGCGACAAAATAGCTAAAGGTTTTAATAAGGTTGTTACTTTTCTGATGTTAAAACCTAAGAAACGTCATTTATGTATTTACTTATATCCCCTTTACAGTCAGATATTCACAGATTTAGCATAGGTTTTGCTAATTTTTGGTACCAATTTAAAAATTAAAACCTGATGTAAGTTTTGAATGAATTGGAATTCCCCCGGAATATTGTTTTTCAACCAAAAGTACATTCTTCAAACGAAACAATTGCTGTTAAATATGTAGTCTATATTTTACCAATCTCAAAAAGTAATAATGGATATAAAGTGGGTTTGGCCCCTATCGATCGAACGGGGAACATCAACTCTGTTTTATGTTTTTAAGGTGTAAGCCTTGCTAAATAGCCAAACGGAAATTTAATTCCAATTTATGATTATCTTCTATGACTTTTTTTTAAGAAATGTTTCCATAGCAACAGGCATTTTCAATATTATCTCTTCAGTGTCAGCAAAAAATTTCTTTGTTTCTAATTACTACTTGACGTTGTTTGTCTTGTTTATAATTGTTTGGCCAAGTAAGGTCATTGCATCATAAAACACAACAAGCCATCCAGTCTTTGATTGTAAAAGCATTGTAGCCGATGGTACTTATTCAGAATTTTAAGTATCACACTTGTGCCATTAAATTGTTTGAGGTGCATCTAAGCGTCTAAGTTGAGCTTATTTGATTCTTTCAAAACAATTTCTATTCCTACAGGTTATGAACCGAAATCCATCCAATTTTTGATTGTAAGGCTGACATTGTAGCCAATTGGAATGTGTCAGAATTTAAAGCATCACCTGTGTGCCAATTAATTGCTCAAGGTGCATCTAAATGGAGCTTATCATGTAAAACAATTTCAATTTCTCTTGAATATGAACCCTTAGAGATTGAACTTTTAGGACTTTCGCGAATAGCTTGTTGTGTTCCTCCAGTGCGACGTTAATTAACTACCAACCTACCTAATTGAATATGAACCAAAATTAATTGAGCCTTTGATGGTAAAGTCGATATTGAAGCTGATTGGACTTTATCAAAATTTAAAGCATGATGCATCGAAGCATTCTAAGTTGCACCCATTTCTTTCTAGAAAAACAACCTCAGTTTCTCCGGAATATGAACCAAAATTCATCCAGTCTTTAATTGTAAAATTGGCAATGTGGCTCATGGTACTTTATCAGAACTTAAAGTATCGATTGTTTGAGGTGCACACATCTAAGTTCAGCCCCACAAAATCCATCTAGTCTTTTATTGTTGACGTTCTAGCCAATTGGAATGAATCAGAATTTAAAGCAGTATCCTATATATTTGTTCGAGGTGCATCTAAGTTGATCCCATTTCATTCTTGCAAAATAATTTCAATTTCTCCTGAATATGAACCAAGATTTATCCAGTCTTCAATTGTGGAATTGTCATCCAAATATTTTTAGCTTTTTACAGGACATTGGTTTTCTCCATCACATATAATTTTATATAGTATTCATTCATTATGACTTGACTCACTTCACTTTATTATTACATTATATTTCTGATTGTTATCTTGAGTTTGGCATAGTATGTCCCAAGAGGACTCAATGCCACAAAACCATATCCAATCCAATCCAATCAATTGTGGAATTGACATTGTAGCCGAAGTTTTTTTTATCAGAATTTCAAGTATTGATGGTTTGAGGTGCTCCAGAAATTATATGGAATCTCTAAAGCCACACATCTAAAGCTGAGCCCATTTCACTTCGGTAAAATAGCAATTTCGAACTCTTCTGAATCTGAACCAAAATCCACCCAGTGTCAAAGTGGGGCATGGGTCGCCAATCTTGCCAACCCATCCCACCCACCGAGGAAGGTGGAAAAGAGATGAAAAGCTCTCGAGAGCTAATTTGTCACAGTGGCTGCAGTACAAAAGCTCTAGCCACGGATAAAAACCCCTCTTCGTAATCGCCGTCATTATGTTGTACATCCATCCTCCCCGCAACCTTTACAACCGTGAATGTCCCAGGAATGCGAGCATTCTATTTCCACACAGGACTCTAACGGATGACATACAGAGGCATTTTTTCTTTCTTCTTTTCCCTTTCAAATCTCCTTTTCCACTGTTATTATTAAAAGTCTCCGTGAGTGAATTTCAGCCCTCCAGGCCTGGAATGCGGACTTGCAGAGCGGAAGCCGAGTGTTATGGAACGGTAAAAGAATATTATTTTTCGGGAAATAACGTCTTAAAATGCAATTAGGAGACACGACGACGACACAATGGAGTCGCTGTTTGTCTCGGGAAGTTTTCTGTTTGGAGAACTCAATGATGCGACTAACGCTTAGGACAAATATTTTTCGCATTTTGTCACACGTCGTCCTTTGTATCTAGGAACTTAAATGGGAGTAGGGGTTGGTTTCGCTTATTTGAAACTGAAAAATCATATCCACTTTCGAATCAACAGCTTACTGAAGTAATGAAGCGAATCGAGTGATTGAATAGATGTCATCGCAATTAATTAATGTCATATGAAACGAGTTTAAGGAATTTATAATACATGGTATGCATAAATTGATTGGAGTTAAAATTCATTCATTTATTTTTTCCTATAAAATCTAGTCTTATGAGTTACTAGTCACTGCGTGCCTAGCAAGGCGTTGCTCGTGCTCGTACTGTAAGGTATCAATCTTGTGTAAAATTTTCCGCAGATTTCATATCCGTTGAAATTTTCGATCTATCTTAGCGATCCCGATTTTACAAAAAAGAACTGAACAATGCCAGTCAAAATGTTTTTTATTATTATTTTGCTTTTCTTCACTGAAATCGTAAGAGAGCAGGAAATGCAATCTGTTAATTTTTGAAAAGCGAATGTTGGCGTAACGTCATGTTATCTTGCAAAAATATAAAAGATATTCAATTTAAAAATTTTATTTATTTAAAGAAAATCATATTTTTAGGTATCGATCTAATGTGAAAATTTCCGCAGATTTCAAATCCGTTGAATTTTTTACTCTATCTTTAACGGTCTAGGAGATAGAATAAAGATCTACAAAACTCCAGTTAAAAGTTTATTCGTTTTTTATCGTCTGGTGGGAAATCATTCCTCCGCGCAAAATGAAAACAGAAACGAAAATAATAAATTTTATGCTATTGCCGTTCCATGGAAAACAATAATAATTAAATTTCATTAAACTCTTTTTAAAATGTCCTAGATTGAATTTTAAATTACGCCGTGACCCAAAAATTAAAAAAAATTTGGACTATCTGTGTGCCAAATCCCATTACTGTAAGTGCCATGTGTGCAGAAAACAAACAGACAGATAAACACTTCCTCTTATAATAGTAGAGATTATGTTGCTCTTTAATAATTTTTATTCAGAAAAAATAGCATTATTAGACAAAGGAAAACAGTAAAAAAAAACTAGTAATTGTTAACGAACTACATAATCTTGGACTCTTAATCAATAAATTATAAAGAATTTAGTCAAGAGCATTGTGTAAGTAAGTAACTTAAATGCCATATAGTTTGTATAGAATGTTTTAAATTGAAAAGGAAAATTTAATCCCCCACTCGTTATTTAAGAGGATTTCACCATTTAATTATTTTTTAACCTTCGGAGGGGTTCACTTGCATATATCAGTTCAGAGCACTATAGCCTTCCGTGTGTGACATCGAACCAATTTTGAACTTCGTGACCAATAAAATGTTTCTTAAGCTTTTTTGAACTAATGGTTTACGTCATTTCGGAAGTTGGGCGGTTTCGGTGATACTGCACCGATCGGAAATTTCGTGACGCTCAGAGGATAAAATGCAAATTGCTAAACTATTCGTTGAATTAAACTCTTTGATGAAAATTTTAAAGTATGATCATTTAAACATCGGAATCTGTGGTTGCTTGATTGCCATGAAAACTCTTTTAGAAATATTTAGTTTTTTTTTAAATTTTATCACTCTAAGGCACAAAAAAAAGTTACACCTAGAAGGAACTGTCAGAATGCAATATGCAATGAAATTTACAAGGTTAGTAAAGTGCTCATCAATGAGTAAATGATTTAAATTAGAGACTGAAATATGCAAACTGTATTGTGAAAAATTCAAAAAAGTGGTATCATACAGAATGGCGTATGACCACCATTATTCATAATTCAGCATTCCAAGCGCCTTGGTAGAGAGTCATACAGGCTCTTTATGAAGTCCTGCGACAGTCCATCCCATGCTGCTTGAATCCTATCACGTATTTCCAGTCAATGGAGTGATGACATCTCGTCCTATGACATCCCATACATTCTCGATCGGGGACCGGTCCGGTGAGTATGCCGACCATGGTAAGATATAGTCGTCTCGTAGACAAGCTCTAGAGACGGCAGTAACATGGGGTGGAGCATTGTCTTGTTGGAAAAGCGGGTGAACCTGGGAGTTCAGGAATGGAAGCGTAACGGGCTGTAAAATTTTTTGTACGCAACGCTGGCCAGTCAACGAGTCCGTAACGAATACCAGAGGTTATTTGGCATCATACGCAATTTCAACCCACGCCATGATACCAAGTCTTCTGAACGTGTGACGCTACACAACAAACCGTGAATCCTGACACTGACCACGTTGCCTCCACACACGGAATCGATTGTCGTCTCCACCCAGACAGAAGCGGTATTCGTTAGTGAATGCTACTCGATTTCATTCGACACCCCGTGTCCGTTTGGCACAACACCATTCCTGTCTTTGATGGCGATGCAATGCTGGTAAAGGCAGTCGTCGTAACGATCTACGTGAGTTTAGTCCCACGTCGTGAAGCCTTCGACAAATGGTGCTATCAGTTATTGGATGATTGAGAGAAGTTCACACTGCCCGTTGGATGTCTGTAACAGTGGCTGTTGGACCAGTACGCGCATGCCGTACAACACATCGATCCTATCTCGGTCTGGTTTCTTCAGGCCTCCCTGAGTCTGGTTGACGCTGGTATGTGCCTTGTTGTATCCACCGCTGTCAACAGCATGCAACCGTAGCATCATTACAAACAATATGTTGTGCAATCCGTCGATTAGACCACCCACCTTCTCGGAGGCCAATGACTCGACCTCTGTCAAACTCATAGTTCCTTAAATTGCTTGCGAAATTTTTTTCGAGGCATGACTCAATGAGAAACGATGTAACCAACACAACAGCATGAGTCGAAGGGAATTTGCTGCGCTACTGGATGTCTTCTTATGTCCCAGTATACAGCGTTTTTGAGAGCTGCCCTTGCGTGATGTGCATGCTCAAACTATTCTGAAAATTTGATCATTTGCATCTCTAACGCAGATGTAAACAATCCTTCAAATTTTATTTATACCGGTCTATTCCTTCCAGTGCAACTTATTTTTGACTTATAGTGTGAAATTTAAATTTCTTAGTGAGATATTCAACTGCTTTTTCATACTTAAGTAGCACGTTTTGTTTGTTAGCCGATTCAATTGTATCAAAAAAACTAAAATTGGTAATAAATTAGAGTTTAAGAGAAGACTTTTTTGCTGTTTCTTTAAAAAAAATATGCTAGAAATGCTACTATTTCACAAATTTTTTGGCTATGATTTATAAAACCTTATTTTCATATATTATAGATACCAGTTCTGTTCCATTTGAA
Organism: Metellina segmentata; assembly: GCA_947359465.1. Lineage (NCBI taxonomy): Eukaryota > Metazoa > Arthropoda > Arachnida > Araneae > Tetragnathidae > Metellina > Metellina segmentata. Next base: position 88,698,146 of record OX375876.1, read on the forward strand.
AGCGGTTTCTAAGGCTAATATTTCTATTTTTATCTCTCCAGGCTGTAATCAGGAAAGTCAGAGTAACTTGCAAGTGCCATGGTGTTTCCGGATCATGCTCCCTGGTTACGTGCTGGCAGCAGCTCGCCCCTTTCAGAGAAGTCGGGGACTACCTGAAGGACAAGTACGACGGGGCCACCGAAGTGAAGATCAACCACAGGGGCAAGCTTCAGATTAGAAACCCTCGCTACAACTTACCCACCGCGGAAGACCTCGTCTATATCGACGAGTCTCCGGACTACTGCGTACCCAACGAAAAGACGGGCTCCTGGGGTACGGAAGGTCGCATTTGCAACCGTACTTCACCATCCACAGACGGCTGCAACCTCATGTGCTGTGGTCGCGGCTACAACACGCACAAGACCACCATCAAGGAACGGTGCAAGTGCAAGTTCCACTGGTGTTGTTACGTCGAGTGCAAAACCTGCCACTACATGTTGGACATACAATCGTGTAAATAATGCTGACTGGAGAACTTGCGAGGCCAGGTGAAGTCTTGTGTAATCTTCGACAGCGGCTACAGTACTTAAGACTGCAGGAGTGAAGTTTTCTTTGTACTTAAGATTACTTTCGCTCTGACACTGTCAGAAACTTTGACGACTGACTAATTAGGATGTGTATTCGACAAATAAGTTCCATAGTTGTTTCGAAATTCAGTTGGAAGTATTCCATAGAATCTCATTTTTCACATACTGGCACTTCTCACTTAACGTCATAACCGTTTAACGACCGCCCGGGTTTACGACCAGCTCTTCAATTTGGGGAGTCCCCTTACACAGACGGTACCAACGCAGTCTAGGATGCAATGCGAACAAATAGAGGATTTCACACGCAGCCCTGTTCGGTGGCAGACACCGGTAAATGCAATCGTCGTTAAATTCGACAATGTTCTCTGGGAACGTTCTCTTTACATGTTGGGTTGATCAGCAAGCCTTGCTTACCCTGCACCTGTCATTTCCAGTTATGCTCAGTAGTGCCAAAGTTCTGGACAGTGTTATAAAATAAACTAGTTGTCAAAACAAGTTATTTGTAACACTAGGCCTTTCATTATTCAGAATAAATAAAAACAATTAAACTTCTCGCTTTACGACCAATTTGCTTAACGACCAGGTCGCAGGAACGGAACAAGGTCGTTAAGTGAGGAGTGCTTTGCTTTGACAACCGTAAAAACTGCACACATAGAATATACATTTCGAGTGGAATACACAAAAAGAAAAGTGGGATTTCAAAGTTAAAGTTACTCCAAGAAACTCATTTTTGTTGCCATTTTCTTCAGTTACATTTAGTAATAATTGTATAATCTTGGAATATATTTAGATCTATGGACAATGATCTGGTTGCGGTTGATATGATTCACAAAGACTGAGAGTTCACTCTATTATTGTAGAGGCATCTCTGATTTTAACTAAGCAATACTCTGTCGATAGTGAATATGTTGATAGACATTAGATTTATCTGTGGCGTATCTATACATTCTTTTCTCATACTCATGGATGAAGACGTTTTATTTCTATTTTACATTGATTTTTGGAGGAAATTTTCATTGTCATTTATTTCTGTATCGTAAATTCATGACATGTATGAAATCAGCGATGTAACCTTTGATGGAATGCAATATCACTTAATAAACAAACAAGAGAAAAACATTACTCGAATTCATTTGATGTTAAGCAATACACATTGAACATTGCATGTGCGCTGTTCACACCGTTATCAAAAGTTATACAGAAAATTTTACCATTTCTTTCGACAAAACTATTTAAAAAAAAATTTGCAAAGCACTTGTTTATCGGGTTTAAATCGCAATATACTGTGTATTTGGCGTTTTTTGCAATGTAAACCATTAACTTTTAACAATATCTTGGTAAGAAAAATTAAATATTGCCAAGGTTGCACAGTTGGCCAGGTTTTCAGGCCAAGAAGAGAATTTTATGTTCCTGAGAGGTTTTCTAGTCTAAATAAACCAGGTGATCTGGCTATGATTTTACTTCTGCTATTCAAATGTTCACACATGATACAAATTTTTACTAGCGATGGGCTGAAATCATACTCAAAAACAGAAGTCACGTTCAGAATATATAGTACAGAAAGCACGTTTCGCAGCAGAAACACTACTGTCACTTATATTCAGCTTGACAGAAAATGCCTCATAGAAATAGGAACTAAAAAAAACACCATGTGATTTCTAAATTAATTATTCCCTTTAATTTATAAGCCCTCTTGAAAAAGTCTTCAACAGTTTTCTATATCGCAGCACTTTCTCGCTTCTTCGGACAAAGGGATTTCACTCGCTAAAACTTTAAAAAAATCGGTATCGATTTCGACTCGAATAACACGTGGACTCAGTTAATCGTCAAGACTGTATATTGAAAGGTGTCGTCATCAACATAAAGTAAAACATACGAATTTAAAATACATTGATGTAAACGAACATATTCGTGATTTCATAGAATGACTCATCTCTTCGAACAAATCTTTAAAATTCTGTGTCTTTATCTTCGATTAAATTGCTCATCAGTCATAAATTGATTTGAATATAATATTTTTCAAGAGATTAAAAGTTAATTGATTTCAATCAAGTGATATACTCGTGGTCAATAGTAATTTTTAGTGAATTAAAATTAAAATTATGAGCGCAAATTAAAAGCATTGTTATTATTTAAACTGCGATTTCCAAACTTGAATACGGGAAAGTTTAACGGAAATGTAATTTTTATAACATAACATACAAGTATATCAATAAATTTTCATAACCATAACATATATAAAGAAACTTTCATAACATAACATATATGAAGAAACTTTCATAACATAACATTAAATTTTATAACACATTTTTTAAACCATTTCCCGCCACCTTTCTCACTCTTATTTCGATACAAACATAAAATAAACATTTATTTGGAAAAAAATAAATTTCTCTAAAATGGATTGATAAATTGTGATTGGTATTATGTAATATATATGTACACTACCCTACAATACAGGACCGGACAACAAGATGTGATGGTATAAGGAAAAGAATGCATATTTTAAAAGGGGGATGGTCCTCCACGTGCTGTAATTACACTAGCAATCCTTCTGAGCATACTTTCAACAAGGTTTTGATACACAGCTATGGATATTTGTGTCCATTCCTGCTGCAAGAATGTCGCCAGCTCAGCTGTTGAATTCGGACGTGGATCCCTGGTTCGTAAGCGTCGCTCAAACTCGTCCCACAAATGTTCAATGGGGTTTAGGTCGGGACTCTAGCAGGCCATGGAAGACGTTTTCTATCCGTATCTTGATACCACTTCTTGACAGAGGCTGCAACATGACATGGAGCATTGTCGTAATGGAAGTAACATTCGTCCATTCCATAAAATTGCCAGGGCTTAGGATAAACCTGATTGTTCAAAATACTCATGTAGGCGTCGGCGTTCAATTTACTATGAACAAAATGCAAAAGTTCCACGCCATACCACGAAAAACACCCCCAAACAAGTAGTCGGATGTTATGCAAACCCGTTGGCGTCCAGTCCATTATTGTAGGGTAGTGTAACTTGGTGCGTATTATGTATGACATGTAGTGTTAGATTGCATAGTACAGTATTTGCTGCATAGTTGAAAATATGGTTCTTGTAACTGCATCTCAAAAACTGATTTTTTCTTAGAACTCTTTGTTTTGGAAATTGTATGACGTCACTGGTTTGCAGTTTGCAAGTGCGTAGTTTATAAAACGGCCACTAAAACTGCTAGTCGAAGGAATCATCAAAACAATACCCTCAAATTCAAACGTCCCTCGTAGCTTAAGTGTCAACAGAAGAATTTAAACTGTGTGCGATAATGCTTTTTATTGTTTTTGGTGTAATTACTTACTGATATTAATAATTAAGGGGGGGGGGGGCCTAGGACACAAAAAACCTTCAAAAAGTACTTTTTTGTTTTATATTCTCAAAAAATTTGAAATTTAATTCTCTTTTGTTTGACATTAATTTTATGATGATATCTTGAGTAGAACGAAATTATAAACAAAAGAACATTTTGATAGCTGTCAAAGTTTTAAAACGAAACTTATGTCGACTTATCCGAAAAACTGATAACAAAAGTACAATTGCATACAAATTGTACCGTAGAAAGGTACTATTAGCCAAAATAAACCTTAAACAAAGGTCTGAAGACATTAACGGATTTACTTACGAACTTGGAGTGAAAAATCCATCAGGTACTAAAATTTCACTTTTGTAACTGTTTTTCATTAATGAAACTTTAAGGTGATTTATCTCCATGATGGATTTTTCACACTTTTCCCAACTTTAAAATGATTTAACTCAAAATCTATTCAAGAAAATTGCATGAAATTTGGTTTGTATATTCTTCATACATATTTAAGTGATTTGTCTTCAGCAATTAAAAAAATTATTGATAGGTTATAAAATATAATTGTTTTTATAAATTATAAAATAAAAAAATGCTCATTTTTAATTAAAAATTTTTTAATATTTTTTTAATGCATGTATTAAAAACTGTGAAGACAAATTTTTAAATTTATTATCTGCTTCTAGAAAATGTAATTATTGTGTATGTTCCTAAATAGTTTCTCAAGTTATATCAAAAGTAAGAGCAGTCACTTTTTTGAAAATTTTTAAATTTTTAAATTTTTTGAAATGATATTAAGTTAATTTTTTATAAGTTTCTATTTATAAATTAGGTGCTATGTCTTCATTAAAAATTCCAAAGCAATAATTTTATTAGCAAAAAAAATAGAAAATTGTGTCCTGGCCCCCCTTAATAATTTAAAAGTGGTATGTTTCAAGAACATCAATCTATATATATAATTATCTTCCGTGGCACACAACAAAGACGTTATTTGTTATTGCGTTTTGGCAACACTGTACGATTGTGTGTTTTCTACGAAGCCTCGCGCCTCAATTGAATTTATAGCGTTATATCGGATGAAATTTTATGGAAAAAAAATTAATATTATTCCAGCTGTTGCAGCTTACAAACAACAGTTTTCAAAGCTGCGCTCACATTTCAGGTCAAAATTTGCTCAAAATTTTCATTTAAAATACAAATTGCTTGAGTTCTGATTCCAGAGGTACTGTATAACGTTTCTGTAGTACAGGGTGTCCTAAAAGTTCCCGTACTGACGATTCGTGAATTTATTATACAAAACCAACAAATTTTAAAACAAGTATTTTCATGCCAATCGTAAAGAGCACTTTTAACCTAACGTAGGAAAAAAATTAGAACTTAGATTTATTATAAACTAGCAAAGTACCCGACCTTACTTGGTTTGAATTGGTTTACTCTAAATTGAAGAGATAATCAAAAGATATAATGACTTATGTTTTTTGTAGAGTAAATATTTATTTGAATACCTTTCGCCATCTTTATAATTTCTACACCTTACTTAGGACACAAATACTACACATACAAATCCATTCATGCAATACATTTTCAAATACATCGTACCCTTGCTGTATGACAAAGCTACAAAATGACGAAAGGTGACACAAAGGTTACTACTACCAAAGACGATTTTGAGGGAGATTTGGAATTCCCTTTCTTAATTTCTTTTCATGTTCATCGAAATTAATAAAAATTACGATTTACGGCGAGTGCTCTAGCACTCATAGTTAACAAAACAATATTTTTTTACGTGTGGAACTCTTGCATTCGGTATGTGACATTGTGAAATTTTGGAATCTTCTCCTGTCATTATGACAACGAATTTTTTAATGTTTGAAAAGTTCTAATTCGAATTTTTTATACATTATTATTCTTTCAATAACGGCATTATTCTTTCAATAATGGCATAACTACATTTAAAATTTACTGAAAATTTTTTCTGACTTACCTGCCATTTTTAAGTTGAATACTTTGTGGTGGTGTTGCGTGTGATGAGAAGGAAAACACATTTATTAAAATAATAAATATTTAAAACAGAGAACAGCGAAATAAAACAAAATAAAAGATGTCTGAAAAAATTGTTCTAAAGATATTAATTTATGATTCATTTTTATCTCTTGATCTCGCACAGTTGCCACAACTTACAACTAAAAGTGCACAAAATTTAGAAATGTGAAATTAATTCAGAGCGAAAGAAACAGAAAATATCACTGCTAGCGCGATCTTGTTCATTCCCGTTCGTTGAAAAATATCGTCTGTCCCAAATATTCGGAAATCGTTTTCACTGCGCAAAGAAACAAAATAAGACTAGAAATAAATAAAGTATCAGCTGAAATTGCATAAAAAAATATTTTTTTTTGTGAAGAGTAATTACTTTTTTAGTTTTTTTGTAAAGCAATCGAAGTAAACATAATATTCAATATACATTCCAATTTTTCCAAAACTACCAAATTATGGTTGATTTACGTATACTTACTCAGGTGTTTTAGCATGAAACTCAACTAAATATAACAAAAAAGAAATGTTTAATATTGCATTCACTAAACTAATAGATAATGTATAAATTAAAACACATTGCAATCAAATATCTGGAATAAAATTCATGTGATGCCTGCACAAATACACAAACACAAAATCGAACATAAAAAAGAAAGACTTACAGACAGACTTTCGCAACCAATTCCACTCACTAAATGAAGAGAAGTACTCACTGTATGCAAATTTCCATGAAAATATGTTAAACCGTGTGGAGGTGTATAGGGTACATACATACAGACCGACAGACACCAAACGCGAAAGAGGCGGATTTGGCATCAGAAGGTTCCAAAACGGATAGCAAACTTGAAATTAGTCAAAAATATTGAATGTACAAACGAACACTCCATTCTTATTTATATAGATGTTCAAAAATTCCACCTTTTTCTTGGAGGCAAAGCTGAAGTCGTTTGCGCATACTGTTAGATAAGCGTTTCAAGATGCTACGAGTGATTTCGTGTTTAATCCTAATATTTTTAGACGGTTGGATAAATTTTGATAGGTAAAAAAGCAAATCCACTTATGATGAAGATATCTATGGTGATACAAATAAAGGTAGTGGAACTTAGAAGGTAGAACTCAAAAGACAAGAAAATACGATTCGATCGATTTATAATTAGGATTCGCTAGTGTTATTATAGATGGCTTGGGAAAACCAATGTGTTTGTTTTGTATGAAAGATTTGGCTGCAGATAGTATGAAACCAGGTAAGTTAAAACGGCACCTTAAAACTATGCATACTGATTACGTTGGTAAGCCCATAGAATTTTTTCAAAGAAAATTTGATGAGTTTAATAGACAAAAGTAACTATTCAAAAGAACAGTTTATGTTCTATCAAATGCATTGCCAGCGTCGTACCAAGTTTCTTACAGAATCCTTGAACGAAATGTGAAAACCACACACAACAAGAGAAACACTAGTTTAGCCAGCAGCTATTGATATGATTGAATTAATGTTTGGCGAATCATAAGTTAAACGGTCACAACAGTTACCGCTTGCTGATAATATACAGTTGGCAGAATAATTCAGAGTGATTCATAAGTACGTATACAGTTTCTAGTTGCTGTAGAACAGGAACATTTTAAGACACGGTCCCCAAATGCGAATTGTTAGCTAGGTATACTCATAAAGTTTGTGTCCCCCTCCAGAGCGAAGTGACATAGGTCATAGTGAGCGTGCCACGTGACTAATCAGTGTAAATGGCTGGTTTTGCAGTAGAGAAGGCGTTTTGTGTTCTTGAATTGAGCAAAACGGAATCTGTCACCCTTCTGCAACGGTACTTTCGATCACGATTTGGAAAAGAACCTCCAACCAGAAAATTCATTTACGATTGGTTAAAAAAATTTGAAACTACGGGCTGTTTGGTGCGCAGTTCCAAATCCAGGACGACCGAGTGTATCGGCAGATGTCGTCAAAAACTTTATTCATCCAATTGGATAATGAAGTTGAAAAACTTCATTCTCCAATTGGATGGTGCACCACCTCACCAGTCAGGTGACATGCGAAATTTCTTCTATTAACATCTTCTTCACCAATGGATTGGACGAAACGCCGACTACAGCATGCCACTAACGCAATTGTCACCCAGATGCCCTGATTTATCACCATGTGACTTTTTTCTTTGGGGCTACATAAAGGATAACGTATTTAACCCTCCTCTTCTTTTTAATCTAGCGGAGTTGAAACAGCGTATCGCAACCACTACCACTACACATGCTTCAGATACCCAAACACACGGACGCGTCTAGGCAGAAATGGGTTACCGGTTCGATGTGTGTAGTGTGACTAAGGGCGCACACTAGGGATGCGACATCGATAGCAAAACATCGATGTTCAAAATTAAAACATCGATGTTGATAATACATCGACCCCAAAACATCGATTTTTTTTAAATTCAGTGTATTTAAACTTTTTCCCCATTTCTTAAAACTGGTTTAGCAACTTGTGATGCTACATCGAGAGCAAAACATCGATGTTTTGAAACTTTGATGTTCAAAATTAAAACATCGATGTTGATAATACATCTCCCCAAAACCATCGATGTTTTTTAAATTCAGTGTATTTAAACTTTTTTCCCCCATTTCTTAAAACGGGTTTTGCAACTATTGATGCGACATCGAGAACAAAACATCGATGTTCAAAATTAAAACATCGATGTTGATAGTACATCGCCCCCAAACCATCGATGTTTTTAAAATTCAGTGTATTTAAACTTGTGTCCCCATTTCTTAAAACTGGTTTAGCAACTAGTGATGCGACACATCGGCTCCAATACATCGATGTTTTTTTCTAAAACATCAATGTTTAGAAAAAATCGACATCGATATCGCATCCCTAGTTTTCAGACCCTTCATCCTTGGTCACTTGGGTCTAAAAGTATGTTCAATTTGCTGACTATAAAAACTATGCTACTTGGTTATTTTTAAAATTTTTATAACGGTACTTTTTTCATTTAAAATAAAACATCGACAACGTAAAAACATCGACAGGTATAAACATCGATGTTACAAAAACATCGACCCCAATACATCAATGTTAAATACATCGATGTTTTTTAAAAAAAACATCGATGTTTTGAAAACATCGACATCGATGTCGCATCTCTAGTGCACACATAAAACATCTGTGACTGTTCTCTAAAAAAACTTGAAACATTCACCTACACTTCTGTTACAAGTAACATAAAATATCTTACATTTTCAATGTTATATAGTGCCTTGAAGTTGTATACTTACTTATGAATTACAATGTATATCTGAAGATCTTTGCGACTCGTTGGTTTCTCGATTGCGTACTTCGAAATTCGGCATACAAATAAATAAGGCAACTGGATGTAGCTAAAGATGCTCATTTAATTCTATATGTTCGATATGTTGAAGAAATTAATACAATAGAGGATATATTATTTTGTAACATCAATCCTGGACAGGCCACATGCAATGAATTTTATAGTTGATAATTTTTTTGTTAGAACGACATAAAGTGAAATAACTACATTGGACACTACTGACGGAGCACAGTTAATGTCTGGACACAAGGTAGATCTTGGAGCATTAGTTAAAAAGAAAGCCCAGAAGTAATCTGAACACATTGCATGCTTCACAGAGCAGCTCTAGAGTCAAAAAATATGATCGCGGAACTTAACATTATTTTTACAAAAGTTACGAAAATAAAGTTAAAAAACTACATAAAATACAGTCCTTAAAAGTAAGATTGTTTGCAAAGCTGGGTGAAGATATGAAAGCTAATAATTACTAAATTCTATACTATTGTGAAGTGCGCCGGTCATCTCATGCAATAGTTATTCAAAGGGTGTTTGAACTCAATGTAAAGATTGCAAATTTTCTTGATGAAAATCACAATGAAGGGGCAAATTTGCTTAGGAATGATAAATTTATTCTTAATTTGGGTAGGAATGATAACTTAGTTATTGCCTATTTGGTTGAATTGTGTAGAAAATTGAGTGTTTTGTATAGATCAATGCAAGGACCACAAATGCATTCATTGATTCTAAAAGACAAAAAAAAATCATTCAGAAAAAATCGACCCATGAAAATCAAATTTACAAAATATTAAGTTGGACATGTTTCCTCTTTTAAATGATTTCTGAACTAGAGTTAATATTGAAGCAAACCAAAATCTTTTTATTTAACTCTTGGATGTGTGGTTTGCTAATGCATTTTTCATATTATTTCGAAGATCTTGATTTTACAAAGTTCGCAGGGATACAGAATACGTCGGTGAACAAGATGATGAATTCGTATTGACAGTTATCGAAAAGCAAAAATCAATAGAATTATGCGATACTTCATTGAAACAAAAATTTCAGAGTGAAACCCTAGTACAAATTTGATTGAATCGAAGTTAAAAATTTTATTCCTTTGTCAAGCAAAGCAATTGCAAGTACAGCTGCCACTTGTAACATCATATTTATGCGAAAGGGGATTTTCTACATTAGCTGCAATGAAATCCAAATATCGATCACATTTTAGGAGACCATATATCATAGAGATCAGTGAATGAATATTATATTTTCACGATAATATCAGTTCTTTCAACTCGCAGATTGAATCAGGAGAATTCGCGAAGAACAATTTTTGAAGAATTTTTGTGATTAGTGTAAGTTATATATATATGAGTATTTATATTCCCGAAGATAGCTCGCAAATTCTGAATTTGAAATAATGCGTTTACTATTTGCAAAATAAATGTAACATACACAGAAAGATACAACTATATAATGTCTCTCAATGGCAGTAGAGATGCAAGTATACTCAAAAATGAACGGATTGTGAAATTTAAAACTGTTTTTTATGATACCTCCCCCTCCCCTCAATTTGATGCATACATTCATATTTCTAGATTATTAGGTTTATACCTCTTTCAATGTCATGAAAACTCCCCATCATCGTCCAGATTTCTTGAAGAATAATGGTTATTTTTAGGGGCGCTATTTCCTTGGGTGTTACCTTGAGTTTTTCTATAGTGTACACTACCAAACATTGATTGTATTTTTAATCAAAGCAATTTTCCAAACATCCTCATATAGATAAAACTACTGAGATTTACTTGCCTGTTTCTAATTGATTCCCAAAATTGGCCATACCTGTTTCTATTTCAAAATATTTTCCCACAAAAGTCCGAAAAACATTCTGTTTGATTGTTTTGAAATAAATGGATAGCGTTTTTAAGACTCAAAAACAGTTTTACTTGCTTCGGAGTAGTTCTGAGTAAGAACATTGGTTCACTCAGATTGAAATTTGTAGACTGTGCTGCCATCTATTAGATAAGAATAAAGATGAAGACAAAAATATTTTGTAAATTATATTCACATACTCGATTACGTAGACTCCGTTAACTATGTTTGATTGAAGTGAAAAAAATTTTTCGTTTCAAGTTTTTGAAAAAATCGCATACTTTAATATTCGTCCTACTTTAATTCGATTGTGTGTGGAGGAGCATTTGTTCTCTCACATAATTCAGGTTCCAAACGAAGCACTTAAAGCACTACCACCATATGACCCTTCGGTCAAAAGCTCGGCCAAAAGACCTCGTGCTTTCCTGCAACAAAACCTGCAGACTTACCTGCGGCGACCCAAACGTCAATGCGGCATGTTTCGTTTGGATCCTGACGTCTTTGATTTCAATTCCTAACTTTATCTCCCCATGCAAAATTTAATTTTGCAAATTCCTACATCGGATCATGACCTTGTTGTCACTCGTAGCTGCTGAGCTTTTTTGAGACTCGACTGGACCCTAATTGAATCACTACAACACAACAGTTTTATTTCACACCTTTCGACTTAGTTTTTCTTTTATTAATTATTTTAAATCTATTTAAAGTATTGGATCATCGAAGTTAACTACCTCTGAATGCAGTCGCAACTTAGGAGGATAACCGACTGAGTTGCTGATTTCGCTTAAAGAGGTGGCTCCATCTATCCGAACTTCGTTCAGCTGAAAATTCTTTTATTTTTTCCAGCTAATTTAATTCATTTTTCTTAATAAATTTCTCACTTAAATTATGCAAATTAATTTTATGTACACACACCTGAGGACGGGAAGTTAACCTGCATTGAAGTAGGCACTCCGGAAGTGATTGTCCAGTCCAGTCCAGTCGCTCACATAATTAAAATATGATATAGCGCTGCCATCTAGTAGTTAAAGGTTAAACTATTTTGACAATTTCTTCATGTTATCCTGTTCTGCCGACCAGTGTCGGAACAAGCAAAATGGGGGCTCTAAGCGGTAAAATTTTCGGGCCCCTCAAACTCAAGTTAGAAAAAAAAGTTTCCAGAAACCCTCCCCTCCCTATTAAGTTATTAACAAACAAGAAAAGCCAATTTCATACCATAACACATTGAATAAATCTCTATATTTAAAAAAAATGTTAATGGCGCCGCAGGATCGAAAACTCGCGCTTTTCTCTCGATTCTTAGACGGTTTCCTGAGAAAGTACGGATAATAAAATAACGAAATTGACATGGTTTGTTCAAAATTGTACAGGGAACAAGACAAATAAAGTTTTTTTTTCCGATGCGGCTATTAGTTTAGGGTTTATTAAGTGTCAAATTTGAAAGCGCAAAATATCTCATGCGTCTGAGCAAAAGACGTACAAATTTTCAATCTCAAGCTGTGATTTTTGTTTGTTTTCAATCTCAAGCTGTGAGTGCCTCTAAATGTTAATTTTTGCAGGACGCCAAGTTTTTTTAGAAATTTCAATTTGGTTTCTGATAACACACACTTTTTTTAATTAGGGAAAAATCGGGATATTTTCGTTACTGTTTTTTAAAACTGTCATATATATATCTTAAATTTAAAAACATGCATGGAAACTTATGTCCTCTTTGTTACAGTACAATTATTTTTGAAATAGGTTATTAATAAATTTGACGTAATCAAAAGTTGGTCCTACAAATTCCGGAATATTGGGAAATGTTTGTTACTTTTTGTTAAAACTGTCATATCTAGCGCCGGCCCATGCTATTGATCAGAGTAGAGCGAGATTGTCTTTCGGCGCCCTTTGGTCTACATTTTCACATCACATAAATTGTATTTCAGTTTATGTTAAATAAATAATACTTTCCAACTTTTTCAAAAATCAACTTTTATTGCAAAAATCTACAGTTTTTTAATTTAAATTAAATTAAGTAGCTCAATTATTACATTCCTGCTTCTTTAACATAAACAAAGTTCCTACCGCTATATAATGAAATTAGTATTTGGTGTTAATTTCAATCAGTCATTTAATAATAAAATCTGTTACCTTGGTAGGTATTGTAATAACATAAATAAAAGAAAAAATGATATCACGTTTTGTGACATCTTTTGATGATATGCTCAGTGAGATATTGCTCAATCCATACCTAAATATTAATTTAATTTTACAAATAAATTTTTTTTAGGTATGGATTGAGCAATAACATTTTCAATTGATAAACTTGCCAATTTTGACATTATGTCCTGTGCTATGGTCGATCTTAGTTATGTTTTTTATTAGTTTTAATTTACTAAAACTACGCTCACCTTTGGCGATACTTACTGGAATAGGTTTGTAGTTTCCGAAGGGCACATCATTCAACCACTTTATGGTCCGTCCCAATTCGGTTGTAGTTTTGGAGAAAGACCACGGCGACGCTTTGGGTTATAGAGCCAGACCTTGTCTCCAACTTGGAATTTTGACTTGGATGCTTTTACATCATATCTCGTCTTCATTTTCTCACTCGAGAGGTTTATGCGCTCTCGAGCTAATTTATGGACACTCTCCAGTCTGCTGCAACTATTCCACATACTGCTCCGCTGCAGACGGTTGATCATCTGGCTTTACAAACCATAGAGGATATATAATAGTAGAGTGAGCTATGGCAACCTTTTTATGTCCGCATGATCATATGACCAAAATCAGTAGTCACGTGACTCCTTCTCTCTTCGCGCATATTGTTTTTGGATTCCTTCTTCCCTAGCAAGTAGCAAATGCATTCAATATTCAAGTTAAAATGGTTCTACAGTGCTGCGTATATGGATGTAATTCCAAATTTATTAAAGGTGGAAACATTACATTTCATAGGTGAGCGAAAAACGTTTCTTTCACATTTGTATTTTTCAATACTTTCTACAGGGTGTCCTACAGGGACAACTGTACTTCCCGTATTCCAACTTAAAAAAAAATTATTGGCCGTGTTTTTTTTAATTATTCAATTTTATCGTCTGCTTATATTTTTATCGACGCTTTAATTTTTATCGTTTGATTTTCTTCGCACTCAAGTTGTGTGATAATAAAGTTCCACGTCATTTTGTTCTTCATTGCAAAATGAATTTATCACGCATTCAGAGAATTTCGCTGTTTGAGGCTTATTCATCGACGCCATCTTAAATTTGGCGATTTTGTTTGAAAAGTCGCCAAGGGGGACCGTACAGTCAACGATAACCAAATGTAAGTTCATATTTTTTTCCTACGTTGTGTTAAAAGTGCTTTTCACCATAAGCATAAAAATAATTGTTTTAAAGTTTGTTGATCTTGTATTATAAATTCACGAATCGTCAGTACAGGAACTTTTAGGACACCCTGTAGTATGATAAAAATGGATATTCTAATTTTGGAATTAATAAATACAACCTGCGGACATTTCTATGAAAAGATTTCATACATTTGCAATCAGTATGTATCTAAAATAATGTTTGAAACAAAATAACGGGTGGAGTGTGTTTCTAATTGTAAATTGAAATTTATACTGTCTTAAAATATTAAAAATATAGTTAACCGAAATGTAAAAACTTCTGCTAAATCGTTCTCTGTCTTGGCGATTATGTTTTGGCAACTAAGAGTACTATATTCTTTCGTGTCTCACGATAAAAATTTTATGAATTTGGTAACATCAATTTAAGTACATTACTTAAATTATTTTTCTTGCTGAGAAAAATTGTTTTGTATCCACCCATCTGTGCAAACTGTAATTACATAAGAATAATATTTAAAATAAAAGATAACGCTTGAAACTTTTAACTATATATTAAATAAAATCAATTTGTTTAAAATAGGATTAAAGCATTTTCTAAGCCGTATTATAATTGTGAATTTGTATTTATGATTTTTTTAGAACTATCAGTAAAACAATTTATATTTACTTGTCACAAGAACTTGTAAAGATGTGCACCTTCTGAAAATTCATTTATTCAGTTCTTATGTGTTTAAAATTTTTATTTTGTTCTATTTATTAGTTTTCCCAAAGATGAAGAAAGAAGAAAATCGTTTTAATTAATTAATCGAAGAATTTTGTTTCTGTCTTTTAGCTCATTTAAAATGTGATGAATGTGACAATAAACTTAATTCGTTTACTGTTTCTTATTTATCTTTTGTATTTATTAAATATTGATTTCACACACAGCAAGTTATAAAAATTCAATACAAAAATCTTTACCAAACTTTTATAAATGCTTAAAAGCATAAAAATTGTCAAGAGTTATTTACATCATCAATTTGATTAATTCAAAATTCATATATGAACACACAGTTGCAACTTAATTAGTTTTTGAACCAGAATTCTAAAATTGCAAAATAGCTAACATCAAGGGTATGGTTTAAAATAGTTTCCTTCAATCTTAAAGATTATATGTCTAACTTTTCTTGTTATATTTTCATGCGTAACTCTTTGAATAAATTTGTGTTTATGGAAACGTAAGAAATTAAGAATCCATAATATCAATGAAAGCTTTAGTGGTAATCGAAACGTCATTTGAACAGGGTATCCTCTAATCTGTTTTCAGTATTTTTATTTCATGCATCAGTTAAATATTTATTCATGCAGTAATTTCCAAACATGGACATTTATTTCCAATTTATTCCAACTCTTGCTAACCTCAGTACATTAAAAGAAGTTTCAATTATTTTCTGAAATGAAATCGTTGGGATAATGTCTTCACACCTTATACAGTTTTTGAAGAAATATATATAATATTGTATTAATTAAAGAATGTCGGGTTTAGAACAACTATCTTATACCAAATTTTTAATCTGAACTTCTGACTTGAGAGCAATCTATTGACTACAATTTATTTATCTCAAGCGTACTGTTTTAGCTGGTACCGTACTGGTTAACCTTAATCCCAATGAGAACTTCAGTTAATTATAAAAAAACTCAAATAGCTAAAAACTTTACAAAGTAATAAGAATTCAAAAAATATTCAGCAGTGTAATAGTAAATATCCATTTGCATTGCCCGACAATATTAAAATGTAACACAAATTCAAGAAGCATTCAGTATTAGGCATATTCAATATTATGCATATTAATTGATGTAGTCATTTCCAAACATGGGCATTTATTTTTTCAATTAATTCCAAATCAAGCTCCAATTTATTAAATTTTCTTAACACTTTGAATTATTTTCTGAAATTAAATCAGATTATTTCTCCACACCTAATATAGACGAAGAACTATTTATAAAATATGGAATTAATCTATTGACTACAATTTATTTATCTGAAGTGTACTGGTTTACATTAGTCCGAACGAGAACTTAATTCTATAATAAAACTAAAATCATTAAAAAGTGATACGAATTCAAAAAATATTCAGAAGTGAAAAAGTAAATATTCATTTGCATTGCCCAAAAATGCTAAACTGTAACTCAAATTCCAGAAATACTCAGTATTATGCTCATTGAATCGCTAATTTTTTATAAGAAAATGTCGTCAAGAGAGGCGATAAAAGGCCAAGTCAAGCAACCAAGCTGAATTTTCGTGGAGCAGTCACGTGTCTACTGACAACATGTTGCGGACGCTTTGCGAATCTCTTCTCAATAGCGATGCTAAGTCTACTTACACTGGTGAAATAAATTAAGAGAATTTGCATATTTTATCGAATTCCATGAAAAGAACTGAACTGAATGTAAAACCACTGCTTCTAGACAAAAATGCAAATCTTGTACGTCAAATACGTAAGTGTACACGTGTGTGTAGACGGAGCCAGTAGAGAAACAGGCTTTATAAGCGCGCGTAAGTTAAGACGCATTTCGTTCGCAAGCACACCTCGGCGAATTTCTTGGTGTTGTTTTGCAGCAATCGGTTAATTTCGAATTGTAACAGTAAAAATGAGTAACTACTAACGTTTAGATGATGGAATGAGGTGGCGAATTGTGGGGAGGCTAGAAGCAGGCCAATCTCAAGTCCAAATTTGTAGAGAGTTCAATTTAAACCCCAGCGTCGTGTTTAACTTATGGAAATAGTTCCAGGATACCGGATAGATCGAGAGAAAGCCTGGCAAAGGTCGTCCAAGAGCCCCGACGGCCAGTGAAGATCGCCATTTGTCGATTATAGCGAGGCGTAACAGGAGTGCTACAGCTTCTCAGCTCTCTCGTGACTTGTATGCAGCCACAGGAACCTGTGAATCAAGGGTGACTGTTTCCAAAAGACTTCATGAGAGAGGGTTGTTCGCAAGAAGACCTGCTGTTTGCGTCCCGCTCACGTCTCGAACAGGTGAATCCGTTTATCATGGTGCAGAGAGCATAGAGATTGGAGTATGGATCAATGGGCGACCGTTCTCTTCACTGATGAGTCCCGGTTCAGCCTAAACACCGATTCTCGCCGTACGTTCATATGCAGAGAACCAGGGACCCGCTATCTACCCTCCAATATCCGCGAAATCGACCATTATGGCGGAGGAGGTTTAATGGTCTGGACAGGCATCATGTTGGATGGCCGCACACCTCTCCATGGCTTTGAAAGAGGCAGTGTGACTGATGTGAGGTATAGGGATGAGGTCTTTGAGCCCTATGTTCGCCTTTTCAGGGTTGCAGTTGGCCCTGAGTTCATTTTAATGGACGACAACGCGAGGCCACATAGAGCTCTTCTGGTCGACGAATTTCTAGAGAGTGAGGATATTCGCCGGAATGATTGGCCAGCCAGATCTCCAGACCTTAACCCTATAGAGCAAGTCTGGGACGGCAATTGCAACTCGCAACCCCCCTCCGAGAACCACCCAGGGAATCAAAACAGCGGTTCTGAACGCGTGGGACCAATTGCCGCAGGAAATGATAAACTGACTTATTTCAAGTATGAAATCACGCTGCGAGACCTGTATATCTGTAAGAGGGGGCCATACCCCCTATTAACCCATCTATTAACCCATTTTTTTGTCTATTCTACAACCACTGTTTCATACTTTCCGACTCCAACGAGTGGTTACGCACGATCATGTGTGTGTATTACAATTATTGAATGGTTATATGTTTTGTATTGTATTAATGTATGTACATATCAAATTTCATTTAAATCGGTACAGTAATTCTAGAGATAATCGGCCGTCTGTCAATTCTCTTAATTTCTTACACCAGTGTATATTAGAAGTCTATGTTCCAAACAACAGATCATACGGTAACCGGGGATTTCTGCTGAACAGAACCTGAGGTGGTGTGGAGCCCGTCGTCTCATGTGTAGCACTGCGATAAGCGAGCAGGAAAAGAGGAAAATGTGTATCCCAGTCGTCTATTTTTTTAGACACAAACATGGCTATGTGATTTAAAAATGTCCGATTAAATCGTTCGACCCTGCCATCAGATTATGGATGCAAAGGCGTCTTCCGAGTTTTCTCAATCCAAAGCACTCGGCATAGCTCTTGGAATATCTTTGAGCCGAAATTGGTTCCTTGATCGGAATGTAGAATCATCGCCCCCCCCCCCCAAATCGGTATATCCAATTTTCAATTAGAGCCCCTGCAATTGTCTCTGTCTTTTGATGAGGTATAGCATAAGCATCCGGCCATTTGGTAAAATAGTCCATCACCACCAAAACGTACCGGCTGCCATTCTTTGCAGCCGGGAGAGGTCCCAGGATATCAAGAACAATTCTTTCTCAGGGAGCACCAACGTTGTAGAGCTGCAGGTATAAAGAATCGAATTAATCTAGTCTGTTATCATTTTATTATTTGTAGTTGTGGGTTGGCAACGTGGTTGTAGTTTCAACGAAATGAAATGGCGTTTTTAACAATTCTTGGAATATCAAATTTCTTGTTATTAGGAGAAAGGAGAACGTGTAGTTCTTACGAATCTCAATATTTGGTGACCACCCGGACGTGATAAACCGTAAGTGGAAATAAATTTATACTGTTAATGAAAATAAACTGTGTTGATGTATTAAGATTCATCTGAAAATGGAAGCGGTAAAACGAACTCGGAAGTCAGTAAGATCGTCGTTCACGAAAACGGTTAACTGTATTTTAGAGGAGTTAGTGAAAGAAGTATGTCATAAAGAAATAATAAAAACCAAAACAGCTACTTGAGAGCGTTTATTTGCTGAATTGGATGTTCTTGACCGTCTAATTTTGAATGCGGATTTCGAAACAGATGAAGAATTTGATCTTGAATAGGCGAGTATCGAAGCGCATAAGGAAAAAATGGATTCAGTTCGTGTAAAAGTAGAGATGCATTTCAATAGTGAAGTTTTATATAGTACTAGTACTAGTATATAGTACTTTTCAATAGTACTGCTGAGTCCATCGCTTCATCTCCAACTTCAAGTAGACGTAAACTGAAATTGCCCAAGATTGAGCTTAAATAATTCGGAGGAGAAGTAAAGGATTTGTTGACTTTTTGGAGTCAATTTAAGCGTATACATGATGATGTTGAAATTGAAAATGAAGACAAGTTCCGTTATTTGTATCAAGCAACTGTTCCTGGGAGTAGAGCTCGTGACATTGCTGACAGCTTCCCAGCTACGGCCGAAAATTATGGAAATGTCATTGAGTGTTTAAAAAATAAATTTGGCAGGGAAGAACTATTAATTGAGTTTTATGTTCGAGAAATGCTGGGTCTTGTAATCAGAAATGTTCAGGAGAAAGGGGGAAAATGTAATGTAGCGTCGTTGTCCGATAAATTGGAGTCGTATTTACGAGCATTAGAGTCCATTGGAATGACAACTGATAAATATGCGGCCATGTTGTTTCCACTTGTGGAATCATGCATTCCCGAAGATATATTTTGAGTATGGTTGCGAAATCAATCAGCAGTTACCTCGCAAGAAAATTCTTACTGTGACAAATTAAAAATACTGTTGTTATTCTTGAGAAGTGAAGTAGAAGGGGAGCAAAGGATCTCACTTGCAAAAGCGGGATTTAAATTATTGGAAGGTGGAATACGTAGAGAGAAAAAAGGCCAATTTGAAGTTTCGGTTCCCACAGCTAATTATCTGTATTCGAGTGAAGGAAGATTTGAAAAGCGAAATGAGACGATCATTTTCATTTTCTGCGGAAAACAACATGAAAGTAAAGATTGTTTTACTGCTCAGAAAATGCCATTGAGTCAAAGGCATGATCTCATAAAGGAAAAAAAAGCATGTTTTATCTGTTTTAAGTTAGGACACTGAGCAAAACAGTGTAGGACAAAAGTTCAATGTTTAATTTGTTCAAAGAGACATTGGGCTATAGTGTGTTCGGAGCTTGCAAATCAGAAAAGTGACGAGGCGAAAGAATGTGATGAAGAAGGAAAACAAAACGTATCTTTAGCCAATTACTGTGCCACAGAAAAAGTATTTTTGCAAACTTTGTTGGTAAATATCGAAGTCAATGGTAGAAAACAGACAGTCATAGTTTTAATTGACACTGGTTCTCAAAGATCCTACATATTGAAAGAGACGACTCAAAGGATGAGATGTAGACCAGTTGGTTCCGAAAGCTTAGTGCATGTTCTCTTTGTAGGAGTAATTTCTATTAGGAAAACTCACAACTACTACCAATTGACTGTCAGTAGTCTTAATGGCAAGTACTGTCGTGGTATCCAACTATTGGAGCAACATAACATTTTTGTGGCCATGTGTCAAGATTACCCCCAGAACTTTGTTCAGAGATGAATCGAATGCATATTGTAGTCACAGATGTGGAAAAAGGCGATCTACTTATAGAAATCATTCTCGGAGCAGACATAGCTGGACAAGTTTTAACTGGAGAACTCCGTAAATTAGACAATGGTCTAGTTGCTGTACAAACATTGTTTGGATGGGTAGTCATGGGTAAAATGTGTGGACGTTCTTCCGAGGAAAATGCATCCTCGATCGTGACCTCCATGCTAATACACGCCGATCGTCTCGATCGTGGGACTACAGAGATTGGAGTGCCTGAATTAGATCAGCTTGACAAAGTAAATCTCAAGAAAAGGTACAGACACCAACAACAGTTAAAAGATATAATAATTAAAAGATTTAGAAGTGAGTATCTCAGTCAACTTGTTCAAGGATCAAATAAAGTTGATGGACGTCACAACATTAAAGTTGGAGACGTTGTGCTTGTCGAAAATGACGGAAAACGCATGATCTTCTGGCCTATGGGAAAAGTTTGCGAAGTGTATCCAGGTAGAGACGAAAACATTAGAGTGGTTCGAGTGAGGACATCTTCGGGTGAGACGGTTCGCCCTATTCAGAGAATTTTCCCTTTGGAGATATCTTCTTCAAGCGAATCCAGTGTTGATGAAAGTAAGGTTCCAGCAATGGACAAAGGGACTGTTATCACCAGAAGTGGAAGAACTGTCAACGTTCCTTCCCCAGATTTTTGGATTGAACTATTCATATTGAACTGATTTTGAATTTAATCATTGTCTGAATGTGTTTGTTTTGATTAGTTTTGTTAACTTTAAATAAAAAAATGGGAGAATATAAAGATACACGCGCATCTAATTAATCTAGTCTGCTATCATTTTATTATTTGTAGTTGTCGAGTTGGCAACGTGGTTGTAGTTTCATCGAAATGAAATGGCGTTATTAAACAATTCTTGGAATATCAAATGTTGTTATTAGGAGAAAGGAGAACGTGTAGTTCTAGCGAATCTCAATAGCAGGCGCCCCCGGGTTTTTACCGCTGGGCCTTTTCGTGCTCCACGTGTTGTGCACTGTTTGCACCATTTCTCTACATCTGCTCTTATCTTGTCACAGAAGAAGCGCTCTCGTACTTTACCGATCGTCTTCATTATACCAAAATGTTCACCAGCCGGACTGCTATGGATTTCTTTCAGTACGTCAGGAACCCTTGCTCTTGCAAGGATCAATTGCCACTTACATGTCAGGCCGTCGTTATGTTCAAACTTCTGATAAAGTACTCCCTCTCGGATGTGTAAGGAGTCCCAAGGGGCCCAGTAACGTTTCGTTGTAGGAGAAGAGGAAGCGATATCTTGCCATGATAGCTTCTGGTCTATCTCCTTGTTTTCCAAAACTATCCTTATATCATCATCTTCCAGTTGGGCCTTCCAAAGTTCCGATTTACTCCAGGGATCTACTGTTAATTGACGTGCAGTGGCTGATTCGATTTCAATATTTTCTTCATGCTGATACTTGGCTTCAGCTCTCGCACATGATTTGCAACTATCAGGACAAGGTCTCCGGGACAGGATCAGCATTGCGATGTAAAATACCCTTGCGGTGGAAAATCTGGAAGTCATATTCTTGTAGACGTTGAATCCACCTAGCAACTTGTCCTTCAGGATTCTTGAAATTCCATAGCCAGCTTAAGGAGGCATGATCCGTGAGCAGAGTTAACCTTCATCCATATAGGTAGTGATGGAAATGTTCCACAACTTTGACGATGGCCAACAGTTCTTTCCTTGTAACACAATAATTTCGCTCCGGTTTTGAGAGGCTTTTGCTGAAGTACGCAATGACTCTTTCCATTGTTGTTTTGAGATAGAACACTAATCCCTTCATTACTAGCATCTGTGTCCAGGGTAAACTCCTTATCTGGCTATGGATATGCCAATATAGGGGCGGATGTCAAGAATTCCTTAAGCCTTTTAAATGACTCCTCACATTCCTTCCAAAGAACATCCCGTTTGTTCTCTGTAAGCCGATGAAGAGGTCTAGCGATATTAGAGAAGTTCTTCACGAACCACCTGTAGTAAGTGCACAGCCCCAGAAAGCTTCTTAGTTCATGAACATTTTCGGGTTGATTCCACTCATTGACTACCTTCGTCTTTTCGGGGTTAGTTCTCACTCATTGGTCCGAAATAATATGTACTAGGTAGGAAACTTCATGCCGGTCTGACTGATGTCACTGACTAAAAACTGATGTCAACTTGCATTTCTTTGAATTCAATTTCAGGTTATCATGAACTAATCGCTGGAATACCCTCCAGAGATTCTGTAGATGTTCTTCGAAGGTTTTCCAACCACGATTATGTCGTCCAAGTAGACAAGGCAAGCGTCCCATGATAAGCCGTGAAGGACAGTTTACATAAGGCGTTCAAACGTGTCTGGCGCATTACGCAGTCCGAAAAGCATCACATTAAATTGCCAAAAGCCTTGACCGGTTATAAATGCGGTTTTCTCTTTATCATCAGGATGCACTTCAACTTGCCAAGAACCACCGCTCTTGAGATCAAGCGTCGAAAACCACTTGTTCCCAGAGAGCGTATCTAAAGTTTCGTCAATCTTTGGCAATGGAAAACTGTCTTTCTGCGTGATGTCATTGAATTTTCGATAGTCAACACAAAAATCTTGTGGAACCATCTTTCTTCTTCACAAGTACTATAGGAGAAGTCCAGGGACTCTTTGATGGTTCAATGACTTTGTTTTCTTCCATTACCTTGACCAGTTGATTAACTTCATCTTTCTTTGATATGGGAATCCTTCTTGGATATTGTTTGATAGGGGCATGTTCACAGGTAGCAATTCTATGCCGAACAAGAGTAGTTTGACCAACATCATCCGGTGAAGATGAAAATAACATTTCGAATTCTTCTAAGAGAGCTTGGATCTTATTCATTTGCCCACTGTTCACATTTTCCTTTAGAAGAAGCTCACTTGTAATCTCTTGGGGCAACTGTCCTGTCGTACCCGCAGAACATTTAAAAACAATAGCAACAGGCGTACAGGAAGCCAATATGTCTCCCTTTTGAACAACTTTAGGTCTCTCGCTAAAGTTAGCGATTCTCACGGGAACACAGGACTCAGAGAGATCAACTAAACTTGCTTCCACTAATACGCCTTTCGTTTTTTTGTTAAGCGGATACTCTATGGCCCATAATTTAAAATCCGTCTCGTTTTTCACTGAGCATCTAACCAAAAACTCGGCTCAAGGTGGTAGAGTTGCATTTTCAGATGCTATAACGTTACAGATATCACTAAAATCTTTATTCACCTCAAACATGGGTAGCTCTATTTCATACGTTGTCATTTCATTTTGGTTGAGGTCTAGCACAAAATTATGTTTCTTTAAAAAATCCAGTCCAAGAATGCAAGTATCGGTAATATCAGCAATGTACATTAAATGCTTGTACTTAGTAAATCCAAATTCTATGCTTACCCTGAGTCTTCCGGAAACCTGGACAGTCTCCCCATTAACGGTTTGCAAAGTGATGTTTGGCGCCGTATAAAAAGGATCTCCGTGTAGGGTCCGCGCCACATCTGTTCGGAGGATGCTCACATTTATTCCGGTGTCAACGATCATTTGACATGGTCTTCCACAAATATTTTCATCTACAAATAATCCTCGGTCTCCACCATGCAAGAAAGAAATTTGCAGAACACTAAATGGGGTATTCTTTGTATACGGAAACCTCCACCCCGCGAGAGGGCCGCTGTCTAGTTTAACTGTTCTTGAGTTGGCAGTTCAACCTGGTTTGATCCGGATCGCTTGGGGCACTGTCGTTGAAGATGACCTTCTTTTCCACAAGCCCAGCATTTCATAGGTCTCGGCGTACGAACGTTGGAACCACGATCCAGATTTTGATTCTTCAACAGGTTTCTTATCCCTTCTAATATTTCTTCCTGAAGATTTCTAGAATAGGTTCTGCCTTCAGATGCCGTAACTTTTCTAGCATATTTCCGGAATCCTCCGAAAGCTTGTAGTGACGCCTCATGTTTCATTGCCAGTACTAAACAGCTTTTTAAATCCCTTACGTGGGCGATTCTCATTGCGTGTTGGATTTCCTGATTCTTTATGTCATCTATACAGTGCTGTAAGCTCAGGACATTCAAGAGTTCTGGCGGATATTCCGGGAATGGGTGGAGTGGTCGTTCACGGTAAGAAGGCGATATGTCGCCAAATATGGTAACCTTCACCTTTTGCGGAGTTTCTTCACATCTGCCGTTTTCTTATGGCAACCCTACCTGCTGTTACTGAATTCGGCCGCCATCTTGATTTGGCGACAAACGTCTTACCGTGAACGACCACTCCACCAAATTAGCATAATACAATATCTTTTATTCCGGTATCGTCTCCAAAACGTTACGGTCACTTCTCTTAGCTTGGCGTCCAAATCGTTGATTTCTTGTCTGACCTTCGTTTGCCTCATCTAATTTTACATCCAATTGTTCTTGGGTTGCTTGCAATTTGGCATCTAGTTTGGCTTCCAACTGTTCTTTGGAGGCTTGTAGACTGGCGTGCATTTGTTCTTGAAAGGCTTGTAGAGTAGGTTCCAGGGTAGATCTCACCTCCGCTTGACTGGATTCCAAGATGGTATTCATCTCGGCCTGACTGGAATTCCAAGGCGGTCTTTAGCTCAGTCTTCATCTTAGTCATCAACTTAAGTAATTCCTCCATTTTCTCTGTATTTCTAGTGGTAGGCATTCACTCCAATCCCACTTCTGACACCAAAATTGTTACGTCGTCTCCGGAACTCTGAATTTATGACTCCGAACGCAACGAAATGAAGGGTTCGATATTGGAGGAACAAAATTTAGTTTATTTACAACCGAAGAAAATTATAATATTTTCACAGTATCTACTGAATACAGCCGACAATATCTTCACAATAACACCGTGCTTCAAGCAGCGGAAATCCGGAGCGTGTTGTATCTCAGGTAATCACAATCAACCACTCCTCCATCGTCCTCGTTCTCCCTTTTTTCAAAATGGTACGAAGTATTTTCTTTCGTTCAGGATTTGGCTTCGGATTTAGAGCCGCGCTTTTGCTTGTAGTTGTGGATCGCACTTTCGAAAAGTTGGTTCCCAGCAAAGTTCATTTCACTGCGGGAATAGTGTGATGTTTTCCGACGAGTCCAGATTTAGCTTGCAGTCTGATTCACGGTGAACGTTAATATGGAGAACTCCAGGTACCCTCTACCACCAAGCAACATCATTGAACGACACCGTTACGGTGGTACAGGTTTGTTCGTATGGGGAAGAATTATACTGGGCTCCAGAACAGATCTACAAGTTCAAATCGGAACCATGAGAGGCCAAATTTCTCGGAACATAATTCTGGAACAACATGCACGT
Source organism: Metellina segmentata (assembly GCA_947359465.1). Lineage (NCBI taxonomy): Eukaryota > Metazoa > Arthropoda > Arachnida > Araneae > Tetragnathidae > Metellina > Metellina segmentata. The sequence goes on from OX375876.1 coordinate 88,724,308, forward strand.
ATGTTTAGAGGTGCCATGGGCGCAGAATTTGTGTTTATGGATGACAACGCCCGTCCTCACCGTGCAAACATTGTAAACGAATGCCTTGAATCTGAGGTTATAACCAATATGAAATGTCCAGCATTCTCACCTGACTTGAATCCGATAGAGCATGTGTGGGACATGCTTAGCCGACGAGTTGCAGCCCGTCAACCACCTCCTACATGTGTACTGGAACTTTGAAGAGCATTGCTTGCTGAGTGGAGTGATCTTCCCCAATAGCAGCTCGATAATTTGATCCTCAGCATGCCTAGGCTTTGTACAGACTTTATTTCATCGTCTGGGAGACATATAATGTATTAACCATCATACCAATCATTTCATGTTAAGTTTTTTGTAAGATCGATATTTTTTGTAATTGCTCCAGTGAGTAAAAATCGTAGTTTTAATGAATGGTATCATGCATACACCATCTTATTTGTTCTTTATCTTTTGTTTAATAAATGGGCTTTATGAATAAGTCACGTTTTTTTGTTTCTGAACCTTTGTTTGCCGGAGATGGCATTACCCTTAATTTATGGACTTGAATGTAAATTACAAATACTCAAAGTATAACACACAAGTGTTTCTCCTTTCATTTGCCCACTTGTTAAGCTGAATTAGGCCAGGTGAATACATCCGATTTTTCAACGTGCGAAGCCGTAGCCCAACTATGCTCACATAACCGTGAAATGACGCAAATACTCATTTTGCGCCATTTACGATGGATATCTATCGAAGAAAAGGTTTTTTCGTTTGCTTGGTTTACAAAAAATACATTTTGAAACAAAAAATAGATGCTACTGGATACATATATTTATTAATTATTATTTATATTCCATTTATTTATGAAAACAAGGTACTCGCGACCGGAGAAGCAAGTGCGGCGAGCTGCGATGTCGTGGGGTACTGCGGTACAAATTGCACGCAAGTTGGACGTGCGTCGCCGCAGCGGCGCCGGAGGTATGTGTGCACTACTCTATTGGATTTAATGTATCTCAGATCGCACTTGCGTTGCCGCACGTTGAAAAACCAGATATTTGCAAGGGGCCTTAGTATTACGGTGCCTTGAAAAGCGCCATGATTTCCAACTGTCTTGCTAATGAGAATCGCGAACTACAGTTTCAGTTTTCACTCCAATTCACACACAATGTCACTTCTTAAACCGTTTCTATTGGTTACTTATAGTTTCAATTCGCATTTGTATATTGTGCTTACTTATTTGAATGCTAGAGTGTGTTTTTTGTGCTCTCTGTCGATGTAACCTGTATGTGCTATGATGTGCGTAAAATAAAAACCTTCTGACTATGTCAGCTTCATTGGTTAACCGGACGTGATCCATTGAAGCTGACACAATCAGAAGGTTTCTTCAACTGGTGGTTGTATCGACGAGATATCTCGTCTCAATAGCAAAACTGGACAGATCTTGATGACCGAGATATCTCGTAGTTAGATGAAACTGACCAGATCTTGATCTCGCCGTCATAAAAAGATCAGTAATATCTTGATGACGAGATATTTCATTAAAAAAGTTGGTCAAATCTTCATGGACGAGATATCTCGTCGTAATCACTCGGAGGATTAATATTGGGAGCTCTAAGGTCACTTATTTCAACGAAGTATCTAAGTCTTTCCTCCGTATGCCTTTCTGCCACAGTGAGAAATTTAGTGTGAGCATCGGCAAACATCATCGAATTAGTTGATGTTACCTATTCATCAATAGGTAAATAAAAAAAAAACCAGGTTTTAGGAGTTGGGTTGAGGTACGCTACAGTTTCCTTGTCTGTCGAATGATAATTAATAAATAATGCAAACTAGAAAAAATGTTGGTCAACAGATATAATTTGTATTCAGTTTTCTGAAAGTATAGATTATAAAGGAAGATCCAGAATTAAACAAATTTTTTTACCGTGATCGGAAAATGTCGACCTTAAATATTTACATTATAAGCTGGTTAGTTATTTACAAGTTAAAGCACTTTGTAAATGTTAAGTTCCTTAGTTTTGAGTTGAAAATATGTAAAAGGAGGACCTTTTGTTGAATTTTATACGGTATGAAAGGGAAGTATTGAAGTAATTGCTACATTTCTTAGTTTTTGTCAATATGTTTCTATATATAGAATGTAGATGGCAGCACCTAAAAAATCTACAGAAACATCAGATGAAGAGAATGAATGAAAGCGTTTCTAGATAGAAAAAAGGTTTTCATTTGTTATTAGAACTAGAAGACACGCACATGCCACCTGGGTTCTTCTTGTAATAATTAATGGCCGTGTTGTTCGTTTTTCATACCTTATTTGAAATCCGTTAGATATAAGCGTTGATATGAACATTTCGAACCTTCAAATGGAATGGAATTAGTCAAACAAATATAAGGCAGCATTTGTGTGCTTCTTCACAGGGGTTCATTCTAACTTAAAATACAATGTGTGACGAACAGTTCAAACTTCAGTCATATTACCTCCATTATGTCCTCCAGTTAATACATCATGAATGAATCAAAACATTGGAAAATATTTTGTGTACACTATCTCTACTATTATAAAATGAAGTTTTGTGTGTGTGTGTAATCAAGTTGTGCCCTCACGAATTTATGGCATTCACACTAATGAAATTTGGCACACATGTAGTCCCGAATTTTTTGCAATTTTATAGACCAGCCCGATTTTTAAAATTTAATCTAGAACATTTTATGAATTATTTATTAATTTAATGCGATATCTAATTATTATTTGTTTTCCTCTGAATGGCAACAGTCTTGTATTTAAATAAAAACAAATGTATCACTGAATCGGATTTTATCAAAGACATACAAAATGGACTCAGGCCCATTTATACCCCCAAGGTACAGATATATTAAAGTTAATCTACCATTAAAATATCTTAAAACAGTTTTTTTTTAGTATATTTCCCCAGAGATAGCTTTATATTCAACAAATAGCTAAAAATACACTGAAGAATGTTTCTGAAATTGCTTATCCAGGTGCCATGTCACAAGGTCCAAGAGCTACTAAGGACAGATAAACGCGAAAAAGTTTTTTAGTATTGTTAAGAGGGTGCGATGCGTTTAAAAGTATTTAATATTTTCATTGCGTTAATAAATAATTCTAAAAAAAAGTTATTCATGTAAGAAGCATCAAAAATTTTAAATGCATATTTGTTTTTCCGTAATCTGTCACCGAATTAGTTACAATATATATGTCCTATACTCGACCCACCTCCCATCTACCGACCTATATGTACAGTAGCGCCACTCGTAGCGACGCCAGCGACAAGTAGTACATAAGGTTGAACGAAGGTCCAACAGGGAGAGCGTATTCACCAGATGCTAAGCGCTCATTGACGCGTTCGTCGTGACGTCTCCTTTAGTTAGGCTTAGCAGCCTAAAGATGTATGAATAATCCAATGAAAACAAAGTCATTGCTGTGAAACCGAGTTATTCTTGAATCTTCATTCAACACCCTTAGACTTACCCAACCAGAACATGGGGAATCGCCCGGTTCTGAACTTTGCGAAACGAAATGAACAGCTCTTGGACTTGAACCGCGAAACGAAATTCTACAGAAGCTACTTTCTACTTCCGAATGGTGAGACGAAATTCTACAGCCAAACCTGAAGCACGAGGCCAATTCCCCCTCCTCAACGAAAGTGTCCAGTTAAACTGTGAAGAAAACAACGTCGCAGCTAAACCAAAAGCGCCAAGCCAATTCCCCTGCCCCTCAACGAACGTGTTCAGTGCAACTCACCGACAGCCAGGAGGTGCACCACTCTAGTCGCAGGCTGAGGCTGGGCACCACACACACACACACACACACACACACACACACACACACACACACACACACACACACACACACACACACACACACACACACACACACACACACACACACACCACACCACACACACGGGTGGGTAAAAAAAAAGCTTTTTTTTTTGCTTTCACATTCTAATAGTGCGGAATAGTTGGCTAATGCAATAATACCAAAACTGAAGTGTAAAAAATTTCATCCTGATTTATTGATATCTTTTGCCTTCCCAAGAGGTGTTCAAACTTTACAAAAAGATCAAAATTCGGGCATTTTTTTATAAAAAATAAAAATATTTACAATTATGTTATAATGGTGCACAAAAGTAAGCTAATACATTAAAAAAAAAAACCAGTAAAATAATTGTTAAGATCAGTACATATCTTCTGCCTATCCAACAGGGGCCAAATAGCAGAAAAAACTGAAAAAATTACATTTTTGCAAAAGATCAACTTTTGCATTTACGGTAAAAACTGGTGAACAGTTTTTTTCTGCTATTTGGCCCCGTTGGGGAGACAGAAGATATGTACTGATAGAACCAATTTTTTTATCGTTGATATTGAATGTATTTTCTTACTTTTACACACTATTAGAACGTAATTGTAAATTTTTATTTTTTATAAAAAATGTCCGAATTGTGATCTTTTTGGGGGTTTGAGCCCCTTGGGAAAGCAAAAGATAACAATAAATCGGGATAGGATTATATATATATATATATATATATATATATATATATTATGTTTTTCCCTGTTTCAAATATGCTGACATTACAGTCGACACTGTACTTCTCCAACACCTAGAAGGGTGGCCGTTTTCGTTACTGAGACTCCAGCAAGACGGGCCCCAACATTCATGCCTCTTTCGAAATCAGAGAGGTCAGCCATAACGCAATTTTAACACAGAAATATATTTCGCACCCTTCACCGCTAGAGGGCAGGAGTATACGAGAGGTTACTTTCGAGTGCTATTTTTTCACCACAAGTGTTCAGATTATTTTGCCCAACCCCCGTATATAATTCTAAGTACATTTTATGGTACTTAAGACCGAAAAATTGTATCCATAATACAATCGCCTATTTCAGTAAAGAATAAGTAGAGTTTTATGCGCCTCGATTTTAGAGCGTCTGTTGAGCTTATTTGTGCTATATTACGCCAAGAGAGACTATACTAAAGAGGATTTATGGCTTAGTGGTCTTCTCAGGGAGTTGATTAGTTTCGTAAATGCAGATTTATTGATGGCTTTTTTTGTTGGACATCTGATAGTTATTTGACAACTGTGCTTTTGTTGTTGCTATAAAGTACCGGTAATTATTTGTCCTAAGTTCAACCGTGGGTCTTGAAAATAAGGAACGCAGATAAAGTGAGCTTGTGTGAGGTGATACTCCTCGTCATAGTGTGTTTGGTGTTTCCTCTAACCCACAGAAGCATTAATTTGGACTGAGCTAATCAGAATCTGTGGTAATAGATGGGGATTGAGCCATTAACTATAATAGACGTCCGTCTTTTTCTTCTATCCGTTTATGTAGAGATCGTATATTGAGTGGCTTGTGCTATCTATGTTTCATTTAACCTACCATAGTTACTTACTCTATCTTCGTCCTTCTGACTAATTGGAGGAACGGGGTCATAGCTAAAGCATAATTAAAAAAAGCTTATAACATACAATATAACATATTTGAACACATTGTAAATGTATAAATAGATAAAATGAAATTGAAGGGAAAAGATTAAAATTAGAACATAACAGCAAAAACATGAACAGAATCCAACCAAAAAGTTACATAGCACAACAAATAGGCATATAATTCAAGGACCGGAGGACCGAAAGAGGGCATACAGGGCGAAGTGATTAATGTGATAATTACATTCGTCAAGTTTCTTAAAATTATGTTGCGGAGATTTATATGCGATATGAATCGATAATGGTTAATAAGATTACATAGGGATAATAAAACCCCAATTTAAAGGCTAACATATATTTTAAATTCCCTCAAACCTTTATCATGACTAGAATTATGAGGATGAGATAGTAAAACACCCTCATAATGAGTGTTCGTAAAATAAAATATTCAATAAGTCTTATCCTTAAAATACACTTATTGCCATAAAAATTTGCGCACCAAGAAATAATTGTGGGATCGTAACGAAACTTGGCATGAAGGTACATGTCGGCCAGATATGCAAATGATTAGAAATGCAGCGGGATTGCGCATTCCGTAATGCCACTAGAGGGCGTTGAATTTCGTTCTCCTTGGAGTATAAAACAGGTAAGCAGAGCTTGTTTGAGTGTACTTAATCTTTTGCAAAGGAAACGCTGAAGTAGGCATGCCGTTACGCCGCCATCGAAGACAACGTGAGCAGATGTCAGAGTTCAAATGGGGAAGAATCATCGGGACGATGGAAGCTGGGTGGTCAGCTCGGCGAGTAGCTAGTCAAGTAGGCCGATCTGATTATACTGTGAGGAGATGTTGGGACCAGTGGAAAGAAGAGACGTCATTTACACGGCGACCAGGCTCAGGACGCCCTCGACAGACCAGTCGTCGAGAAGACCGTCACATCATACGAAACGCACGCGTAGAACCAAATGCCTCATTGGCCGCTATCCAGACACAGGCAGCACCTTCACAACGGGCCCCTGTGTCTTCCCGAACCATCGCAAGACGCCTGGCTGAAGGACATCTGGTATCGCGGCGTCCATTACGTGTGCTGCCAATGACACCCACCTACCGACGCCTCCGACGTTTGGAGTGGTGTCGCGCACCACGGGATTGGACTGCAACGGAATGGAACCAGGTCGTCTTCAGGGATGAATCTAGATTCAATTTGGCCCCCAGGGGCATTCCTTCTCTAGGTTTGTACGGGCTTCACAACCCCGGGGTACCTGAGTGATCTTTTCTCCCTTTCCTTTTCCCTCTCTTCTACCCTTCTGCTTTTTGCTTTTTCTTCCTCCCTCGTTGTGGTTGCCTCTTCGGAGGTGAGGGCTCCCCTTGAGAAGCTTTTCGCCCGTCTGTGCCTTCAGCTCCTCTTGGGGATTATATCACCCAAGTGTTTGCCGTGCGTGGAGACCCGTGTTCCTGGAAAAGGGGATCCTGGCAGTTGAGAGACGATATAATGACCCAATACACTACTTCGGCCTTCGCTTCAAGTAAACGGGAGGTGTGCATTGGTCCCGTGCACATCAATCGGCTGGTCACTTTTCGGCCAGGGCTAAGCAATCGGCCACTTGCTGGACACCTCGCTAAGGGTGGAGGCTGTTACAAGAGTGTGCTGTGCGCGTATAGTCGCCGACTAGCACCGGTGCAGATGCCTGCATCCCCTTGTAGGACTCCGTGGTGGGTGGTGCTGTCGGTGTCCGAAACTTTTTCAAAACTATTATGATCAACTATAATTTAAATTCCTCTCCCTCTCTGAGGGAGCAACAAAGTGAAAAGCATCCATTTCCTAATGCTCGATTTTTTATCGTAAAGCTTATAAATACACAAACTACTGATCAAAGTCAATCTTCTTTTTCAAATGTTTCGCCTTTTTTAATCCATAAAACCTTTCAGTCATTTATTGGTTCACTTAAATCATTAAAAAAACTTCGCTCTGGCGATCTTCTTGTTGAGGTTTCTTCAGAGATTCAAGCAAATACCCTAAGAAATTCTTCTACACTCGGTTCATTTTCTATTTCAACCTCACCACATAACTCATTAAATTCCTGTAGGGGTGTGATTTCGGAATCGGAACTGTTACATACATCTGAAGAAGAAATTTTGGACAACTTGCGGGAAGAGCATGTGTGTGGCGTTCGTAGAAATACGATCAGTCGGGATGGGAAAAGACTTCCAACGAAGCACCTAATCCTGACTTTCGATCAACCTACATTGCCGTCTCGCGTAAAAGCAGCTTATCTTAGTTGCCCAGTCCGTCCCTTTGTACCAAACCCTCTGCGTTGTTTCGGCTGCCAAGGGTTCGGACATTCAAAGATTTCCTGTCGTACTTCCGCTAAATGCGCACGTTGTGGAAACGTAGAACACGATAGTGATAAGTGCAATGCGCCACCCCATTGCGTAAACTGCAATGGTGACCATCCGGCGTATTCCAGATCTTGCCCCAGGTGGATATTTGAGAAGGAAGTTCAAACTGTAAAAACAGAACAAAACCTATCCTTCCCCGAAGCCCAAAAACTTGTCGAGTCACGAACTCCTAGAGCTGGGACTTCATATGCATCCGCTACATCTACATCATTTCATAAAAATACCACAATTAAATCAACAAACACAATAGCCACTCAAACTGATTCTCCTTTTGAAATTGGTTTCACATCTGTACCTTCACAAACTACAGTCGAAAATAAAAAATATACGTCAAAATGCAAATACATCAACTGATAAATTAACCAACAGTATCCAAAACCTGTCTAAAATCCCTCAACCAGCTGAAAAACCGAAAAAAACCTAGAAAACCGCGACTAAAAGTAGGGCATTTGTCAAAAAGAGAAATCCCCAACCTTTAAATGCTCTCTCAAAAAAACCTAAACATCTCATTAGACAAACAGCCGAGGAGTTAATTGAACTTGATTTACATCCATCGGACCTTTCCGTAGATTCCGATTGCGATATGCAACATGAACCTCCTGGACAGTTCAAAACTACTCCTGCAAAGGCGACATAATGACCTCTTTTGTTTCTTGGAACTGTCGTGGATTTCGACCTAAGCTTGATGACATTAAAGCGATTGCATCTTCTTACCACCCCGCATGTGTAGCTCTTCAGGAAACTTTCTTGAAGCCCAGCCACACATGCAAGATACGCAGATATAGTTGCACTAGAAAAGATCATGATGCTGGTACTACAGTGTCTGGAGGTGTGTGCATTTTAACTTCACACGATTTTCCCAGCACTGTAGTTACACTACGCTCATCTTTACAGGCTGTAGCCGTAAGAATCCATATTCATTCTCTCGTTACAGTCTGCTGCCTATACCTGCCACCGCATGACGTCATCAATCAAGAAGAACTCAATCAATTGGTACTCCAACTTCCAGTTCCCTTTATTCTGCTCGGTGACCTTAATGGCCACAGCACCCTCTGGGGTAGTGATAGTGCGAACCGTCGAGGGCAACAGATCGAGCAGTTGATCTCGGATCACTCTCTCTGTCTGCTCAATAACGACGAGAAAACGTACTTTCACGAACCCACGAGGACTTTCCACTCTCTAGATTTGGCTATTTGTTCTCCTCAACTCCTGCCCTTGTTGACTTTCGCAGTAGGAAGTGACTTGCACAATAGCGATCACTTCCCCCTTTTCGTCTCGTATGATAGTAGCATTAGAGTGTGTAATCGACGACATACCTACTCGTATCATCGAGCGGATTGGGTTGCATTCTCACATTTGGCAGTGGTTACAGAAGCAATGGTACAGAGTGAAGATATAAACATCACAGTCGACAATGTCACCGATGCAATTATAAAGGCTGCGAACAGAGCCATACCTAGAAGTTCTTCAAAACCACGCAGCATTTGTAAGCCCTGGTGGAACATTGAATGCCAGTCCGCTTACAAAAAACAAAGGAAGTTATGGGGCATATTTCGGAGATACCCGACAGCTAATAACCTTATCGCTTTTAAACAGGCTAAGGCATTAGCCCGCAAGATAAGACGACAAAGCCAGAGAAATTCTTGGATGAGATATGTCTCTTCCATAACATCATCAACATCAAGCCAACAGTTGTGGAAGAAAGTTAAGGCAGCAAATGGTCTTTATCGTGATTCTTTTATTCCGATCTTAAATACCATGTCTGCTGTACATTATTCCCCAAATGACATCGCAAACGTCATCGGAGAGACCTTTTCAAGAGTGTCCAGCTCTGACTCTTATAGTCCGGCTTTTCAAGCGACTAAGAGTCGAGCTGAAAAAATACCTTTGAACTTTAACAGCAAGGATAACCTCTCATACAACTGTGAACTCACGATGCTTGAACTGAAGATGACGCTTTCTCATCCCAAAAACACCTGTCCTGGACCAGACTCAATAACTTATGAGATGCTCCGCCACCTGCCCCCAGATTCTCAAAAAAATATACTTCATCTATTTAATAGAATCTGGATGAGCATAAATATCCAACATCATGGCGAGAAAGCATAGTTATTCCAATACTAAAACCTGGGAAAGACTCCGAAAACCCTCTGAGCTATCGCCCTATTGCATTAACCAGCTGCCTCTGTAAGACCTTGGAACGCATGGTCAATGCCCGTCTGACCTATGTACTAGAAAAAAACAAATGCATTTCTCCACTCCAGAGTGGCTTCCGCAAAGGAAGATCCACTCTGGATAACTTAATCTACCTTGAAGCACAAATTCGCAATGCTTTTGTGCGAAGAAACCATCTAGTATCGGTCTTTTTTGACATCGAAAAGGCATATGATCGTACGTGGCGATACGGTATTCTCCGAGATATGTATAATTACGGTTTTAAAGGAAATCTACCCATATATTTATTCAGAATTTTTTATCATCCCGTGTTTTCAGAGTTCGTGTTGGATTGTTTTTATCAAACTTATTTAAACAGGACGCGAAGGAGTCCCTCAAGGTAGTGTCACCCTTTTTAGCCTTCATTTTAGTCATATCATCAATTCAATCCAACCATCTATTCATGGTGCTCTGTTTGTTGACGACTTGCAGATATCATGTCAAGGATCAAATATGAGCTTAATAGAGCGACAACTTCAGACAACCATTAACAACTTGGTCAAGTGGTGCGACCGTAATGGTCACACACTGTCCTCCAGCAAAAGTGCATGTGTCCACTTCTGCAGGAAGCGGAGTCTCCACCCAGACCCTGTAATTTATATACAGAATTCACAGATTCCTGTAGTCAATGAGATGAGGTTCCTTGGAGTGATATTCGACCGCAAACTCACCTTCCTACCCCATATTTTACATTTACGCAGGAAATGTGAAAAATCTTTAAATATCTTGAAAGTGCTCTCAAACACCTGTTGGGGGGCGGATCGAATATCCTTACTCCGAGTGTATCCTTCTATCATCCTATCTCGCATTGACTACGGGTGTGTTGTATATGGTACCGCAAATTACTCTAATTTACTGAGATTGGACACTATCCACCATTCTGCTTTACGGATATGTAGTGGTACATTCCGCACATCACCTGTTACCAGCCTCTACGTGGAATGTAACCAGCTTCCACTTGACCTGAGGCGAAAGAAGTTGCCAGCCAATTATTACTTAAAGATCCTTTCCTTACCATCTCACCCTTTAAAGTACATGACTATTGGTTCAAGTCTCAATCGTTTGTATGATGCGAGACCATCTAATATTCTACCATTCATAGAAAGAGGAAAACGCATTATCAACGATTCACCTTTATGCGGCATCTTGACTGAATCTAATGTGTTAAAGTTCCCACTTTGGAACACCCCTTCCATTAGATTCATCAATCCGTTTGTAGGATTCTCAAAATATGACACACCTCCAGCTGTTTTCCAACAACTTTTTTCCTACCATCGCAGTCAACTCGTCTCTCATATACCAGTTTTTACGGATGGATCAAAAACAGTAAGACATGTGGGCTGTGGTGTAATTTTTAATAATACTACATCCAGTTTCAGCCTACATCCTTCCACTTCTGTTTACACTGCTGAAGCAGTCGCTACTTATCGCGCGCTTCAGCAAATTTCACTTAGCACCCATCACAATTACTGTATATATATTGATAGCATGAGTATACTGCAACAGCTGGAGCATTATAATCATGATTGTCATCCCTTTGTGTCATACATATTTAACAGTCATCAAACATTAAAAAACAAGGGATTCGATATTCTTTTTTCTTGGGTCCCCAGTCATGTGGGTATCGCTGGCAATGAATCAGCTGACAATGCTGCAAAAACTGCCTCGACCCCATTGTAAATGGCTGTACCCTTTTCAGACGCAAAGAGCTCAATGAAGGATTTTATTCTTAGTTTATGGCAAGAGTCCTGGAACCTGCAAGTCGACAACAAACTTCATCTCATTAAACCTCTCATTAACCATTGGCCAATTGCTCCAGTGCGGAGGATTGATGTCAAACTGACTCGCCTCCGCATTGGACATACCAGATATACTCATCGTCATTTATTACTGGGAGAAAATGCTCCTTCATGCCATACTTGCTTTACACCTTTTACTGTTCATCACATTTTAATAGTTTGCCCTGAATTTAATCATCACCTCACAGATATTTTAACAGCTCTATTTTAACTATGCAGGATTTGATAGAGGAAAACCCACACTCGAATCTTTTTCCTTTTTTATATACAATTGGTTTTATAAATGCTATTTAATTAAATCTATACACATTTTATGCATCATGAATTTGACATTTTATTCAGGTGATAAACTTCTTGCGCTTGATTCTCTTAAACATATTACATTTTTAATATTTCTATATATATATACTGATTTTATGATTTTACCTTGCGTTTGGCGCAGCTTGTCCTTTTCTGGACCTTGCGCCATAAAACCCAACTATCAATCAAACTAGAATCAATTTGAGCAGTGATGACAATTGTGTTCGTGTGTGGAGGCCCCGTAGTGAACACCTCAATCCTGCCTTCGCTTTACAGCGACACACCGCTCCCACAGCTGGTGTGATGGTATCGGGTGCCATTGCTTACGATACACGATGATCCCTAATATTGATCCATGGCACAATGACAGCCCAGCAGTACGTCCATGACATCCTACAGCCACATGTGATTCCACTCATGGCAGGGCTCCCAGGAGCCATTTTTCAACAAGACAATGCTCGTCCACACATAGCAAGGATATCACAAGACTGCTTCCGCCACATTACCACCCTTCCCTGGCCTGCTCAATCCCCAGATTTGTCACTCATCGAGCATATCTGCGATCATTTGGGACGGCAAGTTGGACACCCTACGAGTTTGGTCGAACTAGAGGCACGTTTAAAGCAACTGTGGAACGAGATGTCTCAGGACATCATACGGAACTTGTATGCCTCAATGCTCGCTCGTATCGTATCGTGCATTCACGCTAGAGGGGGTCGAACAGAGTACTAACACTTCCGTTCATTTGTACTTTTTTCTGCAATAAATGATCCTTTTTCTTTGATTTTCTAATCACTTACTTATATCAATGTAGTACTTACATGTGTAAAATTTCGTTGCATTTTGACGACTTTTTCTTGGTGCGCAAATTTTTGTGGCAATGAGTGTAATTGAAATAGACTGCTGTTTGTAAAAAATGGAACACCATGAAGGAGTCATCAGTATTAAATTATATTTAATACACAAACGGCTTGTATTAGTACAAATAAATGAATAAATTGTCAAAGCAAAAAAACAATATTAAGTGTCCGAAATCAGTATTTGATGTAGCCACCACGCGCTGCAATAAGTGCTGCTATACGACGTGGTATGGAGTGAAACAGATGTTGAATGTCTGCTTGTGGAAGAGAATTCCATATTGTTTGTATGCGTACCCAAAGTTCGTCTTTTGAAGCTGTAGGACGCAGATCACGAGCGAGACGCCTACCAACCAAATCCCACTCTTGCTCAATAGGCGACATATCCGGTGAATAAGCAGGCCAAGGAAGAAGTTGCATGTGTTGGGCTGAAAAGAAGTCTCGAACACTCCTTGCAACATGTGGGCGTGCATTATCCTGTTGAAAGATAGCTCCAGGGATGCCTTGAAGGAAGGGAACGACTTCGGGCTCTAGCACTTCACGGACGTACCTTTTGCTATTCAGATTACCCTCAATTCGTAGCAGCTGAGATCGTCCATGATACGAAATCGCACCCCAGACCATAACTCGGGGTGTTCGGCCACTATGACGTTCGATAACGCACTCTGGAAGGCAGCGTTCACACGCATAACGTCTGACACGAATGCGGCCATCATGGTTCCACAAATTAAAGCGAGATTCGTCAGAAAATACAACTTTTTGCCAATCAGCCTACCAGACTCTGTGCTCATGAGCCCATTGCAGACGCAGCCATCGATGGTTTGGCGTGAGGGGGATCCTGTAGAACGGAATCATTGCGCGCAGTCCACGGTGCAGCAGACGTCGGCGTATTGATGAAGCCGATATTAGTACACCTGTAGCAGTAAACCAAAGTGCTGCCAACTGACTGGAGGAAGCTGTACGGTCATTCACCGCCATGTGGACCAGGTGTCTATCATCGTGCGCTGACGTCACCTTCCGTCGTCCGCTCCCAGTTTTACAAGTTGTCCGGTGCTCGTCGGTCCACTGATTCCAAACTCGCATCACTGTGGAACTGTTCCGCTGCACACGAGGTGCTATTGCGCGATAGGAAAATCCTCCTTCATGAAGGCCGATGATTCTCCTCCGTTCAAACTCCGTAAGTTGTTGAAATTTCACCCTATTTCGTCGTGGAGGCATACTTAGGTCTCACTAAACGTTTGCCACTAAAAATAGGCATGCATTATTTTCAACGTCCCGTTACAGCTCTCTATTTATACGCTTTTAGCATCAGTTCAGAGGGCGCTGCTCACACCACGCATACGTGGTGGCTCTGAAACTTTACTACTTTGCTTGACACCTGATAATTGACATTTGCTGCAAATTTCATTTCATTCGGATGATTCCTTCATGGTGTTGCATTTTTTACAAACAGCAGTGTAGTAACGCGCCCAAGAAAGGCGAAGCAATTCATACATTAAGTCTTCTTAGAACTACTGGAAAAAAAAAAGTTTTTGAGAGAATCATTTGGAACTGTTAAATATACCACAACCAATCAAACATTTCCCCAACTGCCTCCACACATTTTTTATATTGTTAATTGGTATTTTTTATATACATTGAAAATGGATTATTTTCTTTTGAGTTTGGTAATGGGTTTCTCTCTGGGTAGGGCAACAGAAAATGTAGTGATCGTCGTCACCTACCTAGCTGCAATCACAGATGTCATAATTTTTATTTTTGCACCTATTAAGGTAACTGGACGGATGGGACATGGCCCATGAGATACCAGATAAAATGTTTGTTTACGGTGAGTCAATCGTTGTTTACTGTCGGTTTAAATTTACTTACCCTCACTCCTCTTGCGCTATTGTTATAATAGGATTACCACAAGGTTGACAGATTTGTCTTGAACATACGAGCTAAGTAGTCATGTCAACTTGCTGAGTTTATGTGGAGAAAGACGTTTTTTTTTTTGATAATGGGATTTCTGGATATTGGGTTTGGGAAAGCTTTTAATACTGATTGGTTGTGTGAGAAGATAGTCTTTTTTTTTGTATTTTTCAAGGGAAAATCTAAAAGTTTCTCCACTCTAGGTCGATTTGTTCCCCTTTTCCTAGCTGAATTATTCAACTGTGACATCAAGTCCCCATTTCTCTCAAATAATGCGTACAGTGCTGATCTGATGACAATAAAGATAACCTTGGAGGTTTCTCTTTCTAGAATAAGAATCAATCTCAAGGAAATAAAGGAAATGAGCTTGCTGAAAGTGCCGCTAACGCTTCATTACGGAAAGATGTCTACAAAGGGAGTTCAGTAACTACTTTTGCCAAGATGAAACTGCACATCATGAACAAATTGCATTCCACATAAACAGTAATTCAACAGTGCCCTGTTTCTCGTATGGAAAGGATCGATGTTAAACTATCTTCGCATCAGAAGTACTCGATTAACTATTAGTCATCTTTTTTGTCGGGAGAAAGTCTTCCGTGTGTAAGAATCATACTCTACTCCTTTAACTATCATCATATTTTAATTAATCATCACCATCTGATTTAAAAAATATAAATTTACAAGGTATGGTTGTGAAAAATCCCTATTTAATCTTTCCACATATCCATACATCATTGGAGCTTTCCAATATTATCAAAACTTTTCTGTTTATTTTTTCATCGTGATTTTACATTTTCTCTACTTAACGAAAAATTTTTAACTTTTAAATATGTTTCAGTATTCAAGTTCTTAAAATTCAAAATTTAATGTGGACTTAAATTAAATTTTTGTATTTGATTCAATTTTCGATTTTTCATTTTTTACCCTCCAGCTTTACGCTGCTTTCGGTGATTTCATTTGTTTCAGCATCATGTCCGTTTTCGAACAAGTCATATAATTCCAAATTGTATCCACAATCCAGTTCATTTCTATAGAGGTGGTAAGTTTGCCAAGGGGAAAAGGGTTGCCACACACAAAATCAGATATGGCGATCGCTTATTTCACCAACTCATAATCACTGCTATCGCTTATTTCGCCAACTCATAATCACTGCTCACTGCTATCGCCTTCTGGGGCCGATTGAGATAAAAATTCGGTTGAGTGAAATACCAGAATCCTCGCTATAAGAGGCATTTTGTTTCTTAAATTAAATATAGGTGGTGGTAGTGTTTTTGTGTCTATACGTGTTGCCAACTTGACTTATTTTAAGAACACGATTTTAGCACTTTACCAATAAAAATTCCAACGAATGAATTTCATATTGATATATGATAACGGATAGGTCAATACCGATAACATTAAACGTTGAAAAACTACAGTTTAAGGTGTACGTATACACTACAAGATATCTAGCTTTTTAACCACAGGTAATTGGTGTATTCTTAAAATAATTTCAGGGAGAAGAAATCAGATTGTACAAATAATTAAGTATTGTAAGTACTCGGCTGGGCTGAAGGAACTTTTTGCAGCATTATTCAACTCAAGCACTGGGCAACTTACTAAAGTTTGTGTTGGTATTGGATTAAATAAAACGACAGGACTGCCTGGTCGTAGTTACTGCGGTTTATTTGCAGAAATCCTTGACCCTATATACATGAAGGCCGCGACTGAGTCGGTCGCGTCTTTTACACATGAAAGCATCACATCAAGCTTCATTTTTCTTACATCCGGGGCTTCCTTAAAATACATCTGCGCAACTTAACTGCGCAATGGTTGAGGAACCTCCCAAGCGCCATCTATTGGTCTCTCTCAAAACCAACAGTTGGGTGCTTAAAACATATATGTTATATTTAATTTTAAATTAAATATAGGTGTAAATACATCTGCGCAGTGGTTGAGGAACCTCCCAAGCGCCATCTATAGGTCTCTCTCAAAACCAACAGTTGGGTGCTTAAAACATATATGTTATATTACCTAATTAAGACATAATTAGCAAATTAGTATATTTTTTAAACATGATACCACAAATTCTAATTTGTCCAGAAGGACGATTCCTGTTGGAAATTAGTCCTAATATTATTCGTCATGTTTTGAACCTCCATCAAGTTGCTCGAAGGTATACTTTTTTAATCAAGGAAGCGTAAAATTATCAACATTTTACAGGAATTTCAGCATTTAACAATAAATTAAAAATTCATTTCTTCACTAAATACTCTGATTGAAGTTCAAACCATCTACTGCATAATGATGATAATGATGCTAAAATAATTATGATAGATGAATTCATTGTGGAGGTATCAAGTTTTGAAAAAAGCTTCCTATATTGCAAAGCTGTTCTTCAGAAATCGAGTTTAAAGTTTTGGAAACATGTCTCTCCATGGTGATAGTAGCTAACGAAAACCCTTGTAACTAAAGAACTATTTCGAATATTTGCAAGATCTTGGTATCTTTTGAAAGCTAAGAAATTGGAAAATACTTTGACGTAATAAAAAAAACATCGATATTCTGGTAGATTTTCGTGATTTCTAGTGTATACACATACACCTTAAGGCAACCCGGAAAGAACCATGCGAGAACATTTGGACAGCAGAATTAAAATCTTCAAAATTCTAAAGTCTGCGGAAGTCTGGTTTGTGTACACATAAAATACCTCTCATCAACGTCAATTGTGGAAACGCATTATTTTCGCTTTAGCTGCCTGTTAATTTAACGGGGAATTTTAATTGAAAAGCTTCGTTCTGAAATAAATGACTCAATTTTCTTCCGAATCTCCTCCCTTTGCTCCTAGCTCCCTGTGCTTTTATAAGGCACGAAAAAATGTTTCTAGGGTTCTTGAAGATACGAACTCGTGATCTCTAAGCTTATTTTGAGATCTTACAAGGCTTAATATCATGCTCTGATAGAACCTTTCGAAGGTCAAAGGGTAACACCTAATAACCACACCAACAAACTGGAATAAACAATTAAAAGGTTAATCTAATCAATAGGCGATGTGCTTGCTTTTTTTTCAGTGCAGTCATGTACTCAAAAGGTGAATGTACTTGGTAAAGATTTAGGATTTAGGTTTAAAATTTAACGATTCAAACTGTGTCTATAGCAGCGTCACACATCTCTTCCTAAAGCCGAATTTTTTTTTTAGGTACATAAGGTTTATGGAGATAGTGAATGCTTGCCATACCATATACTACTTTTAACATGAAATTTTAACAAAATAGGAAAATAAGAATATAAAACAAATATTAAATCAATAAAGGAACAAATTATGTATTCCATTCTAATATATCATGCAAATTTCTGACCTTACAACATGTCAAACAAGTTGAAAAAACAGTTATAGATAAGCAAATAATTAATAAAAAAAGCCCCGATCATCTCTTCATACTGAAGAAAATACTAGTTAATTAGGGGAAAGAAAGAAATCCTAAGAAACTGGAACCTGAAGAATCCTTCCGTATAAAAGATTTTGTATATGATGTATTTAAATTAAGCAAATGAATACTAGATTTATCTAGACAAAAAGAAATGAGTTTGTAATGTTTCATAATGCGAGGTTTTAGACAAATTTTGTCAACGAAACATTTATGTTTGGCGTTAAATTTGATTGTAAATTCTTTCGGTTCCGTTTCAAAGATTAGAGTACGTGTAAATAGTGAAATTAGTTGAAATTCTATAGACACTGTTCCAGGATGACAACTGGAATGCGCCGAAAGTCTAATTTCACTCAACATATTACAAGTGTAGCACCCTTTGGTGGTTATTCCAGTGTCTGAAATCTTCGAGCAAACATCAACCGTTTGTACCGAAACTTTGTAATTTGTGAAAAGCATTGAGCCCGGACAGGCGTGATAGAAAGCATTTTTGAGACTAATTTTCCTTTGTCGACTGTCATTAGGTGTAAGTCTCGGGTGAGTTTCTATGCCTGTTCCCTTCTGTTATATAACGACTGTAGAGAGTCCGGTGGATTTGTACAACGTATTAGTGTTTCGACAAAACTCACAGTTAGTCTTGTCTTGATCGAAGATGAAGTCTGTAGTATAACTGGAGTTTGCTTGTATTTGGCCAACATGGCCCGGAATCGGACGATTTTGCGGGCTTGCAGGTGACAAGCAGGCCTTAAACGGGTCACCGACATGGACCACAAGTTTGTCCGTCACGTGCAGCTGTGGTTGGTTGTAGGCACCCAATACCTATAGGTTGAAGCCATCCGCAGTAGTGGCTGAAGTTTGGGAGTTCTTGAGTGCCGTTGTGCTGTCTTTCAACCGCGACTATGTACGAGCACTCATGTCTAGTTATGATCCGAATTTCATAAGGACCTTAGGAGATCTGGTACAAAATAGACAAGGTAAAAAAGACATACCATCCTAGAGATGATGGTGCAACCACTGCCTACGCTCGAAGGATGGCAGTTAGTGTATCCCGGATAGCTTAGACTTTCATCTGTTATAGCCTCGAAGTTCTTATTTGGTATACAATTTTCACCCCATGCACAGTAGTAGTTTTGGCGGCATGCCAGCTGAGATATCGTTCGCGTCTGCACTGGGAACGTGAAGAGGTCGCGTTTCGTTGAGAAGAAGTGCTGTGCAGACACCAATTTAATCTTAATGTGGAAAAGATTCTTTTGTTGAGAATCTTCAGACCATAGACAGGATTGAAAATCCAAACCATCCAAAGTAAGTTCAGCTGTTGTAAACAACTCGCAGCTTTGTACTGCCTTAGTCGTTTGGAAATTTTGGATTTCAGATGTTATGATAGACATCAATTTAATCTTAATTTGGAAAAGATTCTTTTTTTGAGAATCTTCAAACCATAGACAGGATTGAAAATCCAAACCATCCAAAGTAAGTTCAGCTGTTGTAAACAACTCGCAGCTTTGTAATGCCTTAGTCGTTTGGAAATTTTGGATTTCAGATGTTATAATAGACACCAATTTAATCTTAATGTGGAAAAGATTCTTTTGTTGAGAATCTTCAGACCATAGACAGGATTGAAAATCCAAACCATAGAAAGTAAGTACAGCTGTTGTAAACAACGTCGCAGCTTTGTAATGCCTTAGTCGTTTGGAAATTTTGGATTTCAGATGTTATGATAGACACCAATTTAATCTTAATGTGGAAAAGATTCTTTTGTTGAGAATCTTCAGACCATAGACAGGATTGAAAATCCAAACCATCCAAAGTAAGTTCAGCTGTTGTAAACAACTCGCAGCTTTGTAATGCCTTAGTCGTTTGGAAATTTTGGATTTCAGATGTTATAATAGACACCAATTTAATCTTAATGTGGAAAAGATTCTTTTTTTGAGAATCTTCAAACCATAGAAATGGTTCAAAATCCAAACCATCCAAAGTAAGTTCAGCTGTTGTAAACAACTCTCAGCCTTGTACTGCCTTAGTCATTTGGAAATTTTGGATTTCAGATGTTATGACAGTGTAATGCGTACTCTTACTTGCGGCCATGGTGAACAGTACAAGTAGCAACATGTTGCTATGTTCGCCGCTCGTCGAGGGTCGTGAACGTCCAGGTAGTCATGGAAGGCGAGAAATCTCCTACGGATTGAATTTCCATATACTGCACCTCCCAACATGCTGAGTCGAAGTTTGGCTTTAAAACAACGATATGTGATGCCTACTGTATAGCCCTACCTTGCAAAGGGTTAGGGCACCTCTAAAGGCGAAACTGACGAAGATGATCGTTATTCAGTCAATTATCACGAGACTTGTATGTAATAGATACTTTATATGTCTAGACCAACACCTGGCGCGAAAAATTTACACAGATGAAAAGACAATTAGTGTGACATTGCACATTTTATTTTTATATGTAACTGACCTATATTAGTGTACGTCTACCTCGTGGACACAACCCCTGCAATCTCGGTCTGCAATGGACGCATAACCCCCACAAAAAGCCGTTAACAATATGTGACATTGCACATTTTATTTTTATATATAACTGACTATATCAGTGTACGTCTACCTTGTGGACACAACCCCTGCAATCTCGGTCTGTAATAGACGCATAACCCCCACAAAAAGCCGTTAAGAAGTCGCTGAACCCAGGGTACGGGTACGAAAGGAAGCTCCCTGGCCGAATAACTGTGAAAAACAAACACATTAAGATGCCATCGTGGTGGTCTTTTTGGGGGTCTTGGCAGAAGGAGAAGGAAAAACTACAACTAAACATTACAAAGTGAATGAAGAAACGTTTCCGAGCACGTTAAGTAGGCAGGCTTTCTCTCAACTCATCTCTACAAAAGAAAACTTATAAAAGTATGGAACGTCAATTTTGGGGAACAGACTTAAGCTTCGGTTTCCTAAGAAAGCGTAGCCGTGATCTAGCGGCCGTGATGTATCGGTGGGTGACGTCACTAAAACGTTGTTTATACTAACACATGGTGATGGTTTCCTAGAGAGCGGTGTTTGTGAGCGTAACGAAATTTATCGGAGCCGCCATTTCCATGACTGTCGTCATAGCGGTCTCAAACAGTTGGAGAACGTTTTTTCTCTTGTAGCGGCCACATTTCATTTCCTGCTCCAAGCGATTCGAGCCAAGAAGAGCAATATAAATAAACATTTTTGACTGCCATTGAATAATTCGTTTTTGTAAAATCGGGATCGTTAAACACAGAATAAAAATTTCAACGGATTCGAAATCTGCGGAAAATTTGACACCCGATCGATACCTTAAATGTGATTTTCTTTGAATAAATAATTAATTATTTAATATATAATTAAATAATCAAATAGTAAATAATTGAACAATAAAACTGTTTTTTATATCGATCTGGCGTAGAAATTTACGCTGATTTGAAATCTGTTGACATTTTCACTCTACCTTCAACGATCCCGAAGTTAGGAACTTTGAACTAGAGAATAAAAAACCACTTAGTTTTGTTTCTCGAATAAAATAAACCACAACAGCCGTCTGTGTTGCCCATTCTCCAACGTATTCTATCCGCCTAAGTTGACACCTTGGATTCTTGTTTAGACGGCCGTCTAGTTATGCCCGCGGCATCATGACGTATCACGGCTGTTAGATAACGGCTCCACTTTCTTAGGAAACCAAAGCTTTACTCACCTTACTGATTCACCCACGCATCAAAACCGACTCCCACGCACTACTTGAGAACGACAAGGGATTCGCCGGCAAGTGGCGATAACATGATGCGCGTGAATACCGCGCCTGATTAGGGAGCCTAGTGGAGAATTGCATCCATCTCGCCTTCAACTTAATTCTCACCCTCAGTTTCCCCTTTTATTTCGTTTTTTTAACGTGCTAATACCTTCCGCCCCTCATCCAACGCTCTATATGGGCTTGGAGACTAAAGATAATTGTTCAATAAACAAAATATTTCATTAAACATGGAGTTCCTCTTATTTGTCCAGGTATGTTGATTTTCTTTTATTCCTAGGTGATTATCACTCCGCAAAAAATATCTACAGAAAAGGACGCTTGGATTTTTGCTTACACATCAAGTGTACCACTATCGATCATTCCTTTTAGGCCAAACACAAATGATGCACATTTTCATTCCAAATTAAATTTTAATGATATTACTTTAATTTTAATATCGCGTCTATCCCAAGTTCATACGACAATTAGCAAATCTAAAAACAGCTTTGCCCTCAAGCAACACTTGTCCACAA
This sequence comes from Metellina segmentata, assembly GCA_947359465.1. Classification (NCBI taxonomy): domain Eukaryota; kingdom Metazoa; phylum Arthropoda; class Arachnida; order Araneae; family Tetragnathidae; genus Metellina; species Metellina segmentata. The sequence continues at coordinate 88,746,916 of OX375876.1, forward strand.
ACTGCTTGCCCCGATGTAGAAATAAAAATTAGTGTAAGCGTGTCTTTGAAGGCGACAAGCTCTAAAGGGAGCACAATATTAAAATTTTCTTTGACCTCGAATACCACTTCTTTTTTGGATGCTCGTGCAATTAATTTGCCAGCCGTGGGAACTGTCACAACAGGATCATGAAAACATATGTTTTGAGAATCTTGTGAAAATATTGCATTTTCAAACTGCAACAGTTGACATCAAGATACAATTTGCGATGTGAGACAGTTCGTAGTTCATTTTCTTTGTGACACATTGGCAAGAGGCTATTGCGTCACCTTTGAACTCTCTACAGAATTATGGGCATTTGGTGCAGTTGGAGTCGCATTTGATTGGAATGGAGTCTCCTCTATCTTCACTGGATTGGTAACATTCGAAGACTGTTCTGTTACACCGACGTTCCGTTGGTCTGTCCAGAAAAGTTGTTGGACGCAGAAGCTCATCTCAGTTCGTGACGATGAACGTAGTGTTGGCAACGACACAATCTTTGCAGCTGAGGATGGCACAAGCGTTGTATGGCAGGGAGAGATATTCCAGTACATCAGCCGGTACAGTATCACAAGAGTAGGAATCCGAGTTTTCTGTTCTCTTGCACCAGCGTGTCTGTGATGAGTAGCCTGTTGTCATCATCAACCATAGCACAAGTAGTTGAATAGCCACTGAAAGGCAAGATCATAAAAAGAGAAGCTGCCAATGCCATATGGTGTAAGAGAAAAGTGAATAAGAAAGCTAATATTTAGAACATTTCCTAAAGCATTCCCTATAATGGTTATCCATCATCATTCGTTATGTTTTCTTTCCCTTTCTCTTGTATCAAAATATTTATTATGTAGCCGTGAGTTTCCGAAATAGTAATCGGTATTTTCCTTTTCATAAGGTTAAAAAAAAAAAGACGAAAAGGCCGGTAAAATGGGGGGGGGACGCTTAATTTTTTTCTCATATCAGACCAAAACTACAAACATATGGAAATTTTTTTTTCAACATTTTTAATGCCTTAGTATTAAAACACATAACGAAATTTGAGAATATATCTATTGTTATATATCCAATCGTTATTAAAAGGTAACAAACACTGGATTTGGTCTTTTCTCTAGAATAGATGATACAACCATCGCATTTGATATCAGATTTAAAAAAGAGGGGGGGAGGCGGGTTGTAACCTTACTATAAGTTTCTTTAAACGTACAAAAAAAAGTCAAATTTTGCCGATTTCTCTGTAGTTTAGAGTCGGAATACTTGATGTTCTTTAATATTGGTGGTCATAAAATGTTTAAAAAAATATGATGAAAAACGGGCCGCAAATATTTTTTCCCATGCGAAAACAAAAGAACGTTTGCGCCTGCACGGAATTTATTATTGTTTTTTCTTTGCAACCCAAAGGGAAGAATAGCGCTCTTCATACCTTTCCCCAATGCATTTCCAAAAGATTTTACAATAAGGAATAATTTAAATTTGAATAAAACAATACCCCCCCCCCTCCCCCCCCTACTTGGTATATAAAAAATATAACAAACTTTGCGACAACCCGTATAAATCGCAGTAATATGCAAAAAAAAAGGGGGGGGGGGAATATCTATAAATAAATTATGTCATCCATTTTTAAAGAATAATGGAATGATTGCATCAGTTTAAATAGCTTAAAAATTTATATTTTCTATGAAACTATTATAAAATATTCTTGTTTCCTGAGGTTTTATTGAAATATTATTCATTTGGCCGTGCTCCAATTCAGTTGCTAAATGATTTACAAGAGTATTAGACATTTTATCAATGATATTCATACAGTTTTTATCGCCACTATTCCAAGCCTAGCTTAGGACTGTCAGTGATGCATTCGGATGATTAGATACCGTTTGTTGCGCTGTACGCGACCGTAAGTTAAACGGATGCGTTGCTTGCTGTGATAGAGTTTGTAAATTTTTTATATTTGTGTGCTTATTTGTTCTGCTTCCGTCTGCGCTGTGATATTTGTTTCGGTCCTATCAAGTGGAATGATTGTGGATTTCAAAATTGTGTTAGAAGAAATCTGCCCATTGCTAACTGCCTTATTTCGCAATCGTGCTTCCCTCTTTTGTGTGAAAGACGGTATGTCTTCTGTAACTTCAGAGTCATCGTACCACGAAAATTTTTTCGGATCGCTTAAACGATTATCGGCTATGTTTTGGCTAATAACGGTGTTTGAATATTCTCTGCTTTCTTGCGAGGGGAGTTTAAGGTCCGATCTTCTTTCTGTGGAATCAAAAAGCCTATCTACATGGACCCTTACAGACTTAGAAAAGGGTTTGTCGTTCTCCTTGAATGGGTATAGTTCAGATCCGAATGTTTTTCTATTACACGAAATGGACCGGAAATATTTTTTCGAGAAGGCTCTCCCTGTCGATTAATTTGTTGCGGGCGTGAAGAGATACACTTTTTGGCCTAATTCAAAGCTCTTAGACCGATCAACCTTATCTCGCAATCTAGATTCTTTTGCAGCGGCGTTTTCTAAGTTTTGATAAACATTGCGATAAAGGCGTTGCATTTGAGAATACTCTCACCCACATAGTTTTCACATGGAAAGTAATAAATGCGGGGTGATTGTTCTGTAAGTGAAATGGTAGACTCATATCGCTATTGAACATGATGTAAGATGATTTCTCGTGCGTTGTGTCGTGGTTTGAGTTGTTGCACATGAAATTATAGTACTCTAAATATGTATTCCAATCAGATGCTGTTTACAATAAACAAGCTAGGCTCTGTTTGATTTTAGCATTAATACGTTCATAGACTCCGTTAGTCTGAGGCCTATAGGGCATTGTTTTAAGTTTATTTATCTGCAATTCTTCAGCTAAATCTGTAAACAACTTGCTTTGAAAGTTAGTCCCAAGATCAGTAAGTATAGAATGGGGAATGCCAAAAATTTGGATAATCTCTATTAGTTTCGAAGCAATTGTTTTTGTAGTAATATCAGACACAGCAAAAAGCATACTATACTTGCTAAAATGATCAATGGCCCCAAGAATATAACGATTGCCACTTAGGTAAGGGTCCCAAAATATCTAAACTAAGTAATTCCATAGGTTGTGAGGGGTTTTAAAATTCTGTAAATGAGATTTGATAAGTTTAAATCCTTTCTTTTCAATGTATTTCTTAGATGGAGAATAATAATTTCGAATGTCCTTGTACATATTTTTCCAATAGTGTTTCAATTCTATGGAGCGATAACTATTGAGAAATGCGTAGTGCATTGTTTCAGACCCCTCCAAAACATATGGTATAAGGGAAGTAGGGACAACTATTTGTTCTAAATAGTCTTCGCGAGCCGAACGTTTCTGTCTGTACGAAATACTTTTCAATAATCCCTTATCCATGACATAATTATCAGCCCTAATATTGGAATTTTCTGATTTATTTTCCAAATAATCGATTCTCTCTCTTCAGTTTGGGTCTTTACGCTGTTTTTGTATGAACACGTCTATGTTGGGGACATCAATTTGTAACTTTGTTGATAGTGTCAATGATACATCTAGATAAAAAGTCACAAAGGAAATTGTCAGAACCTTTAATGTGTTCGAAAGTAAAATCGTAATTTGACAGTTCTAGTAGCCAGCGAGAAAGTCGGTAAGCGGGTGATTCAAGTTAAACCAGATAGTCAAGCGACTTACAGTCTGATAAGATTGTGAATTTTCGCCCATACAAGTATGTTTTATAATGTCTAACTGATAAAAGGATTGCATAAGTTTCAAGTTGGATTGCGGGCCACTTTTGTTCATGTGGTTTTAATTTTCGGGACAAATCGCTAATAGGCCTAAGTAAACCACTTTTATCCCTTTGAAGTAGGGCTCTGCCCACTGCTGCTTTGAAAGTGTCTGTATTTAGGAAGAAAGGTTCGTCAAAGTTGGGATGTTTTAACGGTACATCAGAGAGGAGTTTTGACTTAACTAATTCGAGCGCCCTTTGATCGTCGTTGGTCCATTTAAATTTTGATTTCTTTTTTGTCAATTCTGTTAGTGGGTATATGATGACGGAAAAGTGTTCTATGAAGTCGCGGTAGTAACCTGCGACCACGATGAATCTTCTTAATCTTTTCAAAGTATTTTGGTACAGGAAAGTGTTCAATAGTATTTAGTAGATTATCCGGTATCAGTTTTAAGGAATCTTTATCAACTATGTGCCCGAGATACTAGATCTGAGATTGTAGAAAGTGGCACTTCTTTGGTCTTAAAGTCACTTCATACTGGCGAAAACGTTCAAATACTAATCTTAATTTACGAAGAGAGTCATCTATTGAATTCGGAATTAGATGGAACAATAACGTCATCAATGTAAGCCGATATATTTTCGGACTGCAAACCATTTAACATAGTATCGGCTATTTGCTGAAAAATTTGAGGCTAGTTTTTCATACCAAAACTAAGATGCCTGTACTGGAAATTGCCGTAAGCACAAGAAAAGGCTGTCAAATGTCGGTCTTGTTCACGTAGCTTAATCTGATGAAAACTTGAGTTCATATCTAAAGTATTAAAGAAGTTAGCTCCTCGTAATGAATTCAAAATATCAGAAATTAATGGAAGTTTATAAGTAGACGAGATTGTATTCAAATTTAAATTCCTGTAATCTTAACTAATCTAAATTCACCCTGAGTTTTTTTTTCGGACTAAAATTAAAGGGATAGCATATTGGCTATTAATTCTCTCTAAAATTCTAGCATTCTGTAGTTGTTCCATCTGGCTATGAACGTTATCTCTTAGTGAAACTGGGATAGGAAACGGTCTACTTTGAATTGGAACCGTCTGTTATCTCAATCGGAGGGGCTTCTATTGTACATTCTCCGATTGTCTGTAGAGAAACACGAAAAATATACGCGTATTCGAAGATTAAATCATTAAGACTATGTTTTGCCTCTAATGGAACACCCGTTAAATCAAAGTGTTCTGCCTTAAGTTTTTGCCTACGAGTTTTCCGTTTTTCTTCCTTTAGATCTATGTCTGAGTCTACTCGAACAATTTTAGAATGTTTGTTTGAGTGTATGTTATTTTGTGAAAGGTTATTTATTTCTAAGGATATGCAGTGAAGAGCCAAAACATTATTACCACCTACTCAATAACTTGTTACGCCTCCTTTGGCCTGCAAAACAAATGCAACTCGTCTGGGCATAGATGTCACAAGTTCTTGGTACATGACTGGAAACAGGTTGTACCAAATGTGTAAGCAGCGGCCACGCAAAGTCGAGATATTCGGACATGATGGTGTTTGAGCTCTGAGCTGCCGCTCCATGACACCCCAAATGTGCTCTATCGGATTAAGATCCGGCGTGTTAGGTGGCCAGGACATTAAGTGGAATTCATCAGTATGCTCCTCGAACCACTCCAACACAATCCGAGCCTTGTGACAAGGGGCGTTGTCCTGCTGGAAGATTCCATTTCCATTTGGGAAGACAGACGCCATGTAACGGTGCAACTGATCCGCAATGATGTTCAGATAGTTCGCAACGTTCATGGTCTGTTCTACCACAACTACAGGTCCCAGAGTCGCCCATGAGAACGTCCCTCAAACCATAATACCACCACCACCAGTCTATGTATGACCTGTTGTACAAGAGGGGAGAAACTGTTCGCCTGCAGATGACGTAGCCTGACTCGACCATCGACGTGATGAATGAGAAATCGGGATACATCTGACCAGGCAACTCTCTTCCACTCATCCATGGTCCAGTCTCGATGTTCCCGGGCCCACTGTAGGCGTAGTTGACGATGACGCTTGGTCAACAGAGGCACACGAGTGAGACGTCTGCTGCACAGTCCCATATCCAACAGTGTCCTCTGAACTGTGCGTTACGAAACACTTGCGCTTGGACCTGCATTATATTGGGCTGTCAGCTGACCCATTGTCTCGCGCCGATTTTGCTTTACCAAGCGGGACAATCTCCGACGTCCTTTTTTCTTTGATGACGCGTGGATGACCAACACTTTGGCGTCTTTCCATCCATGTGGAGAGTGATAATGGGTAGAGAACAATATTTACTCGTTCGAAAGTTTGTTGTGTCGAGTTTTTCCATCAACCCCATAATATGATAAGAGAACCCGCGAGGTTTTAGAGGTTCCCGATATAGTCTAAATTGTCTTGATCTCTGGGTCTCTTATTGTAACTGGGTGGAGTGGAACCTGTCACTTGACTTAGGTTTAAGGGATTACTATAATGATCGCGGTAAATTCGTGGGTTAACAGAACGGTTGTTTGCAGTGCGATAAGCTGTGTTGTTACTGTGGAAGTTACTGGAATTGCTTCTTAAGGAATAACAATTAACGGAAATACGATTAGTTCTGGGGCGGACGGGATTAGCAGAGGTAACGTGTTGACCTTGAATTTGTAGTGACCTTATTATTTTAGTCAATGTTTCTATGAGTTTGTTGGATTTCTTCGCTTGTCGTTGCATTAAATTTGTTAGTTCATTTTCGATATTAGTTTGTTGTGGTTGAGAATGAACTGTATTGACTGATTCAAGGCTTTCCGTCATTTGGCAGTTTAATTCGTCGAGTATAGATTTTTCGACGGCGTCTTCAAAAGTGGAAGAAAGTCAAGTAAGCGGCGTAGAGGATCGTTTAATACTTCCAAAAAATTTTCAAGTTTAGTTTGTTTTACAATAGGGGCTGCATCTGGTTTTTGCGCATTTTCCTGACCAAAATAAGCGATAGTTAGGTTAGATATTCTGCAAGAAAAACTACACACAGATTCTCCGGGAAATTGTTTGCACGTGGACAACATTTGTTGTCTGTGACGAAAGATAGTTTTGGGAGAAAAGAAATTTTGGAATTTTTCTTTCATTTTTGAAAATGTGGTCTCTACAGTGAGTTTGGGATCAGCAACAAAGAACTGGAGTGCGGGACCCTTTAATTTACTTTTAAAGACTTCAATTAATTCTTGGTCTTTCCATTTTGAGATTGTAGTAATGTCTTCTAGCCTTTTCAAAAAATACGTAACATTACTAAATATCTTACCGTCGAAATTTCGAACTAAAGTTTGGTAGCCCGCTATTTTATTCGGGTTAGGGGGATCGTGTTTTCTACGCTTGCCTTGTTATTCTGAATTAAATATCGTATACGATAATTGCAAACTTATAGATATACAAAAACAAAATAAAAATTTTTTTGCACAAAAAAAAAATTAGAAAAATATGAAATGAACGTCAAAAACTGTGAAAAGAACGGCACCAGATGTCACAGTTTTAGCGCTCTTTATTCTTGTATGATACCATGGTTATCAGCCATACTATTTGAGGGGAATTAAACACGCCTGTTCAATCATAATATTGCATTATTGTAAAATATCGATTATTATACGTAGTATCAACAGGAGCACAAATACGGAAACCAAAGTTGTGTATGGCAAAGGCAGCTTACCCATAGTAGGACCTCTCCGCAGAAGTCGTATTAGATATGTCACATGTATTCTTCCGAATCTCCTCCCTTTGACCCTGTCGCTAGGTTGTCTAGGGTTCTTGAAGGTACGAATTCGTGATCCCTAATCTGATTTTGAGGCCTTATAAGGCTTAATTAACAGTCATGCTCTGATAGAACCCTTCGAAGGTCAAAGGGTAACACCTAATGACCACTTCAACAAGCTGGAACAAACAATTAAAAGGTTAATCTAATCTACGGGCGATATGCTTGCCTTTTTTTCAGGGTAGTCACGTATTCAAAGGGTGAATGTACTTGGTAAAGATTAAGAATTAAAATTTAACGATTCAAATTACGACGATAGCAGCGTCACACTATCCAAGAACTGTAGGCTAATGTATCAAAGATATAAAATAAATATCCTTTAATTTATTGGGTAAAACCGGGCTGTGTTGTAGCCACGACGCCAGGTCTAGAATAAGTCGCGTGGCTGTTGTGTTGGTGTTAGAAACGAGTGAGTACACAGAGTTTAAGTTTAAATATACGTATTTATTTAACCTGTTTTGGCTGTTTGCAGAAATCTTGTGCAGAGTAATGTGTTTTGTGAGGTTACTTATTACGGTTCTCTCTTGCTCTATATCGGATATTTTGGGCTTGTTCGATTCATATCGATTCATTCTTTATTCTTGTTTGTGTTTGCGGTAAGTTTGAACCATCTTTTAATATTGTTTTAAAGGCATTTCGGAAATTTTCACAAAGTGATCAACTATTTCGTAATTTATTTCACGTTTCTTATCAAGTTTTCTCGGAACTATTATTATAACTCTGTGCTCAGATGGCAAAATGTTATAAGTCACTTTTCCCAAAAAGTTGATTAAGTCCCATCCTGCAGTCTGGTTTGTTAATGTTTAGGTGGCAAAATGTCGTTAGTCTTTTTCTTTCAGTTAATGAGAAAACAAAGGTGGAAAACTGTAGTAAGTCAAAAACCACAGAACCACATGTTGAATCTTGAATCTTAAAATTGCTGTCACGAAATATTTTAAAAAAGAGACATAAAATTTTTCCATCTGAGCACAGAACTATAGATAGATCTTACGTAGACGAAACGAATGACAACTCGTGGTATATGCTATCACGTCGCAGTACCGAGTTACCTAAATGTACCACAAAATTGTAACAGCTCACAATTGCGTCATTTGACCTTGAAAGCTATTTCGGTAGAATCTTTGGACTTTCGTCTCTTCAGCTCAGCAATTATATTTTTGCTAGCTTTAATATTTTTAAAATTATTGACGGAAATCTGGTGTACACTTTTTTGGGACGCTCTGATTTTTGCCTAGGGATCCAGTACTGTAAAGAAACTATAGACTTATTCCATGTCAAAATTGCACAATTTTTCTGATTTACTAGAACTTATCTGTCATGTGTAGCTTTTGTCAACCACCTGTGGGTCTTGGTGTCGTATCCCGGTTTCTAACCGCACTGGTACTAAAGATTGTCCCTGTCAGGAGTAGAGGCGACTGCCCACTTGGTATCTCATCACAAATACTTGTTCGCCCTTTGTAGTACCACAGGCCGAAGTGGTCAGGCATTAAAATTAATAATAGTAATTTGCTAGTATTGGTATAAAATGCTTGTGGGCGACATTTAAGAATCATGATGAGGACATATTTATGCAAATCAAATTGTAGTGTTTGCAGTACATCGAAATTTTTTTTCTCATTTCAACTTGAATATATGCTTTGTGCAGGGTATAAAATCAATGGTTTCCATGTTTCGTGACTTCATGGGTATGGCTGTTCGGGATCGTGGAGGGTGAGACCTAGAGGTGTTCAAAGCATATCATTCGGTCTTTAAGTTACAAGTACCCTTTTGCAAGAATGTTGTTAAATTTTCCAAATATTGTAAAGGGCGCTATGTGAGCGCGGAGAGTGTTGTCTCCCACATATTGTAGAGGGTGCTTTGTGACATTCAGCATAAGATACTGAAGAGTGAGGTGCTCTCTTTATCCTGATGAAACGAGGCTTCCTTAGCCCTAACGAGAACGAGGCTTCCTTAGCCCTATTGAGAAAATGGTCCTTCCAAACTTTGTTATACACTATCTACCAATAAGTATTTGTACACCCATGCAAATGACGATATATGCGGTCTTGATATACACCACGCCCTTCGCTGTTAAAAATCGCGAAAGAAATAACATGGACATTATTCACACGCAAGATGCCACGAAGTGCAGAGTTATCTGATTTCGAGAAAGGTGTAAACGTCGGGTATCACAGAAATGGCCTATCCTTAAGGGACATATCTAGCGAGCTGAATTACCCAAAATTGACAGTGGCCTATGTGATTCAGAAGTGGAAGGTGAGCGGTGATTGTTGGAATGTGCCCCGAGTCGACAGACCCACGAAACTGGGATATAGAGACCGACGGGTGATGTCGAGAGAAATTAGGAAGAAACGCACCCAACCGATAGCCCACATATTCTGTGAGTTTCAACAGGCATCCAGGAGTGATGTTTCGATTAATACCATCCTTAAGGAAACACATCTGCTTGATTATCATGATCGTGCTGCCACCCATAAGCCTTTGATCACAAAGTCCAACCGCGCTGCTCGGTTAATGTGGTGCAAAGCATGTTGAAAGTGGACCGCAGAACAGTGAAAATGGGTTCTATGGAGCGACGAATCAAGGTTCACCCTGACCGTTTGGATGGCAGGGTCTGCCTGAAGAACGCCTCCTGCCAGAATGCATTGTGCCCTCAGTAAAGTTCGACGGTGGTGGATTTATGGTTTGGGGGGTGTTTCTCCACCTTGGTTAACGTTGATCCAAATTCATGTTGAGCTCAACACCGAGGCTTACTGCACGATTTAGGATGGCAGTGTGATACCTACGTTGAGGCAATTTTACGGTTTGGACCCATGTTGCATCCAGGACGACAACGCCTGCTGTCATGTTGCGAGGTCCACCATGGATCGGTATGGTGACAATGGGGTTAACCGAATGGACTTGCCTGCCCAGAGCCCAGACCTGAACCCTACCGAGAAACTCTGGGACGAGTTAGATCGCCGAATTAAGGGGTGCAACAACCGTCCAAAATCGACGAAACAATTTACATATCTTCTCCAAGCCGAGTGGAAGAAAATACCACTAGCCGTCATACAAGGACTCGTGGAAATTATACCCCGAAGGGTAGAGGCTGTAATTGCCTCTCGTGGAGGCTTTACCAACGATTGAATATGAATAAATTTTATTTTACTTTTCTATCACAGATGTTCAAATACTTATTGGTAGATAGTGTATTTGTTGTCAATAAAATTTTTTTTTGTTGCAATGAAATGTATTAGGAAATTAATTATTAAATGTTGAAATATATTGTACACAATGACAGGCTTCATTTCTGACATCCTCCCACCTTGAGTTTACTGAAGGTAAACTAATAACAAACATTAAAATATTCAATGAATCTATACATAATTATACAACACGCACTAAAACTAATAATTATAGATCAAAAGTTCAAAATGCTCAATCATAAGACAATCTATCTGGAACAGTCACTTTTCTTCCACATTTTGTACGAAGTACTGGTTTATAAGACAAAGCTTTGTCAATATCTAAATGAAAAAATCTTTGAATTGGTCGTAACAGTTAATCAAACTCAGTCTTTACGCGTGCAACTCCGTTTTGGCCGTCTTTTCCAGAGTCAACTCCAATACTCGAGCTAATGGCCAATAGGTGAGTTTCTTACTGTCGCTCTCCAAAAGCACAATATCGCCTACAGCTAGGGATCTGACTTGCGGTCGATGTAAAGTCCTTTGCTGCAACTGGCCCAAGATACTCTATACGGAATTTTCACGAAGATGACTTCTCACCTGTTGTCTGTATTTGATTCGTTTATTCATTTCTTGAGTGTCAATTGTGTCTATATCCTCAACGTCTGAAGACTTTATTTCTTGTAAGAGCATAGCCGGTGTCAATGGGGTCAAACTGTTTATGTCTTCTGTCACATATGTTAAGGGTCTCGTGTTTACTATTTGTTCACAATCGTAAAGGAGGGTGTTAAGTTCTTCATAGGATAGTGAGACTCTTCCCAGAACTTTTCTCAAAATTCTTTACACCATTTGGATCAGAAGCTCCCACCAACAGCCCCACCAGGCTGCTGTAAAAGGGTTAGATTTCCAACAAATTCTGCGAAGAGTTGCAGGGGTAAATATTTTATTCCAGTCTAATTCCGAAAAGGCTTTATCTATCCCGACAAAATTGGTACTATTGTTGGAATAGATCGTCGTTGGCCTAGCTCTTCTGGCTGTAAAACGCCGCAATTACTGGAGAAAAGCTTTTGGTAGACAGAGATGGAATCAGTTCGAAGTGCACCACTCGGTACACAGCACAGGTTTACAATACGACACGTGACTTCTGTTTACTCTTTAGATACAAAGGGCCCGCTATATCTACGCCAACGATCTGGAATACTGCTGCTTCTTAGACTCTATCTGAGGGTAATGCTAATGGCACTGTCTTCATTTTCTGAGCACTGAATCTCTTACAACGCCCACATTGTTCAACCACTGTCCGAATAGTTTTCCTGGCCTTAAGGATACAATATTTCTCCTCAGGTGTGTCATTAATAGGGAGACTCCAGCGTGCAATAATTCTTGATGTTTCCAGGAAATCAACAGATGAACAACTGGATGATCTGATGGTAAAAGCACTGGATATTTGAAATTGTATTTTGTCGATACATAAATTGCGTTTTTACTTCAATTAATTAATTAATTATTTCAAACGCATCGACAACTGGTCTAAGAGGCCGGACTTTATCTTCATTAGATTTGTCAAATGCTAAATCAAAGAAATGAGAACTCTTTCGGAATTCTCTACAACATGTAAGATGATTTTCTTTAAGGACATTTTTCTTCCCACAATTGCTGATGAATCGATATAACCAAGCTATAAGCCATATGATTTTATTGTAAGAAGTGAAATATCTGTTGTACCACGCATCAGACTCTTTACTTTTAGCAAGGGCTGTCTCAAGGGCTATTGATGTCTTACGGATTTCAGAATTTATTTCTAATTCGTCACTTTGTGGCCATATTGATTCTGGTTCTTCAAGCCATGCTGGTCCCTCCCACCATTTCATCTTTCGAAATTGCTGAGAAGAACATCTTGTAGATCAGCCGCATTTAATTTTCCCACAAGGTGATGCCACTCATGTACCAGCGTCAAAATTCTAATTTCTTGTGCTCGATTATAGACGAATGTACCTCAATTAATGTCACGCTTTATCCAACTCAGGGTTGTCATCGAATCACTCATAAAAAATACGTGAATTCTGAATTCCTAAATCAGCGATAATTTTAGTTCCGAGTGTGGCTCCAATACAGCATGCCAAAAGTTTCAAACGATGTATAGAAATGTTCTTTAATGGAGCTACTCTGGTACGTGATCCGATAAAACTAACATTCGCAAAATCGCCTGTATGACTCTTAGAAAGACGCAAGTGGCATACGCATACTTGGATGCGTGAAGGAACGCGTTGGATGGAACACATGAAGACTAACTTCCTTCTCCTCTAATTGAACTAAATTAATCAATCTGGGTAACTGAGCACGAGAAATTCTATCTATCTCATTTTTCCAGTTTAAAAACTGTTTGGCCAAATGTTCATGGAGATTGTTATCCCATTTTAATTTTAACTTCCAGCATTCTTAAATAATCAAATTTGGAAGCAGGGTCACGGGAGAAGTGAATCAGATGAAATCAAAAGCTTTATGTGCAGATGAGAGAAGAGCCCGTTTAGTTGCTATAATTTGCTCCTCCCCATGTGAATCAATTTTGCATGAAATCATGTCTCCTTTTAAATCCCAATTTAGTCCCAAGACAGCTACAGAATCATTAGATTCTAAGTAGCCTATTTCTACTGCACAATTTGATTGCCATCCTCGATGGATGAATTTTGCCAATGACAATAACGATCTTGATTCCGAAATAAATTCATTCACTTCTTCAACTGTACTAAAACCACAAACATAATTGTCCACATAAAATGATTCCTTCAAAATATTGGCTGTAATTAAAAGATGTCCAGGAGAATTATCTAAGTGGTGGTTAGGTGTTGCAGTCAATAAGAAATGACTACAGTTAACACCAAAATCTACACGATTATGTCTGTAAATCTGTTTGTTATTCCTCCACATAAACCTCAGATAATCCCTATCAATTTCTCTTACTTTTATCTGCAAGAATGCCTTTTCTGTGTCTGAAATAACTCCTATAGGGCGTTTTCGAAAACGATTCGATAAGGATGGTATTAATTCTATCAGGTTTGGATCTTTATCCAAACAATCATTTAAGGAGGGGTGTCCTTTGATATGGGCCGAAAGCATCGAAAACTGGTCTTACTTTAGTGGTATCACTCGATTCTTTGAATACATGAGAATCTTATTTAATGTACCTGATAATCCTTATCATCATTTATTCTTTCATGGATTTTTTACTGTACACATGAATCGAATACCTTTTCATAATCAATCGTCTTATTTTGATCTTTCAGTTTTCTGCAAGTACTAACTAGATGCTTTTCAGCTAAAAACCCTGTTACTTGGGATACAAGAATTATCCAAAACCCATGGTAACGCTATTTCATACTTTCCCTCTGGATATCTGGTAACGCTGTAAAGTAATGCATAGTCTGCTCATGTTTCTCAAGTTTGGTTTTGGACTCTACAGGGTTAGTAATGCCTAAACATCTAATTTCCACAAATTAGCTGCAGAGCTTTCATTTACTAGCAATGATATAACCGTTAGTGAATCCCTGTTATTAGATTTGTTTGCGGGAATCTTACCCATTAATGTCGAACCTAAGTGTGTCTGAACAGTAACCGGACCAGATTTTAGAATTTTATTATTCCCTGTCAACAACTTTCCTACAACATTGGCTCCTATCAACAATTTAATATAATTTCCGATTTCAAAGGAGTTATTTTCTAGAATAGTAATTCTTATTACCAAAATCATTTAGTTCAGATAACCACGGACCATTCGGTGCTCTTATAAACAGAAGACAAGCTCATTCAAACGAAAAAAAATTTCACAATTATATTCATTAACACTACTTAAATTTACTTTCTACAAATGATGTTACTTTTCTTTTGTCTCAACACCACCAAACAACTTATGAATTAATTTCGATTCACCACAACTATCATACCTTAAAAATTTGATTATATCTTCCATTATATAGGACTTTTCGGAGCCAGAATCAATGATAGCTCGCACCAGTTTTCCCTGTTACCATTTTTGACACGCACAATTATGGTTTGTAACAGAGTGTTAGAACTTTTAACCTAACTACTTAAAACATTATCAGTACTATCTACTTCTGGTTTCTTATCTTCTGACACCGAATTATTGTTTTTGATATTTTGGCATAGTATTGCTAAATGCCTTCTATTGCATATAATACATTTAACTTTAGCTCTACAATTACAAGAAATATGATTTCATTTTAAACAGAAAAAACATGCTCCCTTTATTAACACAATGTTCTTTTTGTCCTCGTAAATAAGAGAATGAATGCAATTTATCATTAATGAGACAATATTTGTCATATTTCTTAGCAGATGATTTTTATCTTTAAAAGTGTTACCACCAATTAAATCCTTCGCAGTAGCTACATTAAATTCATCAGATCTGATATCAGCTTTATAATGTTTTTTTTTTAGCTTTATCAAAACCAAAACAAGTGCGAGCCAACATAGTTCGCTCTTCAGATAATACTTCATTTTTCAAAAATTAAAGAATAGATTTTAATTCATTCTTACCTGCATTCAACTTCTCCCGCTCCCTCTCCCAAATTCTCAAAATATCGTTAGAAAGACATGATTCGACGAGTGGAAATAAAATGCTGGCATACTTGTCTTCTGACTCCGAGGGATTCAAAAGAACGAAGTTTTGTTCCTAAACTATCATACAATGATGGTATGTTCAATTATTTTCCTTGACTGTTGTTATTGCTTAAAGCCAGCTGCAAAAGATCTCTGACATAAATTTGAATTTACATATCCTCACGACCAAATCTATTTTTCAAATATTCAATTGCTTTACAATAGTTATCTGCAGTCGTAGGAAAACTAATAACAAAATCCCGAGTTTCGATTTCGGAACCGTTGCTTGGATCAAATACACGAATTTTGTATGGTCATCTCATTTCGAGTCTTCATGTATTTTCACAAAAGTATTCCAAAAGCTTAGCCATTCACGAGGATTTCCCTCAAATTCTTTTATGATAATTCCGGTAATCTATTTGACTGTTTAATTCAGTGATTTTCTGTTCTCACGATTTGTGGCACTTGATCTTCCTATTTTGACATAATCTTCTTCACTTTGGATTCGCAATTTATAAATTTGTCAACGTATCTAACGTATAGAGACGAATCTTCATAAGCCTGATATTCTTTGTTATCTATACCTTGCGAAGCAACTGTCCTCTAACAACACTCTGAGAATATCATAATCAACTTCACGAATCCTCTTTAATTTATCTTCTAATTGATCAAGTAATGACTATAAGGCCCGGTGCACACATCCGGTTTTTCAACGTGCGGCACCGAAGCCCAAGTATGCATACATAACCGTGAAATGACGTAAGTACTCATTTCGCGCCATTTGCGATAAATATTCTATCGGAGAAAACGTGCTTGTTTCGCTTACTTGGTGTAAAAATATTTTGAAACAAAATAGACGTTACTGGATACAACCATTTAATAATTATTATTTATATTCCATTTATTTAAGAAAACAAGGTACTTCAGACCGGAGACGCATGTGCGGCGAGCTGCGGCGCCGTGGGGAACTACGGAACAAATTGCACGCAAATTGGACGTGCGTCACAGCAGCGGCGCCGGAGGAATGTATGCGCTACTCCATTGGATCTAATGTATCTCAGACCGCACTTGCGATGCCACAGCGGCGCCTCAAGTTTAAAAAACCGGATGTGGGCATCGGGCCTAATACTTCCGCATTCGGTTCTCTACTTTCCAGTTATTTGTTCAAAGAAGTGAAAACTCGAGTAAACGCAGTTCTAATGCCGCGTTCACATGAGGCGTTTGTCTAAGCTAGCAAGGTCCCGCCAAAACATTATGTTTATTTATTTCTCTAATTCTAGTATCTATCTTAGCGACCTTGAAGAGCGGGACCCTGATAGCCTCGTCATACGCGCCTTGAAACGCCTCATGTGAACGAGTCTAAGTGGTGGTCCTCTTGACTTTGAAATCTGCATAGCGGTATTCAAACTTAAATTTTCGCTCTTTCATTCAAATTCCTCTAGTCCCTGTTCGGGCGCCAGTAACTTTCACAAATACGACCGTAAATTTTACCCGATATTAAGGCAGGTTTACACGCTACGATAAACGGGCACGGCGAGTGGTTGAGAATAGTTTTGGAATTTTAGCTTCACGATTTCGTATTTTTAACACTACAGTTAATTTAGATGTGGAAACCATTGAATCAGTAGTTCTTGAGTGCTGTGCTTTGCACAATTTATTGCGCAAAAAATCAGTTACCTACACCCCTCCTGAATGTTTTGATCACGAAAATATTATCGATGGTACTATTCAACTAGGTGCAAGGCCTAATCCCGATATATTACACAACCTCGAACGACGTTCAGGAGGTCAAGTTTTACAAAATGCAAAAATTGTTCGAGAAAAGTTCTGTACGTATTTTAACGGGTAGTGGCCAGTTCCTTGGCAAGAAAAATTTGCATTGAACGTTTGAAATTCACAGTTCTTAAGAAAAGCATATTACATAAATAAGTGTTTGTAATAATTTTGTTTTATTTAGTTATAGTAATTTTGTTTCATTTAGTTGTTGTAATTTTTTTCACTTTAGGTTACAGACAATTGATTTGAACCATATTTGTCATTAACTTATTAATACTTGTTATAATTAATGTAGGCCGATTGATTTCTGACATGTAAAGTAACATTTTGACCAAATCATAAAACTACTTTAACTATAAATAAAAATTAATGTTTCTTACATCTTGTTGTGTTTCTTCGTCTACATCACTCATTGTACTCCTACTAGGTCTTGCAGAGTCCTGGTTGTTCAAAAAATGCAGGTCAAAGTTCCACAAAGTAGGTATATAGATATCATCCGCACCTGTCACGGATTTTGCCGAATTGTAAACTTTTGACAGTACTTTCTTATGAAAACCGTGCGCAATGCATTAATTTTTTTCACTACAATGTTTCTGTCTGTCGACGGATCAAACTCCTTGTAATTTTAACGAGCTCTGTATAAGCCAGGTCTTTTTTATTCCTGTCGGAGTATTCTTTGCTCTTAACGAGCCACAAGCAGGTAAAACTCCGATAAAGTTCAATGGATTCACTCAAGAACTCTCGAGGAGTTTGTTTAACTGTCATGATTACCTATTCGAATAAAAACAAGTCAACCAAAGAACGAACTATTCGACACAACCTTTCTGATGCTGACACAAATGCAAACCGAGTCAAATCGTAAATAGAAATGGCTGCCACTTGTTTACACGTTCCAACATGTCTTTACGATTCGCAGAAATTGATGCCCGCCGGCATCAACAATCCAATCCAATTCCAACTCAAATTAATCTCTACAATGTCCTGTTTACAGCCAACGATAAATCGAAACAATTCGATCGACCAGCATTTATCGTATCGTGTAAGCCTGTTTTTATGCATCGTCCTAAAAGGAAGGACGGAGGCTACAAACTAAAAGATAAGACGAATCTACACAAAAACAAATTTATTAACTTCACTAGACGTCACATCCTACACATACAGAAACGATATTAAAACTCTCTTTTTGCCTTGCAAGCGCGCCGCCACCTGCATTAAACGTAGACAAAACATTCTGGCGACTATAGCTGACTGGCAAAAGGAAATATATTATACACAGGGGGAGGTCTTTATTTCTGACAACAGGCGTGGTGAAGACCGTCGTTCGAATAATCTCTGGGACCAAGTAAACTGAGTAGAATGAAATTGGCATATAAAGACGGGTATCAATGAGTTCTAACGCAGTGGTTCTACGTGCATCTCTATTGTTGTGGGAGCGGAATATAGGAAGAAATGAACTAATAAGAGTGTGCGTAACGACGAGGCTGTGTTTAGCGAGTAGGAATGCTTCCATCCACAACAAAACATTCATGTTTAAAATTGAAACCATCCCAAAACGACCCAAACCAAAACCCCCAATTGCCAAACCCCCTCAACCCCAAAAACCCAAAAACCATCGATGTATTTAAACATCAGTGTATTTAAACAATTTTTTCCTCATTTTTTAAAACTGGTTTAGTAACCTCAAACATTAATTTTCGCCGGGGGGGGGGTTTAATTTGTAATTTGTTAATTTTTACAAATATTTTTTTAAACTGTCAAGACAAAGTCAAAAAATTAATACGAACAATTAACAAATCTTTATTTTTAAATTGAATAATTCCGAAGAAAATAGTATTTACAACAATTTGACATAAGTACTACTAACTATAAGTATAATTAAGTAGGTACACCAGTCGCACAAAAACCGACTCACCCGATCGTAATTGCATAATTTACATCGCAGAACAAAACGGAAGGTAGCAATCGATAGGGATGACTGTTTTCTACAAATATCAATAGTTAAAATTTGTCTAAGGGGCCGTCTTCATATTAAATTGGGTACTTGCTCCGATAATTTCAATACGAACTCCAATCTTTTATCTCAAATTTGTATTCTGCACACAATTTCAGGCGGATTTGATGAAAATATGATGTAAAACGGTGTACAATTGACCGAGAAAATCCATAAAAACCATTGAGGGATCGTGTAAATGTAGGGAGTTCAATCATCTCTCTTTTAAAAAAAAAAGTTGCCGCGGCCGCAGGATTGAAAAATGTGTTGTTAAGCTCGATTTTTAGACGGTTTCCCGAGAAAGTACTGATCGGAAAAAAATTAAATTAACATGATTTGTTCTTCATCGTATTCCCTGGATAATTATTAAGATTTTTTTCCGATGCGGCTATTAGTTTAGGTTTTATTAAGTGTTAAAGTTGAAGAAGTGAAATTTCTTCCGCGAGATAGCAAAACACATTCAAATTTTCAGTCTTCAGTCGTGAGATTTTTTTTTAAGAGTACCTCTCAACGTAAATTTTTGCAGCTCGTCGAGTATTTTTTTAAATTTCAATTTGGTTCTTGATAATATTTTTTTTTTGAAATTCGGGAAAAATCGGGACATTTTTTAAAATTTGTTTTTTAAAACTGCCGTATCTACATCTTATTACTATTAGTTTTTTATTTTTAAAATATCGCAGTATACCTCAGAATGTACTCTTTCTTACGGTACTATTATTTTTGAAATCGGTTAATATTTAAATTGGATGCGATCAAAAGTTGGTGATACAAAATTCGGAATCTTTGGATATTTTCGCTACTTTTTGTCACAACAGTTATATCTACAGAAAAAACCATTATTTTTTAAATTTGAGAACATCACTGAATACATTACATTACACTCTTTCTTATGGTACAGTTATTTTTTAAATTGGTTAATAAATAAAATCGATGCGATTAAAAGTGGGTCATACAATTTTCGGAACTTTCAGATCGTAATTTCCGATACAAAACTAAAACTGTCATATCTATATCGTATTACTATTAGTTTTTAATTTTTAAAATATCGCAGTATACCTCAGAATGTTCTCTTTCTTACAGTACAATTATTTTTGAAATTGGTTCATAAATAAATTGGATGCAATCAAAAGTTGGTGACACAAATTTCGTAATTTTTATTTCGCGGAGCAAATTTGCGGAGCATTGCATTCGCGGAGGGTTGTATTTTGTACTATCGGGTTTGCCAAATATATAATTTATCGTAGCACCAATTGCCATGAAAACGATTTCTTTTTATTTGGCGAGGAAAAAGGCTAGCTTTTTTCCCTCTGTTTTCAGACGGTTTACCGAGAAAGTACAAAGTACAGATCGTAAAGTTTTTAGATTAACACGGTTTACTTAAAATTGTACAGGGAACAAGATGCAGAAGATTTTTTACTGATGCGGCTATTAGTTTAGGGCAGGGCTCGAAATACCCGGGTGCACAGGTGCACTGTGCACATGAAAATTAAATTGTGCACCTAAATTTTTCTCGCTAGGTGCATGCCATGCACCTAAATTAAAAACTTAGGTGCACTTTGTGCACCTGAAATAAAAAATCTATTTCGAGGCCTGGTTTAGGGTGCATTAAGTGTTAAAGTAAAAATAAGTGAAATCACTTGCGAAAGAGGTATTGGTGCGAAGCCCTCGCTGTGACGTCATGGACCGGAAAGTGAAATTAGGATAATACAAATTATTCACGTTTCTTTGTAAATTTTACTTAGGTTTCTATTACAAGACAATTAAAATCGCCGAGTAATTCTGCCAGTTGATTTATATTATCATTAGCATTTTTCGTCTAAATAATAGAAAGATGAGACCTCTTTTATAAGTGGTCGAATAGTCCCTTCTCTTGCTTGACTTAGGTTGCGTGTAAAATATGAAGTAAATGATTTGGTAAAATATCTGAACACATCGCAACCCAGTGTTTAACTTTTGATTTACAAGCCTGTACAGTAGGGTGGAGCGAAAAACACGAATTTCGAAAATTGAAAACGCCTATGGTGGGAATAGTTGGGGACTACCATGCTTATTAATAATACAAAATATGAGCTAAATCAATTAATATCTTCAAGTGCCAAAATCACTTTGTTGATCGTAGTAAAATTAAAAGAGAAAGGACAGAGACCCGCAGCTACCTGAAAAGGAAAAATGTGGAAACAACCTCTTTATCAGAATATGGAATATACTTTGATGAGCGAAAGGTTTGAACTTTAGTAATGATTAAAGAAAGAGAAAGGATTGCTAGAAAGACGGTAACAGAAGAACATACCATTCTAATACTAGAACCAGGATCAAAATATATGGGACATGTCACTTCTATAACTGGCTCTTCTCAAAATATTAAAACAAGTATTTTAACTTTTTTGGAGAAAAATATCGATCTTTCTAAGATGCAAGTGGTTGGTTGTGATGGTACAGTGGTAAATACAGGTTTGAAAAATGGAGACATTCGGTAAATCGAGCTCTTTTTAGGATGTCCTGTGTATTGGTTTATTTGTTTAAAACATATAAATGAGCTACCTTTATGTTAATTGTTGCAACATTTTGACGGGAAAACCACTGGACCAAAAGGATACAGAGGAGAAATTTGAAAAATGTTAGAATCTTGTGAAAAATTGCCTTTAACAAATTTTGAAAAGATAGAAGAAACTTTTTCGGATATTGTCCTAGAGGATCTTAGCATTAATCAACGATACCTTTACGAAATGTGCACAGGGATATCAAATAAATATATTCCATTAAGCTTGTCCCTAAAAGGTCCAGGAAAATTGAATCCTTCCAGATGGTTGACGACGGCAAATAGAATTTAAAAATTTTATGTTTCAACAGAAGATCCAACCCATAACTTGAAAATATTAACAGAGTATGTTGTAAAGGTACACTTATAAGTGTGGTTTAAAATTAAAAGTTAGTCAACATGTCGGTACGGGGTCATTTTTACAATATTTTAAATAAATCGAGATTTTTGCCTGAGGATTTAAAAATTGTAATAGATCTAACTTTGTAAAGAAATGCTTACTATGCCCATCCAGAAAATATTATTTCGACAGTGCTAGCTGATGATCGAAAACACGTTTGTTGAGAATTGTAAGTACATACGTTGCTAGGTGATGCAACCGTTGAGCTATTGCTCCGCAATTCCGTTGCTAGCTGACGCATGCACTTGAGAAAGTTGCCAGCTGCAAGGAGTTGCGTCTTGGGAAGAAAGGTTTTCGCAGAGACCGTCCCTGTACTATAGGAGGACGGAAGTAATTTTACGGCTAAGGCCTCACAGTAGTGGCGAGTCCACAAATGTATAGTTATATGTTCAGTTACGTTTTTATTTTAATAAAGTTATTGTTGTACAAGAAGTGTACATCTTTTTTATTGGAATGAAACCAGATTCGGATACCAGTGGATACAACTAAAGAGGGGTGAGTACCCCAACTTAATTTCACAGATCATTTAATAAATTAGATTTATAGTGAATATTAAAGAATCTGCTGCCGGGCTTGGGTCAAGCCCGAACTATAGAATTGTGTGGATATAGATACCACATAAAGTGGCGTCCGCGACAGGACTTTCTTGTGAAAACTGTTCTGTAGTATTGGTTGTAGATAAATAAGTAACAGTATTTTGAATGAGAAATCTTTGAAAAGAAGTTCAGTTATTTCAAGTATTTTCGTTATGTATGTGAAATTATAGAAGTATTTTAGTTTTCATTCAGTTATTCAAGTATTTTAGTTTTGTATGTGAAGTCATAGAAGCACTTTAGTTTTCATTTGAAGTTATTCAAGTATTTTCGTTTTGTATGTGAAGTTAGTGAAGTTTATTGTTTAGCATTTTGTATTGGAGCATTTAAGGATATAGTTAAGGATATAGTTAGTAACTTTGCTAAGTACATTAAAGTAATGGATCAGTTAAAACTGAAGAGAAGGGGTCTGCGTACGTCGTTCACACGTACGGCTAATGTGCTTAAAGAGCAATTAGAGATGGATGAAGTCGAAACAGGTGTCCTGAGAGATAAATTAACCAAATTAAATAATAGTTTCCGTGATATAAGCGAAATAGATACAAATATCCTGGATAAATTAGTAGAGTCCAATGTTACTGAAAGCGAAATAGAATTGGAACTAATAGATGCGGAGAATTATTCCGATCAACACATTGAGATTTCTCGGCGCGTTAGCGAGCTGTTAGAAAGAGTGGCCTTGACGCAGTTTCAAGAGAGAGAGAACACATGTGTCGGCAATAATTCTACTTACGCAGAGTCAGAACGGGGGGGAAACGCTCCACCAGAAAGGAAACATTACAAACTCCCGAAACTAAACATTCCAATTTATGACGGCACTTTACTGAACTATTTGACCTTTTGGTCACAATTCAAGAAAATACATGAAGATAAGCAGTTAGAAGACAGTGATAAATTTCAGTACTTGTTACAGTCAGTGCAAGCAGGAACACGTGCTAAGGAACTTTTATCGAGCTATCCCTTAACATCTGACAATTATCCGAAGGCGGTAACTGCGTTTCAAGAGAGGTTTGGAAAACAAGAACTTCTCATAGAAGTATACGTTCGAGAATTAATAAAATTGATAATAGGTAATGTTCGAGCGAATAGTAGAGAGAGGCTACCATTACCAGATTTATACATGAAGGTCGAGGCATATTTGAGGTCGCTTGAATCAATGGGGATAGATTCAAATGCCAATGCAACATGGCTTTTCCCGATGGTCGAGAGTAGTCTTCCTGAGGAGACATTAAAGGCATGGCATAGAAGCCCGTCGTACACGATTGATGTAGAGGAGGGAAAGTCTCGTCTTTCACATTTGTTAGAATTCCTGAAAAGGGAAGTTGAAGGGGAAGAGAGATTGTCTTTGGCGCGAAAAGGTTTTGATGGTACAGGTGCCAGGGCATCTGGGGGAAGTTCCGAAATACCAAATAGAGCGGTCCATAAGCTTAATAGAAGTCCAAGTACCGCAACTGTAGCCGGGTTATATACTACTAAGAACTCAAAATGCATTTTTTGTGACAAGTCCCACGACACACGTGAATGTTATACCGCTAGATCTATGCCGTATAAAGAAAAGGTAAACAAGCTAAAACAAAAGAAAGCTTGTCTGAAATGTTTCAAATTTTTCCACATAGCCAAGGACTGTAAAATGTTTGTCCGTTGTATTGTATGTGATAAAGCACATAACGCCTTGCTTTGCCCGGATAAGAATAAAGATAGTAATTCGTCCGAGGACAAGAAAGATGAGGTCCTACAAACGACTTTATCTCATCCAACGTGTACAAGGGAAGTTGCTCTCATGACATTGGAAGTTGTAGTAAGAGGGAAGAAATCCAAGAAAATTAGAGCCCTATGTGA
The DNA here is from genome assembly GCA_947359465.1 of Metellina segmentata. Taxonomy (NCBI): domain Eukaryota; kingdom Metazoa; phylum Arthropoda; class Arachnida; order Araneae; family Tetragnathidae; genus Metellina; species Metellina segmentata. The sequence goes on from OX375876.1 coordinate 88,771,347, forward strand.
TTCCGGGTCACAAAGAAGTTACATTTTGACACACACGGCCAAAGAGCTTGGTTTACAGCCTATGTCTACTGAAACAGTAGCTCATTCGTTATTTGGAGGCTCCCAGATGGAAGCAAAGCCACATAATAAATACCGTGTTCAGTTAAGTGCTCCACAGGGTTCCCTTCCAAAGACGACCCTTGTATTCGATTTCCTGGACCAGGATAGGATTTGTGGCCGAATACCCAGAGTCCCAAAGGGTCCTCTACTGAAAGAATTGAAGTTTCACAGGATTTGGGTGTCCGACATAGGTCTAGGGTGTCCCGAAGTAGAACTTTTGATTGGTAGTGATATTTATGGACAGCTTTTAACGGGTCAAATTAAACAATTAGAGAGCGGGCTGACTGCCATCCAAACCAAACTCGGGTGGACAGTCTGCGGACAGCTAGAGAATCCTTCGGAAGAATGTTGGACGGGAGGAACTGCCTTGTTGGCCACAAACCTGGTTCTGAAAGACATGAAAGTTCCTGAATTGTGGAGACTAGAAGCAATTGGCATCACCGATCCGAGTGCAACTCTGACAAAGATTAACGAGGAAGAACTAGCTCACGACCAATTCTTACAAGAACTGACGAGGAATGAAGATGGTCGCTACTGTGTTGGGCTTCCATGGATTAAAGGAAAACAGGAAATTCCGTCCAATAGAAATGTTGCTGAGAGAAGACTCATGAGCACGACTCGGAAGCTGAAGACTCTCCAAAAATTCGAAGAATACGGGAAATTATTCCAAGAGTGGGAAGCGGAAGGGGTCATCAGTAGAGTACCAGAAGAAAATATTAAGATCCCAGGGCATTACCTTCCTCACCACGCTGTCATTAAGCCGGGTAGTGTGACTACCGCAATAAGACCCGTATTTGATGCATCTAGTAAACTCGGAAGGGCACCTTCTCTAAATGACTGTCTTCTGAAAGGGCCTAACCTGATAGAGCAAATCCCTGCTATATTATTACGGTTTAGAACAAAGGCCATAGCTGCTGTTGCAGACATTAGGAGAGCTTTCTTGCAAATTGAAGTGAAAGAAACGGATCGTCATTTTTTGAGATTCCTATGGTGGGAGAAGACTGACAAGATCCAAGTTTATCAGCACAATAGAGTAGTGTTTGGGGCAACTTGCAGTCCATTTTTGCTCGGTGCAGTCATCCGTTGTCATCTAGATAATGCTCCCGAGGAGCTGAAACCAGTCGCAGAAAAACTGTCAAAATCCTTTTACGTAGATAATTGCATAACTTCCTTCAATGATTTATCTGAATTAGAAGAATTCGTTACTCAGTCAACTAAGTTGATGTCTGAAGCCAAGATGGACTTGAGGATGTGGCAATTTGGTCCAACAGAGGAAGTCAATGAAGCTTCGTTCAAGAATAAAATGCTTCTAGAAGATGATCTTGCTACCCCTATTTCAGTTTTAGGTCTCCGATGGGACCGAGCAGAAGATTGTCTCAGCATTTGTGGCAAATTGGACTCGGATTTGAAAAACCCTTCTAAAAGAGAAATTTTGTCTGTAACGCAAAGTATATACGATCCCATTGGTATCTTAGCTCCAGCATTGCTACCTGCTAAAGTTTTGATACAGAAGGCGTGGGCATCGAAATCTGATTGGGATGCTCCATTGCCTGACGTAATTCGAGACAGCTTCATAAAATGGTACGCTGACTTACCTCATTTAACAAATGTGAAAATTCCAAGAAGAATAGGATATGGAAATGTAAAGGATTGGACTCTCCATATTTTCTGTGATGCCAGTCAGACTGCTTACGCTACAGCCATTTTCCTCAGATGTACCACACCAGAAGACGTCAAAGTACAGCTCGTGGGAGCAAGATCTCGACTTTCTCCTCTGAAGGGAATAACAATACCAAGGTTGGAACTACTAGCGTGCGTTCTTGGAGCTCGATTGTCACAGCACACTATCAAAGAATTTGATTTAGCTCCAGAATTGTTATTCTTTTGGACAGACTCGTCCACAGCCCTCACGTGGATCAAAAGAAACGATCAGTGGGGTACCTTTGTAGGAAACAGAATTAGAGAAATTTGCCGACTTACCAACACAGAGCAATGGCATTTTGTTCCAGGTTACCTCAATCCGGCCGACCTTCCATCGCGTGGATGTTCGTCCCGTCACTTTGCGGATACTGCATGGTGGGAGGGACCGGAATGGCTCAAGGGATCACCCAATGCCTGGCCAAGCGGCAAAATTGCAGTTGACGAGCAAGTCGTCTATTCTGAGAGGAATTCTTCTGCATGTACTCTGAGCGCGTATATAGAAGACAAATGTTGGTTTGAAAACATTTCGAAGTTCTCCAGAATAGTACGAGTTTTGGCATGGGTGAAACGAGTCTTAAAACCCACAGGTAAACTAGAAAAAATAATAGGCAAATCAATTTGTAGTTTAGAGATTCAAGAGGCTGAAAACACTCTGTTCCGAGTAGTACAAAATCAGAGTTTTCCAGAAACGGAATCCAGTTCAATCCATGGGCTGATGGTAATGAAGGACCAAGAGGGTGTTTTGCGTGTCAAAACTAAAATTGTTGACAGCAATGACGAACTGTCATTTCGCTACCCTGTACTTTTGCCCCTAAAACATCATGTGGTTACGTGCCTTGTAAGAGAATACCATCTTAAACACTGCCATGCAGGAGTATTGGCACTTGCTACAAAATTGCGAGAAAGGTTTTGGATAATAGCATCCAAACGAGTTATACGAAACATCATCTCTAAGTGCATTAGATGCAAGAGATTTACTGCCAAGGCCGAGAATACACCGCCAATACAGCTACCACTTGATCGTGTGCGAGATGCCTCGACCTTCGAAATTACAGGAGTGGACCTCTGCGGTCCATTATACCTCAAGGGACGAAAGAAGGCGTGGATTGTATTATATACATGTGCTGTATATAGAGCAGTGCATCTGGAAGCAGTCACGTCCTTAAGTACAGAGGCGTTCCTACAATCGCTGCGTCGTTTCATTGCCCGACGGGGAAGACCTTCTACCATATACTCGGATAATGGGACTAATTTCACTGGCACCAATAACCTGCTCAAGGAGGTGGATTGGTCCAAAATCGAATCGGCAGAGAGACCCATCAACTGGAAATTTATCCCACCCACTGCGGCTTGGTGGGGTGGATGGTGGGAGCGTCTCATCCGCTGTGTGAAGATGCTTCTTGTGAGAACACTTGGCCGAGCTTCACTTGACTTTGAGGAGCTATGCACAGTGCTGTGCGATGCTGAAGCTACCATAAACAGTAGGCCACTAACTTACATCAGTGACGGACCAGAAGGTCTATCACCCTTGACTCCATCTATGTTTTTGCAGGACATGGCTACAACGGGAGTTGCAGACATAGACAATATAAATGAAAGACGACTACAACTTCGACACAAATATTGTCAACAATTACGTGAGCAGCTAGGAATTCGTTTTCGCCGAGAATATTTAGGACAACTAGTGCAAAAGTCCGGAAATAAAGATTCTACCCTCCAAGTAGGGGATGTTGTATTGGTAGGGCAGGACAATCAGAAACGTGTGAAGTGGCCGATGGCTCGAATAGAAAAAATTTTCCCTAGTAGGGATGGTAAAGCGCGCGTGGTTCAGTTAAAAACCGTGAAGGGAACACTTATTCGGCCAATTCAAAGATTGTATCATCTAGAGGTTTCAAAAACTGATGATCCTGTAGTTAAAAGATCTAGAAGTGGCAGAGTCCTTAGGGTTCCGGCGAGATTGAATTCGTAGTGAGGCTCACGGATTTATATGTTCTAATCTGAATCCAAATTTACAGTTGGTGAACTTGTACATAGAAACTTAGTAGAACTCGAACCAAATTTCAATTGATTGTTCCATTGATTTTATTGTATTTTAGTGAATTATTTCTGTATTTCTAATATTGTTATTATGTTTAATTTTAGCTCCCGCAAAATTAAGGTGGGAGGATGTTGAGAATTGTAAGTACATACGTTGCTAGGTGATGCAACCGTTGAGCTATTGCTCCGCAATTCCGTTGCTAGCTGACGCATGCACTTGAGAAAGTTGCCAGCTGCAAGGAGTTGCGTCTTGGGAAGAAAGGTTTTCGCAGAGACCGTCCCTGTACTATAGGAGGACGGAAGTAATTTTACGGCTAAGGCCTCACAGTAGTGGCGAGTCCACAAATGTATAGTTATATGTTCAGTTACGTTTTTATTTTAATAAAGTTATTGTTGTACAAGAAGTGTACATCTTTTTTATTGGAATGAAACCAGATTCGGATACCAGTGGATACAACTAAAGAGGGGTGAGTACCCCAACTTAATTTCACAGATCATTTAATAAATTAGATTTATAGTGAATATTAAAGAATCTGCTGCCGGGCTTGGGTCAAGCCCGAACTATAGAATTGTGTGGATATAGATACCACAACGTTAGAGAAATGAGCCTTAGAAGAATTTAAAATTAAGACAATAAAAAAGTTGAAAAAATATTCGAGAGATCAAAATTCCCAAGTTAAGCTTCGAAGCAGACGATTACATAAATCTAATTGAATGACAATAAGACTCCATTACAGATCCACCACTTACAGTATCTCTTTCTGATGATCAACTCAAGTCTAGACGTTCCAACCAATAGTAACATTTTAAACTTTCCATGCCATTCATAAGCAGTAGAACGTTGCGTTAAATTAGTAACTGAAGCATATAGTACAGTATGTGGTACAGAGGCACGAGATGGATTTATTCGGTAAAGAATTTCTTCTAGACTTTCTTTACCCAGATTTGAAACCAAAAGCCAATATCAACCACTTTTAAGCTAAACCACTTGCCAGTAACTTCAATTTTATTTTTGAGGGTAAGCTAGTAACTAAATTGAAATTTTTAAGAGGGTGGGGGGTGGAACTCGATATGCAGCCACCTCCTCGTGCTGAATTCTGGGTTGTTTTCATAATGCAAAAACAGCAAAGAGCTGCAAGGGGAAGCGCCCGTGTAAACGCGTGGTCGCAATGATGAGTCTATTGCGAGGAGTGGAGACGCGCGTGATAGCGCTCTAAAAAAAAAGGACATTTTTTTTTATTTTCCGGGATAATGTTAGGTGTAAAACTTTTTTTTTTACACGCAGCGAAGTTCATTTCACCCTCCCATGGCCTTAAACAAGATGTATTAAATTTTTTAAATGTGTTATTATTATTTTTGTGAAAAAATTGGCAAAATTTCGAAATTTCAAAGTGATTTTGGCACTTGAAGATATTAATTGATTTAGCTCATATTTTGTAATGTTAATACGTATGGTAGTCCCCAACTATTCCCACCATAGGCGTTTTCAATTTCCGAAATTCGTGTTTTTCGCTCCACCCTACTGTATAGTCCGGTCCCAAGCACCCTTGAGACATTGGCAACTTGTGTACGACCCCTTGGTCGCGAAGAACCCAACGGGGTATTTTTGGAAGAAGGAAGCGAGAGTGGATAGAATAGGGGGAGGCTTAGCGTAGGCGTTTTGCTCGAAACAATAGTTCTGTAAATTAATATTTTAAGTCTTAACAATCCAGACTTGTATATAAACCTTAATTTAACTTAATTGCACCGTTCCTGTTGTCATTGAGCTTATATTCAATGATTCCTTCAACATTCTACAAAATGGCCACGGCATGTTCATTCGAGCATTTTCGAAGGAAGTAAAAAAAGGAAGAATTTGACTGGCGCAGCCGGCCGGACGAGGCCTAGCGCAGAGCGTGAACGCAAGGTGAGAGCTCTTTTTTTTTATGTTAGTTGCAACTCCCCTGGTAATATTCTTGAAAGTACATCAGTGCTGTTATTTACAAAATCAAAAGTACAGCGGTACATTTGAGTAGCTCATCAGAGCAGTTTTTTTTGTTGCACGCCAGTGCAATAAACAATTGAATGTACATCAGTACACATAAAGCCGCGTCCACACCGGAGAAGCAGAGCAAAACATGGATGATTGATTAACCCCGGAGACAGGTTTGATTGGCAGCTCGTTCAGTGTAGACGGTGAATGAACAGTTTGAGCACGAGCAAAATGATCCGCTTCTTGTCGGTACATCAAAGGAAAGCAAGTGCTTGTGCTCGCTCTATTTGGACGGCGATTTTTCGTTCCCTTGCTCGACGTTCAATCAATCACAGGGATCATCGTTAAGAAACGGGTCGGGGATCGGGGATATGAACATATAAATACTTATTTTTCTTCAGATTTTAAAGTGATAATTGATTCAGACCGTTCTTAAACAGTATGATGGGTGTACATGGATTTTTTAATGTCATTAGTACAGGGCTCGAAATACCCGGGTGCACAGGTGCACATGAAAATAAAATTGTGCACCTAATTTTTTCCAGCTAGGTGCACGCAATGCACTTAACGTTTTAAAAAAAAAGGAAGTGGGGAGGAACGTGTTTTATGTTCTTTTGATGTTTTTACAAAACATTAGTACCGACCTCTCTCGCTCTAAAGGAACGAAATTAAAATTCCTAATTACACACTATGCGAAAACAAAATCGCTGGGCCGTACCGGGTTTATACAGGAGGAAGGTTTACTTGTGTCACTGTCAACAGAACTTTCCGATGATGGAAACATTTTCCAGGTGGCTCTGTTGAAGTAACTGTTGCGACAGCCGTACGCCGGGGAAGGGAGAATTTCGATTTTTAAATATTTTTATTTACTATCTACTACGGACCTATATAAACTTATCCAACTAATAAAGTAATTTACATTACATTAATACTCTAATTTTTTTTAATGTGTACCTAAAATATAATATGTGCACCTATTTTAAAAACAGGTGCACCTGTATTAAAAAATCTATTTCAAGACCTGCATTAGTATAAATGATACAGGAAATCTCACATGCTATCTTGAATAGAGAAAGAACATTTTCAAGAGGAAATGCCCTTCAAGCCCATCCAGTGATTAGGGACGCGCAATACCTGATGAACTTAATTATTTGAATCGGGAAGGTATCGTTTCGTTTTCCAGTTCAAAGATTTCAACTGGTTTAATGGCCGCATGACTAAACTACCACACAGGTGAAATATGTTACTCATTAATAAATAGATTGTAAAGGAGAATTCTATTTAAAAGGTGTACAAATGATTATTATATTTGAAGACCCAATATAAACCATTATAGTCATTGAAGTTAATCAACTAATTCGGACTTCATCAGCACCGAAAACATAATAGGAACCTCAAATCATTTATCCTCACAAATATATTTAATTATCCCGTTGACTATCCAAACCTGTCCCCCATTACTTTAAGTACGTTAGTCCGTAGTTTGTGAAGTGTTCTCATCTAGTTCAGTTTCACTGACAGTTGTCCCGCAATTGTACCGCTTTTAAACAGTTCGAGTTTGTTGTTTTAAAATTTAACAGTTCTATATATATATATATATACATTATTTCTTGCAAGTTAAAAGTGAAGCTCTACTTAATATATTTCATACTATTATTTAAGTAGTACATTTGTAAACATTGTGTTTTGCCATATATCGTAGACGTTTGAAACTTAATTGTGAAAATGTAACATGCCCATATTAATGTCAAAATTGATGTGTCCATCCATGTGTATTTAGACAAAGAGTGGTATTGGGGAACTTTGCAATTTAAACTTCTTCTAAATTTCTTGAACTTCTAAATTTAAGATAAAGAAGAGAAGGCTAGTTAAAATGTATTTCAACTTTTTTTGCAATTGAAGAAAATTTTAAATTGTCGCACTGGCAATATGAATACGTTTTGTCGAAATAGGCCGAATTGAATGAAACATTCAATATTATGTAACATATTATGAGTGAAATATTCAGTAAGAAATTTTTATCTTGTCAATTGAAATAATCTGCTTAATAATAATAATTTTGTGCCAAGCAACCGGTATAGTGGTAAAGGTGTTAGCCTCTAGATAGGAAGGTTCCTGGTTCAAATCCGGGTCCGGGCAAGGATGTTTGTAAGCGTATGGTGTAGAGGCGGCTGGTGCACCTTAAATCTGTCGTGGCTGAAAGTCCTCACGTTGGGTTGTTGTGGACATTTGGAGAGTAGGGTGTTAGCTCAGTTGTAGCTTCGTCAGCTGACAGTTGTTCAAAAATTACGACGTGTTATCCTCGAATCTTTCCCTTAAGGGATTGATCTCGGACCGTCGTCAATAGCCCGTTGTGTTGCTCTAGTACGACGTTAATTAAAAACTAAAATTACCTTTAATAATAATTTTGCAAGTACGTATGTATAGAAACTTTGAAGAGGAACATCAAACTCGTGAAGGAATCTTCAGTTGCCAAGAAGCGTAAAGTTATTGCCAACCTTTCTCTTGCAGATATAACACTTCTATAATTAGTGTCCTTCTTCCTTATTTCCGGTTCAGTCAAAGCAAGTAGATATTCAAAGTCTTCCATTGACATTCGACAAAAATTTCTGAATTGTCCTTCCAGCAAATAAATCCTTCAAGGAGCTCATCAGAGCAGGTTTTTTGTTGTTGAATGAATAGCACACCAGTGCAATAATTCAAAGTACATTAGTACATTTGAGAGGCTCATCAGAGCAGTTTTTTTGTTTTTTTTAATAGCACGCCAGTACAATAATTGAAAGTACGTCAGTACTGTGGAAATTTCGGTGAAAAGGGTATACAAGGGCTTGGATCATTACTGATGTGTTTTCAAGTAGACTGTGTATATATATATGAGAAATTATTCATTCTTATGGTAGACCGTAATGAAATGAAATCTAAGTGCTGATGCTGATGGTTGATAATATTTTAAAAGTGATTTTTAAAGTGTGTTAAAATGCAATTTGAGATAATGTTTTTCTAATACAAATTAGAAGTGTTGTCATATTTAGTCGAAGAGTGTTTTTCATAATATGAAATTGAAATATTAAGAATTGATACCTATTATTAGAGGTATATTTTGAAAGTGTTAAGAGTGTAATGAATGTGATCGGATAAGTTTCCTTTTCCAATTATTTGAAGTGCTCATACTTATATGATATGAAATTTCATTGCTGATTTTTTATGATATTCTAAAATTTTATTTAAGAGTTTTAAGTACTGTTCGTGAATATATTGCTACTGTATATTATTTTTCATGCTTTCATGTATTGATAATAGAGGCCTTTTTTCAATTTGTGTAGAGGGTACTGTCGGAAATTAACTATACTAAGGTTAATGGGAATGAAAAATAATTTTTGTTTAGATTTCCACTGAGTGGATGAGGGTAAATTCAAAACCTAAAGCACATACATATAGAAACCTTTTTGGTTTCGTCTTTCTGAGTTTCGAGAATTATATACATCAATATGGCATTTTTTTCAAAAGGGGGAAAAGCTGATTTAACTCTCTTAGCAGAAGAATTAGGAGTTACTGTATTATCCGAACATTCCATAGTCAATATTAGAAATTCGATCCTTAATTGTCGGGGGTATGAGGAAAAATTCGTGAGAGAACGTTTATACATAATTATAGCCGATAGGAAGGATAGAACTGATAGGGAATTCGAACTTGAGAAAATCAGAGTAAAAGCCGCGTTTCAAGCTGGACCGGAATACCATCCAGGTGAAATTAGGTATCAAGGGAGCTGGAGAAGGGGAACTCTACAGCAGCGGCCACTCGTTGGGTCGGCAGGCGGCCAACAGCAAAACAGTGGCAGGGGCGTGAAGAGTCCACAGTCACCTCCAGACTCCAAAACTATTACGGTAAAAGCACTGAAAGGATTTGATGAAAATTTTCAAAATGATACTCAAGGCTCTTGGACAACGTATCATGGAGAGATAAACTACAATGCACGAGATTATGAAGAAAAAGCAACTGATCAATTTGATAAACCACAGGGTTCTAACACCGGAGAAAAACCAACCAAGGAGAAGTCTGATCGTTCTGAGAGGCAGGAAAAAGAGAGACCCCTTCGACCAGACAGCAGAGATTATCCTGCCAATCGAGATCCTTCTAAAGATGACCGAAGTCCTGTTGAACGGAATGAAATGAAAAGTTCATAGTCTGAAAAGAAAGGAGAAAGCAGTCGAGAAGATAACGAAGAGGAACCCACTACTCTTGACTGGTGGGAAATTTCTTGTCCAGCGGAGTTTAAAAGACGTGAATGGCATCATCGTTCTCCACCCATTGCTCACAAACAGTTTGAAAGTGTTGGTCCTCCCAATAAAACTTTGACAACTCTAGGAAGGTCCAGTGCTGAAGTGAGCTCATCGAGTGTCGCGGGAAAGCAGTTGGACTCTAAAGAGGAAACTGGATTTAAAATTGATTTAGATTCCAACGTAAAGACGGACAAGAAGGCGAAAGAAGAGAAAAGTGAAAAAATAAAGAATGGAAGTTTATCGAAAGAGACTGAACATAATGTTGACAATTTCTATCAGTTGCATTTTGACAAAAATAAACAATTTGGGAAAGATAGCTCTAAAAAGAATGAAACCGAGGGCGTTCGGGAAATACATAAGAAAGATAGTTCAACAGATGATAGAGATAAAAATGATACTCTGAGACCTCTTCTATAAGTGGTCGAATAGTCCCTTCTCTTGCTTGACTTAGGTTGCGTGTAAAATATGAAGTAAATGATTTGGTAAAATATCTTAACACATCGCAACCCAGTGTTTAACTTTTGATTTACAAGCCTGTATGTATAGTCCGGTCCCAATCACCCTTGAGACATTGGCAACTTGTGTACGACCCCTTGGTCGCGAAGAACCCAACGGGGTGTTTTTGGAAGAAGGAAGCGAGAGTGGACAGAATAGGGGAGGCTTAGAGTAGGCGTTTTGCTCGAAACAATAGTTCTGTAAATTAATATTTTAAGTCTTAACAATCCAGACTTGTAAATAAATCTTACTTTTAACTTAATTGCTCCGTCCCTGTTGTCATTGAGCTTATATTCAATGATTCCTTCAACATTCTACAAAATGGCCACGGCATGTTCATCCGAGCATTTTCGAAGGAAGTAAGGAAAGGGCGAATTTGACTAGCCTTTGAATTGCATCAAAGCCCTTCAAACAAATAAAGCACGTATTCTCTTCAATTATTCTACTTTTTTTCAAAGGATATACGACGTGCTTGAAAACATTCCTTAGTCTCATGAGGTTTTTAGCAAAAAATACAGCTTTATATGTTCTTTCTTCCATTTGTTCATAAAAACCATTATGTAAATAAACCGTTAGAAGTCTGTATGTTTTACTTGTTCTGAAGCAACCTATCTTTAGTCATTGATCTTTTAAAATCGAAAACCTCAATTACCATTTCTTCATCTTATTTCGAATAAATTTCCTAATGTAGAACCGTTCTTTTGATGTGTCTCCAATTTTTGGTTGTCTCTGTCATGTTCTGAGCTATTCATTGGTAATACAACATCGGGACTAGAGGAAACAAAATGAAATCGATCATTTTTATTGTTACGTCCAATGATTCCAATACTTTTAATTTGGATTCGAATTTATTGAAAAGCGATGAAAGGGAGAATGAAGAATTTATATTGGAGATTTCTATCATATTGTAAGCAATTACCTGATATAAAATTCTACTTAAATGTCTTCTTTTCGAACTCTATATTTAACATTTTCGATCGCCTTGGATTTAAGGTGTAGCTAGAACTTTGAACCAGTTCTTATGGCACGGGAATCCGAAATAACATACTGTAAGAAATTTTGAAATGTATCGATGGATGTCACCTCGTCAGTATTTTAAATGTTAACCCGAACGAAACACAGTCCTTGACATTTCTACAATATTCGGGGAAGATTGAACTTTAGGGTTATGTTTGGTGGCTTAAATTTGAAGTATTTTCGATGTCCTTAAATATGTTGTCGAAAGCGACATTGACTTAAACCTTCCTGGTGGTTATTTCGACAAGGTATCTCGTCATTGTCAACTGACTAGATTACAATGCATGACATTTCGTCATTAGGAAAGCGACCAGATCGTTATGGACGAGATATATCGTCATTAGATATCGTCGAGATATATCGTCATAAGCTGACCAGATCATAATCTTGTAATCATAAGAAAATCGGCAATGCATATCTTGATATCATTGGCAAAAGTCGGCAATTCCAATATTCCTGAAGCAGATTTTTATATAAAATGGTTCAGTGGTATTTTTCGGAACATACAAAAATGAAGATTGGAGATTCTTCAGATAAATTATTTAATTATTATTTTATGCTATTTACAGATATAGAAAAAGAATATATATTAATGTAAATCGAATCAATCAAATATATCAAATTAAGAACGCTTAGGTTATTTCGAATTCAAATCAAGGTCTAACTTCAACTGACAAAAGCTGCAGATGTGTGAGAGCAGGGAAGGTCCCTGACGTCGGAGACGTCTCAACACCATCTCTAAGATTCAAATAATTTCCACAGTTACGGTTTCTTCTGTCTGTCTTCAATGTACTTTTAATGAGTAGAATGAGTTACAGGATGTTGTTTTCATTTAGATTAAACTTCTTTGTATTTATTTAAGATTAAGTTTCAGTAAAAGAAGAAGATAGAATGACTGCTAAGCTTGCAGAATAACAAAGACAGTCATCGAATTCGGTCAGTTTGTGTCCAGCCCGAGAAAAGAGGTTAGTTTCATGAAAGGGTGACTTAAATACTGACAGATTAATAGAAGAATTTTAACCTTTTTGTTATATTTTATGACTTTTTGCAATATTTTATTGCTAAATAATGTACTTATATTTTATATCCGATCAATTTTGATAATGACGAGGTATATATCGTCATTAGCAAAACTGGTCGGCTCTTGATGAACGAGATATCTCGTCGAAACCACGTAGAAAGTTAAAGGAGCTGTTGTGATAGTGCTCATTGAACTAACTTTTAATTTTCAAGTTATGAAACTTTATAATATTGCAGCAAAATGTCCATTAAATTTGGATTAATCTTTTTTCATTTCTGAGTGCTTCAAATTTGAGGGTCCAAATTTTGCTCCCATTTGCAAGGGTAGCAGTACCTATAAATATCACGTTTATTGTCGGACTCTCCCTGCATCAAATTATTCAATCGTTATCTACGAAAATTACTTTATGTTCAATCTAACTTGATAAATACTATACACACTATACTACTCAGCAACTATTCCATGTTTTTAAAAGTTCCTTTTCGAATATCTAATTCTTTAGATACCATCACAACAGACCATCGTTGCCATTCATACTAAGCAAAATTATTACCAAAAGCAACGATAAATGGTACTTATTCAACTCATTTCAACCACTTAAATTTTCTATTTTTCTTCCATTTCTACCATTTAATTTTTTCAAAAATCCCTTGTTTCACTTGATTGGGGAGATTCATTACATCATTAGATTTTAGCAGTTAAGATAGTTTCTTCCCTAAATGCTGCAAACATTTTAAAAATAAGACAGCATTAAGCTAATCGATTGCAGTAACTACTGAAATATTTGTTTACACTTTCAAATAAGTATTCTTCACAAGACGATAAAATCAATAAAACGCATATTTTTTCATTTTCAGGTTTAATATTGGTGTAGGGTGGAAGTTTGGAGTGTGGAGTGCCAGCTCAGGTGTTGAACTTATCATCAGCTTTTGATTCAAAATTGCGACGTGTCGTCCATGGATATTTGTCTTCTTGATTGATCCTGGACCGTTGCGCCAATAGCTTGTTGTGTTGGTACCACTTTCCGATTAAATTTCATTTTGTTAATAGTTTGGTTTATCAACGATGAGTGTTTGTTAGGCGAGGACTTATTTGACAGGACCTGTGTTATTGAAATGTATGTACCTCATTGAGCAGGTTTCATTAGGATTATTGGTTTTTCTTGATTCAGTGAGTCTGTCCACTCTACCAGCTGTTAGCTACCTGTGATTAGGGATGCGACATCGACGTCGATGTTTTCAAAACATCGGTATTTTATGGAGCATATCGATTTATTTACCATCAATTTACTGGAGCCTATGTTTGTTTAAAATCGATACTTTAACATTGTCGATGTTTTTACGTTGTAGTTGTTTTATTTTTAAATGAAAAATTACCATTGTAAAAATAAAAAAAAAAATGAACCGTGCAACTAAGTAGTTGTCAGTGATGGCGACATCCGTTCCATCAGAAAGAGTTTTTTCCCTAAAAATTAAAAAAAAAAAATGAACCGTGCAACTAAGTAGTTGTCAGTGATGGCGACATCCGTTCCATCAGAAAGAGTTTTTTCCCTAAAAATTAAAAAAAAAAAAATGAACCGTGCAACTAAGTAGTTGTCAGTGATGGCGACATCCGTTCCATCAGAAAGAGTTTTTTCCCTAAAAATTAAAAAAAAAAAAAATGAACCGTGCAACTAAGTAGTTGTCAGTGATGGCGACATCCGTTCCATCAGAAAGAGTTTTTTCCCTAAAAATTAAAAAAAAAAAAATGAACCGTGCAACTAAGTAGTTGTCAGTGATGGCGACATCCGTTCCATCAGAAAGAGTTTTTTCCCTAAAAATTAAAAAAAAAAAATGAACCGTGCAACTAAGTAGTTGTCAGTGATGGCGACATCCGTTCCATCAGAAAGAGTTTTTTCCCTAAAAATTAAAAAAAAAAAATGAACCGTGCAACTAAGTAGTTGTCAGTGATGGCGACATCCGTTCCATCAGAAAGAGTTTTTTCCCTAAAAATTAAAAAAAAAAAATGAACCGTGCAACTAAGTAGTTGTCAGTGATGGCGACATCCGTTCCATCAGAAAGAGTTTTTTCCCTAAAAATTAAAAAAAAAAAATGAACCGTGCAACTAAGTAGTTGTCAGTGATGGCGACATCCGTTCCATCAGAAAGAGTTTTTTCCCTAAAAATTAAAAAAAAAAATGAACCGTGCAACTAAGTAGTTGTCAGTGATGGCGACATCCGTTCCATCAGAAAGAGTTTTTTCCCTAAAAATTAAAAAAAAAAATGAACCGTGCAACTAAGTAGTTGTCAGTGATGGCGACATCCGTTCCATCAGAAAGAGTTTTTTCCCTAAAAATTAAAAAAAAAAAAAATGAACCGTGCAACTAAGTAGTTGTCAGTGATGGCGACATCCGTTCCATCAGAAAGAGTTTTTTCCCTAAAAATTAAAAAAAAAAAAAAAAATGAACCGTGCAACTAAGTAGTTGTCAGTGATGGCGACATCCGTTCCATCAAAAAGAGTTTTTTCCCTAAAAATTAAAAAAAAAAAAATGAACCGTGCAACTAAGTAGTTGTCAGTGATGGCGACATCCGTTCCATCAGAAAGAGTTTTTTCCCTAAAAATTAAAAAAAAAAAATGAACCGTGCAACTAAGTAGTTGTCAGTGATGGCGACATCCGTTCCATCAGAAAGAGTTTTTTCCCTAAAAATTAAAAAAAAAAAAAATGAACCGTGCAACTAAGTAGTTGTCAGTGATGGCGACATCCGTTCCATCAAAAAGAGTTTTTTCCCTAAAAATTAAAAAAAAAAAAAAATGAACCGTGCAATTAAGTAGTTGTCAGTGATGGCGACATCCGTTCCATCAGAAAGAGTTTTTTCCCTAACTGGTGGGATAGTGAGTGAAAAAAGAAATCGAGTTAAAGTGGAGAAAGTTAAAAAACTTTTTTTTTTTTTACAAACTGTAAATAACAGATATTGGGGCATATAATAATTATAGGCCCCGATATTTTTTATTTACAGTAAACAAAAAATTAATTTGTTTATGTTCCCCCATAGGTTGATAATTAATGAACCATAACTAACAATAACACAGGCCTACCAAATTTAACTTTTTGTCTGGGGTTTTTATAAATTTATGTAAATTATAAGAAATCTGCTATGCTTATTTCAAAAATAATATCCATTTTTATGTATCACGTCAGGATTTTTTACAATTAAGAAACTACGAATTTGGAATTTGAGAGTATACAATTTACACAACATTCATTAAAAAGTATAATAAAAAATCAGATAAATAAATAAAATCATATATACATTTACAAATGTGTGTGCATATTTTATAAGGAATTATATCATATATACAGTAAAATTACTTTTCTTTACCATCAAAAGAACGCTTGTGTCCTTTAGATTTTTAAGCTCGTTTAGTGTCTCTTTTTAGCCCCCAACAGTAATCTGCCAACATATTGACATTCCAGTGTCCTTGATAGCGTTTTTCCATGCATTTTATGTCCTGGTGAAATCTCTCTCCTTGTTCTTTACTCATTTCACCAAGATTTTCAGGAAAATATTCAAGACGGGAGTGCAGAAAATGTATTTTTAAACTCATGTTACAACCTAGTTTTTGAAAGTTTTGAAGAATTTGTCACCGATCGTTGCATAGTTAGGATCTTTGTAATTTCCTAAAAATTTCTGAGTAACGTCCTTGAAACTAATCCATGCATCTTTCTCGACTGATTTCATTTTTTCCTCAAATTTTTCGTCCTTCATTAACCGTCTTATATCTGAGTCAACTTTGATTTTACTTTCGGATAAATGTGGAAAAATTTCATTTAAATATCGAAAACGATCCCCTGTTTTATCTAAGGCGTTTACGAACTGTTTCATTAAACCTAATTTAATGTGCAGGGGAGGCAAGATGACTTCTTTTGAATCAACTAAGTTCTACCGAATCACATTTTTTGATCCTGGATTTAAATCTTTTCTTGCAAGCCATTCTTTCCTTATCCAGTGTTGGTGTTTCGCTCGGCTATCCCACTTGCATAAGAAACAGGGCATTTTGGTATAGCAGCCTTGCTGGCCTAGTAACATTGATAAAATTTTAAAATCCCCACAGATTTGCCATTTAAATTCTTGATATTTTATTTTACTGAGGAGAAAATCAAGGTTTTCATATGATTCTTTAAAAATTACTGAATGAGCTACAGGAATTGAAGGTAGAATATTACCATTATTAAGTAAGACACCTTTTAAACTTCTCTTGCTTGAATCAATGGTCTCCACTGAGATTGATCATGATCAGGGGTGGAAAATAAATGAGTCATAAGTCCAGGAATATCTATACAGCATACAAGTCAGTTTTCTTGGGAAACATACTTGGTAAATTCTTTTTCTCGATTTCTGTACTAAGAAAATGTTGTTCCTGAAGCAAGTAAATTTTTATTCTTAAGTCGAGATCCTAAAACTTGAGCACTTTGTTTCGAAAGATTTAAATCGCGTACTAAATCGTTTAACTCACTTTGCGTGAATTTTTGTGGTTCAACATCAGTTGCTTGGTTTGTGTACAAGATTTCGGTTTCATCACTGCTCAATTCTCTAGAATCAGATGTTAAATCAAGAGATATAGGAGGTAGAGGCACAGGTAAATCTGGACCGTGCGGTACAGGTCTAATAGCTGAAATAATTTCTGGGAACACAACATTTGCTTTGTTTTTGCTATTGAAGCCTTTTATTTTTGTTAAACAAAAATAGCAATCCTCATAACTAGCTGGCTCTCCGCCATACCATTGGAACAGCAAAAGAAAGAGATTTTATTTTACCTTGAGTCCATTTCCGTAATTGTTCAACACATGTGTGACAAACTATATATGAGGCCTATTTCTTTTCCTGGTCACCAAGTTTCATACCGAAGTAAGCATAATATGCCCTTTTAACGAAATCGGATATGTTCCGCTGCCTTTTTTTGACAACGTATCCACCACAGATATATCAAAATGAGTTCGGGTTATTTATATAACCTCTTGATGCCATATTGCTATCAGAAACTGACAAAACAAAAGTAAGATACCAATAAACGAAAAAAAGAAACGTACGTTCTAACGACAAATGCGCGGGAGCAAATTGCGCCTTCTAAGTAGGGATGCGAAAACATCGATGTTTTTTAAAAAACATCGATGTATTTAACATCGATGCACTGGGGTCGATGTTTTGGTAACATCGATGTTTATACTTGTCGATGTTTTTACCAAATTAATATCTCTGGGGGTACCTCATCAGGGGGTTATCGGCCTCTGATTGGGATCTAAAATTACGATATGTGTGAGTGAATGAATGTATGAAAGGGACCTTCCTGTAAAACGGATGTGTCATGTATGTCGAGCAAATTCGAACTTTCTCCCAATGGGGCTCAATAACATGGAAGGCGCACCCCCTCGCCTCTTGCCGTCTTCGACGGACCTGGCACTCCTCTGGTCTGCCAGTGTAGGCATGAGAAACATCAACAAACGTTGTCGATGTTTTCTTTTTAAATGAAAAAAGTATCGTTATAAAAATTTTAAAAATAACCAAGTAGCATAATTTTCATAATCAGCAAATTGAACATACTTTTAGACAAAAGTGACCAAGGATGAAGGGTCTGAAAAGTAGGGATGCGACATCGATGTCGATGTTTTCTAAACATTGATGTTTTAGAAAAAAACATCGAAGTATTGGAGCCGATGTCGCATCACTAGTTGCTAAACCAGTTTTAAGAAATGTGGAAACAAGTTTAATTACACTGAGTTTTAAAAACATCGATGGTTGGGGGGCGATGTATTATTAATATCGTTGTTTTAATTTTGAACATCGATGTTTTGCTGTCGATGTCGCATCAATAGTTGGTAAACCAGTTTTAAGAAATGGGGAAAAAAGTTTAAATACACTGAATTTTGAAAACATCGATGGTTTTGGGTCGATGTATTTTCAACATCGATGTTTTGCTGTCGATATAGCATCACAAGTTGCTAAACCAGTTTTAAGAAATGGGGAAAAAAGTTTAAATACACTAAATTTTAAAAACATCGATGTTTTCGGGTCGATGTATTATCAACATCGATGTTTCAAAGAAACGATGTTTTGCTATCGATGTCGCATCCCTACTTCTTAGGCAATATCAACACATAAATCAGCGCCATCTATAATTATATTTCACATCTTAGTGCAGTATTGTATTTTACATTTATTAATGTCATTTTACTAAAAAATTAATCTTTATTTTTATTAAGAATGCATTTTATTTAATAAATATTACACATTAATTTTATTAAGAGGCACCCCCTCCTTTTTTGTTTTGTGGAAAAATTGTAGGTGATAGCAAAAAACTAATGTCATATTTGTGATCAGCATGACTGATTTACTAAGAAAAAAGTGCTATTCTACAAACCACACATTTGTGTTGACCTGTGTTATTATTGTTTTGTACATACCTACTTATACTTATAGTTAGTAGAACCCATTTCAAATTATTGTAAATATTATTTTCTTTTGTATTATTCCATTTGAAAACAAAATATTTCTTAATTGTTCGCATTAATTACTTTTATTTTGTCTCGACAGTTAAAAAAATTTAGTTATAAATTAATAAACACGCAAATGACAAATTAAATATTTCCCTCCTCCGGGCTAACATTAATGTTAGAGGTTACTAAACCAGTTTTAAAAAATGGGGAAAAAAGTTTAAATACACATCTCGATGTTTAAAATAAACATCGATGGTCTTTGGACGATGTATTATAAGCATCGATGTTTTAATATTGAACTTCGATGTTTTGAAACATCGAAGTCTAAGTCTCTGAAAATCATTGCAACATAACATTTGGAATACCGTATTTGAAACATTTACAAAGCTTTGTCACAACATAGGTTTTCAATGTTACCAATTGAAAATAAATTATTTGTTTACTAGTAAAATGTTTATTCAAAATAGTTTCTTTCACCTAACGTCATTTTTTTCGTCTGCATTGAAGACTAATATTATTGAATTTAAATTTAAAAAAAATTTATTTCGCGTTTCTTGCGTCCCTATTTTAAATCCAAATGTATAACAGCGGGAAAAAACGAAACACCTCTTTTATATTAAAGCACTATTCTAACTAGAAAAAATTCAAAGGCATCCTTCAGTTGGAAATAACGCTATATACAAATTCAAATTTGAAAAATTAGCATAAGGGAAAGTCTTCATATGAAATTTTACATAAACAGTGAAATTTCCAATGGATTCTGTTGCCATAATCAAATTCTGCATCGTTAAATTAGTCTAAATATGAAATATTATGGCTTAACTATCTTTATATCCAGAGATATAAAATGCGAAAGTTAGTTTCAATTTCAGGGATCATCTCCACATATGAAGTTGCTATTCGTAGATCGTTTCTAGTTTTCGCTACACGAATTTAAAATTTGAACATTATTTCAAACGTATTTTTCAGCGATCTGAGAAATGTTATCTTTCTTATACATGTGCAAACGATTTGAGAATTACATTATTATTAGGGCAACTTTTTGCAACAAATGTAACTTTTTTTCAAGCGTTCTACGCTGCATGTAAAGTACTAAAACCAAAATTCCTCCTACATGGGGTGTTATAACCGCAACATATATGCAACTTTCTAAATAAATGCAACTTTTTGCATGAATGCAACCACCTGCAATTTGAAAATATAGCTCAAAATGAGAATATCAAATTGCTATTAATTTTTTGCCCTCCGAATCAACCCTTCGATTACGTGTGTCTGATTTTGCGAACACCAAAGTATTGCGGATCAAAAACAAGTTCATGGTAAGAAGGTGCTCGTCCTATGACGAAAGTGAAATAAATGGCAAGAAGTACTTTAACACATTGGTTGGCACTCTTGATAATCCAGAGGAAACTTGCGTAATCGACTGCAGAGTTTGCGAGGTGAGTGTCGATCATCAATATGTAGTTCGCCTTGTAGATGACGTTTTGAAATATCTGAATGTTGAGCGAAAGGATTTTGCGCTTCTACGAATTATCCGATAGCGCATTATATGACTGCGGCTGGAGCAGGTTTTCAATGTTAAAGAAATTACTGGCCAAGGATCAGCCATTCAATGTTTTTCTGTATTTCAGTATGTATTATAATACTGTTGTACACGACTAAAATTGTCAATATAGTTTTAATTTTTTTCTTCCATTTTTTACGAATAATTTATTTTAGAATTTAGTGTGTAAAAAATAAATGCAACTTTATTTCCATAAACGCAACTTTAGGGAATGATAAATGCAACTTTTCCCATTTTAACTGCAACAAAAAAGTTGCCCTAATTATTATATTGCCTACTAGGGAGCCCGCTCTCTGCTCGCTGACGCTCGCCAAACCCCGGAGGATTGCTTTGCAATCGCTTTGCGAAACACTGCGCGGACCTTGTTCACTTTGCTCGCATTAATGAAGACATGCGTCCTAGCAGAAGGGATTGTTTACAAAATATGATATTCCAAAAATTACAATATTTCTAGTCTTCATATTCCTCAAACCAAATTATAGTACCTCTACTCAAGCCTGCACGTTTTCTGTTGTTGTTTCTTATGCCTACACTGGCAGACCGGAGGAGTGCCAGGCCCGTCGAAGACGGCAAGAGGCGAGGAGGTGCGCCTTCCATGTTATTGAGCCCCATTGGTAGGAAGTCCGTCTTTGCTCGACATACATGACACATCCGTTTTACAGGATGGTCCCTTTCATACCTTCATTCACTCTCACATATCGTAATTTAGATCCCAAACAGAGGCAGATAACCCCCTGATCAGGTACCCCCAGAGGTATTGATTTGGTATGGGAACATGGGGGACTTTGTGACCACGACCTATTTAACGTGCCACAGTCACTATTAGTGAACACGACGGTCTTGAGCCAGGTCGAAGCGCCGATCTCGCAATCATCAGAATTGTAGGCTCCGCCGAGGACAGAACCCACAACCCTTCTGATGCGAGCCCGCGCTCTACTGACTGAGCTACCGCGGCTCGCACGTTTTCTACAAGTGCTTTCAGTTCTGCCATTACGTCTTGCATCTTTTTCAATTAACCTTTCATTGGCTTGTTTTGCCCGCCTTCTTTTATTTCTATTATGAGCTGCAACAGCTCGACTAATATTCTTTTTTTTTCAATATAATTTCATCCGATTACGCTATAAATTTAATTGAGGCGCGAGGCTTCGTGGTAAGCAAACAATTGTACAGTGTTGCCTAAACGCGATAAGAAATAACGTCTTTTTTGTGTGCCACGTAAGAGAATTATATATATATATATATATATATATATATATATATATGTGGGTTCGTAAAAGGTAAATGATAAATAACTCTTAAAGTTTAAATTTAAGTTTAATTAGATAATTGATGTATTTACAGTATATTTACAAACATCTTTAACAGTTAAGAATATCCGACAACTAAGAGGCCATCTGCCTAAAAAGTCATGGGCCGTCTGCCCTACTGCTAGCTTCGGTGTCTGGGGAACATCTGTCTCATTGCTGCGGTCGCTTCTGAGCGGACGCTTCCTCTAGGTGGCGTTACTGCTGCGGACTTATCAGGCTTTGGCGCGCTCGTCGCACAATCCCACAATCGGCTATCCTGACTGTAATTTCGTCCTCGAAATTCGCCGTCTTCAACATCAGTAAACAGGCCATAACATTCTCACATATCTGAAATACAAACAAAAAAGAAGAAAGAAAGAGGGAAAAAAGGCTTATATATACATTTTTTTTTTACTGTTGACCAGTGGACCAGGGTTTCATGTAATCAGCTGCTGAAGTAGTTAGGCTTGGACCTTCATGATCGCCCACTTTTTCAATGGCATATCTGTCATTAGGAGACACTTTTACAACTCTATAGGGTCCCAAAAATTTAGGTTTCAGCTTAAGCCCAACTCCAAACTGCGTGCGCTGAATGGCCACTAGATCTCCTACTTTGTACACTCTAGATTTTTTTCTCCCTTTGTTATACTGACGTTTATTTTCCTGTTGCAATTTGAAAATATTGTCTTTTGCTTGTTCGCGTAATTCTTCTCTCTCCTTCATCATGGACTTTTCATACTCTTCTTCCAATATATCTTTTATCTTCAGATCTTCTTTATTTTTCATCGTGATGCCAATCATCAGTTCGAATGGCGTATGCTTCGTACTTCTGGATGGTGTACTGTTTATGATACTTTGTAGACTTGGAACATATTTGAACCATTTGCTAGGCTCCTCTATTGAAAGTTTGGCAAGAACAGGAATCAACAGACCAATCATCCTTTCTGCCTGCCCATTGCCTCTGGGAATTCCGGTTGTTATTTTACAATGTTCAATTCCCTGATCAGTACAATAATCAGTGAATTCCTTCGATGTAAACGCTGATCCCCTATCTGAAATTATTCGTGATGGGTTTCCAAAAGTAGCTTGTTGTAATTTCAGCTTTTCTATAGCATCGCTAGCCGAGGTAGATTTCACTGGGTACAACCAGACAAACTTCGTAAAGGCATCGACTACCGAAAAAATATGTTGGTATCTTTTATTCGTTGTTGGAAGGGGTCCCAAAAAGTCGATATTGTAAGTCCCAAGTGGAACGTTGTCTTTCGGCACTGGATTAAGAAACCCTTCGCCTTTTCCACGTTTTCTATTGCAGAGGATGCACTGTACGCAATTAGAAATAACGATTTCAACATGTTTTCTTGCATTAGGAATAAAAAACTGTTGCTTAAGAATTTCCTCTGTCTTGGCAGCGCCAAAATGACCTTTGTTGTGAACGTCTTTAATGATGTTATTTTGCATCGCCTGAGGAACCATTAGTAGTTCTTTCCCATTCTCATACTTGTACACAATTCCTGCTTTAATGAAATGTTCATTGTCATGTCCTTCTTCAACTAGAGTTTTAATTGCTTTAATGTGATCATCTTGATGTTGTGCAGCTTCTATTTGGGTTGTTAATTCTCCTTGTGCACGAGTTGTTATCAACAATATGTTCCTGCTTAGGGCATCCACATGCTTCATTTGGGTGCCTGATCTATGGACAACCTCATAATCATATTCTTCGAATGACAATGCCCATCGAGCAATTTTTGGTGTAAGCTCTTTTTTCTGCATAGTCCTCTGAAATGCAGCGCAATCGGTCACTATTTTGAACTTAGTACCCAACAAGTAGTAGCGAAATTTTCGCAAAGCCTCGATTACAGCCAGTACTTCCAATTCGTAAGAACAATACTTCTCTTGTTGAGGAGTAGTCTTCTTGCTCATGAAGTGAATGGGATGAAATTTCCCATCATGAGCTTGCTGAAGCAAAACAGCTCCAAAGCCGTGGCTACTAGCATCCGTATGTAATTCTAAGGTTGCTCCTTGCCTAAAGAGATGCAATACCGGACTACTTGAGAGAATTTCCTTAAGCCTTTCAAATGCGTCGACTTGCTCAGAGCCAAATGTCCATTCGACATTATTTCGAAGCAGGTCACTTAATGGTTTTGCAATTCTTGAAAATCCACCGACAAATTGTCGAAAGTAAGAGCAAAGACCCAAAAAACTCATGACTTGTTTTACATTTTTCGGCTGGGGAAAATTTTTCACTGCACGCGTCTTAGATGGGGAAGGTTGAATTTTGCCGCCCTCGATAACGTATCCGAGAAATTCTATCGAATGCTGAAGAAATTGACACTTTTTAAAATTTATTATTACGCCGTATTCTGACGCAACCTTCAAAACCCTTTTAATTTTTTCCAGCCCTTCTTGTTCATCAATGGAAGGTATAACAATATCATCCATGTAAATTATTATAGTCTTGTCTCGAATTAAGTCTCTAAACACCGTGTTTATGTACCTCACAAAAACACTTGGTGAGTTACTACATCCGAAAGGTACAACATTGAATTCGTACTGTCCTTCATGGGTAACAAATGCTGTGTAACGTGTCGAATTAGGGTCCATTGGTATGTTGAAAAATGCGTTTTTTAAGTCCAAAGTGGAAAATACCTGTGCGTTTCCCAAGCAATCTAAAACATCTTGAATTAATGGGAGTGGATGCTTATCTTTGATTAACTTTCGATTAACCGATCGATAATCAACGCACAATCTGTATGAATTATTACCCTTCTTTTTACACAAAACAATGGGTGAAGCGTAGTTAGAACAGGAGGGTTTAATTATTCCGTCTTTTAACCATACTTGTATTTGTTCCTCAACTATTTTCTGTTCTTTTAAAGACATTCGGTGCGGTCTCTGACAAATCGGTATATCATCAGTTAAAATTAAAGTCATTTTTACTTCTGTGTCTTTAATTTTATGCGGCTTATATTCACTAATCAAAATATCTAACTCGTTTCTTATTTTAGGATCTTTTATATGTTGCAATTCAATTTCATCTGTCAAGGAAATCGGCAATTCGGATAAAGGATTAAAAGTCAAATCATTTTCTTGAACATCCTGTACACAAGATGACGCAACGCCTATCATTGGAATATTAATGGCAGTCGCCAATAGTTCACACCTGTTTTCTTCTTTGAAAGGATGAGTCAGGGGGGAGGGGATACCAAACATCTGCCTTTCATTACTTTCGGATTCCAAAACAGTGGCTCCATTTCGGCAACTCGTTTTTGTTTTTATTCCTTTACTTCCTGAATGAGGTCCCTCAAAACGCTTAGCTTTTATTTTTTCTGACTCTTTCACTTCCGAAGTGTGTGTGAAAGAAAGATTAATAGAGTTTTCTCGAAAGCTCAAAATCCTTAAATAATTTCCTGATATTGAAATATTAAGCTTGTTAATTACGTCCATCCCAATCACAATATTGCAACACAAGTTTTCAATAACAAAAAACTCAGTGAGAATATTAAAATTGTCAATAGTAATTTCAGCACAAAAATAACCAAGTGATTTTACACTTTGATTTCCAATACCATTTAACATTATGTCACAAGGGGTTAATTCTGGTGCACCAATTTGCATATAAAAATCATATTTCAAAATAGATAAATCTGATCCCGTATCAATTAAAGCATCAACATATTTACTCATAATTTTAAGACGTTTATACAACTTCTTTTCACGATTACTGGACATATTAATTAAAACTTTCTTTTCTTCATGAATATCAGTTTTTACACCTTTATTACATTCGAATTTACGGTGTCCATATTCATTACACTTTAAACATTTAATTCCTTTATTCTTATTTGGACACTCAGAAATTCTATGACCAATTTCATTACATGAAAAACATTTAACATATTGGTTAGTAACACTTTGGTGAGCACGGACGATCGACGGTTTATCATTGAATTTTTTGGAGCGTTGATGACTTTGTGTTTCAGCTGATTTCATATCTCTAGCTCCCGGTCTTTTAAGATGGAATCTTGCCGCCTCGTACTCATCCAATTTATTCACTAATTCGGCTACTTTATTCAACTTCGGTAATTCATCAATAAAATGCTCGCGCATTTCAAACGGTATTTTCCTTTTAATTTGATCCGCCACTATGAGATCTTTCAATTCTTCATATTTAGAGATACTAAGACCCACAACCCATTCTTCGAAAAAATTATCTAACTCGTAGGCGAAATCACGCCAAGATGCGGTTGTTTCTTTTTTATGAGTAAAAAAGTGCTGTCGAAACTGCTCCGGTGTTAGTTTAAATCGATTCAGTAAAAGTTTTTTCACGTGGTCGTAATCATTTGCGAGCGGATCAGGCTCTCTTGCAATTAAATTTGCGATATCCAACGGTAAAAGACTCACAAGGAAAATAACCCAATTTTCTTTAGGTATTTCTATGCGATTAATTTGTTTTTCAAACAAAGATAAATACATGCTTAAATCACAGTTTCCGTCGAAACGTGTCATTAGTTTTGAAAAGTCAGTTTTAAGTGGGGAAATAAAATCGAAACTTCCAGTACTTTTGTTTTTTAGCTGTAACTTCTTCAACTGAAATTCGCGTTCTGCTTTCTTTTCGTTTTCTTTAGCTTCCCTTTCGCGTTCAGCTTTATCGTCTCTTTCCTTTGTTTCTCGTTCAGAAACAATCCTTTTTAAAAGCGTTTTTGTTAATTCCTCACTGTATTCATCGGCTTTCGTTATCAACTTAACAAGCTGCGGAATTTTGGTTCCTTCCGTTGCTATTAGTTCTAATTCTTCTATTAGCGCTAGAAGATCGATCTTGCGTGCTCCGGCTAAATACGTAGCCATGTTAGTGTCAAAATGAAAAATCTGTACTCACAGTTCAGATGAAGTATTCCTCAAGATCCAATATGCTGAGTCACGGTCCTTCAGTCAAATGAAGTTCGCACCTTGAATCCGATGAGCATCAGGCGAATATTGGAATTGTCCGCGTCTAAGCGTAAAATGCGTTTCTCGAACGGTTCAGATAAAAACGGCAATCTTCGGCCTTTAATTAAATCCAGGCCAAACCCCCAAATATATGTGGGTTCGTAAAAGGTAAATGATAAATAACTCTTAAAGTTTAAATTTAAGTTTAATTAGATAATTGATGTATTTACAGTATATTTACAAACATCTTTAACAGTTAAGAATATCCGACAACTAAGAGGCCATCTGCCTAAAAAGTCATGGGCCGTCTGCCCTACTGCTAGCTTCGGTGTCTGGGGAACATCTGTCTCATTGCTGCGGTCGCTTCTGAGCGGACGCTTCCTCTAGGTGGCGTTACTGCTGCGGACTTATCAGGCTTTGGCGCGCTCGTCGCACAATCCCACATATATATATATATATATATATATATATATATATATATATATATATATATATATATATATATATATATATATATATATATATATATATATATATATATATATATATATATATATATATATATATATATATATATATATATATATATATATACATATATATATATATATACATATATATATATATATATATATATATATATATATATATATAGAGAGAGAGAGATGCAAATGAAAACGATCTGAGAATTACTATCCGAGGTTTGTCAAACGTTTTTATAACTTTTAGTTACACCTTAAAATCGCAAAAATGAGGAAAATTTAATGTAGTGCAAAAACTAACTATCGTAATGAGCTCAATTTTTGCATGCACATATTAGGTCCCTTCTGAATCTTTTCCCATCAAATTTCAACAAGGTTCCAATTCATAATTTTGCAAACATTAATTTAACAACTATAATTACATACCAAAAACCTTTTTTTAAATATTTGGTGGATTTTGTTTGAGTAGTTTGAGACTAACATGTTACAAAATATAGCGCCATAGAAATATTATTTAGGAAGATATCCATAGAAATCTAAGAAACTGATTCATCATTGGGAACTCCTATCTTTCTGTACTCATAACCTCCAAAACTTAAAACCTAATGACATGAAATTTGGCATTTGAAGTGAAAGTTTGACATAGCTTAGCGTACAAAAAATGTGTCGAAATAGTTGTTTCCCATTGGAAACTATGGAGTTGGTGCTCATATTAAATATGAAGACGGCCCCTTATGAAAATTTTATGCCTTTGAACAAATAGAAGACGTCTGTCCCTGTCAAACGCCATCTTTGAATTTTTTCTAATGTTAAAATTGCTCGAATAAAGATGAGTGGTTCTCCCCCCCCCTTGCGACTGTACATATAGCCTTAATGCTTTATTCTCTGTCTCTACAAAGATGTTCATGGAATTCTGAATTGTTTGAATAGTCTGCATACGTGGAAGAATAGTCTGAATAGTTTCGTACAGAAAAAGGAAATGAATTAGCTTGATTGCTTTTCACTTAAGAATGAATTAATTTAACCCAATCCAAGCCGGAGAAGTTTGATAGTACTCGTAGTTAAATAAATTGAAATGAAAGAATGCCTCTTGTCGTTTATTACTTAATTTCAAATTTTAAAAAAAAAAGCAATAGCTACTCTTGCATAGTTTTAATTTCATTTGCTCTTTTTGTCCTTTAGATAATTCTAATTTATTCGTACAATTGTATTCATTTTTTTAGATTGCATTTAACTGGGTTCAAACGAAATATTTCTGCGAACTTAAAGAACTTTTTCCTTTGGACCTTGTTTAAGATGATCAAATATTTATTACTGTTTAATAAAGGTGTCATACCAGATACAGGAAAATTGGATGCAAAAAATCGTTAAATTACGATCTGAAAAGTAAACAGATGCAAGAAATGCAATTTAATTTCTTTGATGAAACAAATTGCCTGCTACTATTTTAAATTAAATTCCAAGATATTTCCTGCAAGTCTCCCTGTCATTATATTCTCGCTTAATCTTGTAAAAAAGGAAATTTTAATTTCGTCGAAACTTGTAATTTGCATTAAAAACGAAGAAATTCGTTGATTATACAGAGGCTGTTCGCACATTTTTTAGACGATTTTGGTTAGCGGTAATAAAAAATAGTTTGCTGCAAAAGAAATAATTGCAGTTGTACTATGTTTTTAAAAGTCAAAATATATCGTTTGCGGCTTGAGAGGTTTGTTTTTATTCAAAATGGTGTTTTTAGCGAAGCAGTGGTTCGAAGGCTATATTAATGCTCTTTCCGAAGAGAGATATTCATATTCCGTTATCCAAAAGAGAGTCATGATTTTGTGATATCTAAAGCGTCGATAGGTAATATCGTCAACAAGAAAGGAAAAAAAACGTCAAATTGGAACCTCAAGTGGTACATAAATTCCAAACAAGTATCCAAGGAAGAAACGGACAACTTCGACTATTGCAAAGGTACGTTGTTTAATGTTAAAACAAAATCCCCCTAGTCAAAGGACAGTTGCAAAATCATTAAAATGCTCGGTGTCTACTGTAAACAAAATGATAAACGTTGATTTAAATCTTAAGAAAGCGAAAAAACGTAATGTGCATCGTCTTTCTCCAAAGCATATCGCTGAACGCAGGACACCCTGCAGAATTCTATATAAGAAACACTTATCCAAAGAAAAATGGAAAAAAAATTGTCACAATAGATGAATCATTGGTGTATTTATATGATTGCAGCAAAAAAAGAGCCATTTATTATCATAAAAGGAGAGAAAAAAATTTAAGTACATGGTTCACAGAATCGAAGGAAAGTTTTTCTAAGGGATTCATGATTGTTGCTGGTTTTTCATATAATGATAAGTTAAAAATAAAGAGAGTGGAAAGAAATGTCAAGATTAACTCCAAATACTATCCGGAACATATTTTATCGCCAATTTTTCTGAATGAAATACCATTGCTTTACCCACATTCCATCAATCTGTGGAACTCCATCAACATAATAGCAGTCACACATAAAAATCCACTGTAAATTTCCTAAAAGAAATGGAACAAAAATCCGGTATCAAGGCCATACCCTTCACTGATATCCCTACTAAATCTCCCGATGTATCACCTATGGATTTTTGTGCTTTCGTACTTTTAAAATCTGTATTATCCAAACGTCGTCCCACAACCCTTACAGGACTCTGAAAAGCTCTTCAGGAGGAATGGGATAGAATACCTCTTCTGATACTTCAAAAGGCATTATTATCCTGGAAATTACGGTGTCGAAAGATAGTTCAGAACAAGGGATATCAAATAGAACATTTAAAACACAAGAATTTTATGTAATTTAGTTTTGTGAATACAATATACATTGTCTAAAAAATGTGTGAACAGCCTCTGTATTCGAGTCTGCATCAGTTACATTTTAGCGACCTTAATCATTATTTCATTCCATTCTGGATGCAAGTATAGCCTAAGACATATCATTATCAATCATAAAATTAATTTCTAGAGAATAACTATGATGAAATTTTGGTTAAATAGTTAATAATTATAAAGGTATATATGGGGAAGAGAAATATAAATGTTTTACCATCCTCTCTTCGATAGGTGCTGTTAAACACACGTAACACGAAAGGCTTTTTCTATCGAGCTAAATATATGTGGCCTAGAGTTTCTGAAGCAGAACGTGTTTCCTGTGCATATTCCAAATGTAACGTCACTTGGCTTTTATTGTTGAATACGCTTACAGAATGTCATCAATAAAAATTTCAAAGAAGAAATTTCGAATTTGTCATTTTTGATTAGATTAAGTGATTCGACGAGATTTCTCGTCTAATATCTAGCCAATTTTAATAAGGACAAGGCATCCTGGCGAGATTAACCTTTTGACTAAGGCCATAGATATAACTGGTACGGTGCGTGACTATTATAATTTTCAAGGTACAACTGCTGTACCGGCCCTAGTCTATATTCGTGCTTGGCACGATTCTTAAAGCTTTCAAGGTGCAGCTACTGTACTGACCGTAGTATAACTTCCTTGATGCGATTAAAGTGCAACTTCTGTACAGGCCGTAGTCTAAAGGTTAAACTGCTTTATTACTCCAAGGAAAAGGAAAATCTAAATTGGAGAAGAAAAACTGTTTCTTGCCCAGAACGTGGCAGTTTGGAATAGGTTTCTGAAGCGGAAATTGGCCACTACTGGGCACTTTTTCATGTTAAGATAAACGAAAAGGATGTTATAACTAAACAGGCAACTATAACTGCGAAATTGGCCACGACTGGGCACTTTTTCATGTTAAGATAAACGAAAAGGAGGGTATAACTAAACAGGCAACTATAACTGCGCAACTATAAACTCGTACAATTAACTGCGTTTTAAGTTAGTAAACCATTAGAGAGACTACAGCCGGTACAGCAGTTGTACCGTGCTCGCACCAAGAAAGAATTTAAACTACGGCCAGTACAGCAGTTGTGCCTTGAAAGTTATAAAAATCGTGCCAAGAAAGAATTTAGACTACGGTCAGAACAGCAGGTGTACTTTTAAAGTTACAAGAATCGCACCAAGAAAGAATTAGACTACGACAGGTACATCAGTTGTTCCTTGAATGTCATTAGAATCGCGCCAAGAAAAATTTTTGTCTATTGACAGGTACAACAGTTGTACCTTGAAGGTTAACAGCCAAGATAGAATTTAGACTACTGCCGTTACAGAAGTTGTACCTTGAAAGTTATAAGAATCGCGCCAAGAAAGAATATTGCCACTTATATCTATAGCCGTAGTCAAAATGTTAAAATGTCGAAATGTAAGAAAACTTGGAGTTCCATCTGTTTTGGCTGTTTATGCTAAAAATTGTTTTCATTAGCGACATGCAGAAATTGCGTTCGAGTAACATTGCATTCATGTTACGCCTTGGATTTTTTACGTCACTTCAGAAATTAATCAAGAAGTATTGCTCTTACAAACCTCCTGGTATGGAATAAACTCATCATGATGTATAAAAATATGCGCGACGTATTTGAAAGGGATTTTCTGTGTAAACGAATAAACCAGATGATTTGAATAGATTATATTTCTGCCCTCCTAATACCCTCACACCGTAAACACATCGGGCTTATCTTAAAAGAGACGTACTACCGTTTATTGCCGTTTGGAGTTCAATCTTATTGGTTCTGACCAATAAACTATCCTTTATACAAGCGGATGGACAGAGGAAGAATCTTAATGTTAAAACTTAGAATAATTTTAGGAGGTTGGCGCATGCGCATTAGCTAAGATTTCGAATGGGGAAAAATACTTTAGGGAAGGATATTCGTGCAAATGGGGAAATTCTGGGCATGTGTGAATTTAACATTAGGATTCTCACCTCACACGCATAAACAAAACAGAATACATTCAACATCAGAACAGGGATTTTTCAAACCAAATCAAAATTTTACCTACCGCCGACAGAACTAAAAAAGTATGCGCCATCTAGCGGCAATTCGTCTAAGTTTTAACATTAGGATTTTTCCACTCTCCATCCGCTTGTATCATTTATCGATCTGGAATTTATTCTTTTGAATTTTTACTGACGATGTGCTGAAATCGTATTTCAAAAACGAGCCAACCAACATCGCTTTCAGAAAACTTAGAGGAGATACATTTTCTCCACAGAAATACTACCCCAACGGTTTTATCTTGATAGAAAATGCCTGTTGAACCAAAGGGCATATTCCACGTAAAAGCTCGAACTTGAAAAACATTGATTCGAGAAAAAAATGCGTTTCAAGTTTCGACACATTTCAATTGCTCCTTTCGCATTTCAATAGTCGCGGTTTGTGAGTCTCTAAATCAGCAATATCTTTTTCATCTATAAGAAACTAACGAAGCTAATTAAAATTTAAAAAAGTGTCTTCAGCACAAACAGAGGAACTGATTTTCTTAAGTCATTGTTTTTAAAAATCAATGAAAGAAACAAAAACAGAGTTGATTTTGTATTTCTGTTCATTGTTTTACATGTGAAGTGAAAAATTTACTTTTGAAGAAAGTCGTTCAATGGGTAAAAAAAAAATAACTCTTTTATTTTTCTCTAAACCTTTGTGTAAGTATTAACTAACATATGTACTTTAATCTGAGAAAAATTCAGAGTGGTTAAATTTTCAATATTTGAATAAAAGCTATTCTTAAATGATAACTTAAGTATTTATAAACTGTGATCATGTCTATATATATAAAATTCAAATACCACTCACTCACTCACTGACTCACTGACTGACTCATCACTGTATCTCATGAACTACAAGTCCTAGGAAGCTGAAATTTTGCAGGGTGATTCTTCTTATTCCGTAGGGGTGCACTAAGAAGTGATTTTGAAAAATTCGAATCCTAAGAGGCCTAAAATTGACCTAAAGCCTAAGCCAAAAGCAATTTGAAATCGCCATACAAATAACATTGAGTATAAAACGATTGCTATACACATCTCAGATTGATTTACCAGTGTTGATCGAAAAACAATTTTTTAAAAACATATTAAATTATAATATTCATGTTTGAACTGAATTTTTACGTCTTCCCATGATGAAAATAATATTTATAAATATTTTATTGACGAAGAAAGAATATTTAGAACACTAGGGGGCTCCGCCCCCTGCTCGCTTACGCTCGCCAACCCCCGGGGATTGCTGCGCAATCCCATTTGGTTTGCTTCGCAAACCAACACTCATTTCACAGATGTCATTTGGTTTGCTTCGCAAACCAACATTCCTTTCACAGAGTGAAACTATGAATAATTCGTATTATGCTGATTTCACTTTCCGGTACATGACGTCACAGCGAGGGCTTCGCGCCCTGCTCGCTTACGCTCGCCGACCCCGGGGATTGCTACGCAATCCCGTTTGGTTTGCTTTCTCAAACCAATACTTCTTTCGCAATTGATTTCACTTTTTTTTGCTTTAACACTTAATGCACCCTAAACTAATAGCCGCATCAGTAAAAAATCTTCTGTATCTTGTTCCCTGTACAATTTTAAGTAAACAGTGTTAATATCAAAACTTTACGATTGTACTTTGTCGGTAAACTGTCTTGAGAACAGAGGGAATGCATCGATTTTGTTTATTAACCAATTTGAAAAATAATTGTACCATAAGAAAGAGTGTAATGTAGTGTATTCAGTGATGTTCTCAAATTTAAAAAATAATGGTTTTTGCCGTAGACATAACGGTTTTAACAAAACGTAGCGAAAATATCCGAAGATTCCGAATTTTGTATCACGAACTTTTGATCGCATCTAATTTAATTATTAACCGATTTCAAAAATAATAGTACCGTAAGAAAGAGTATATTCTGAGGTATACTGCGATATTTTAAAAATTAAAAACTAATAGTAATTAGATATAGATACGGCAGTTTTTAAAAAAAGTAACAAAAATGTCCCGATTTTTCCCGAATTTCAAAAAAATATTATCAAGAACCACTTTTAAATTTCAAAAAAAACTCGACGAGCTGCAAAAATTTACGTTGAGAGGTACTCTTAAAAAAAAACTCACGACTAAAGACTGAAATTTTGAATGTGTTTTGCTCACTCGCGGAAGAAATTTCACTTCTTCAACTTTAACACTTAATAAAACCTAAACTAATAGCCGCATCGGAAAAAAATCTTTATAATTATCCAGGGAATACGATGAAGAACAAAGCATGTTAATTTCATATTTTTCCGATCAGTACTTTCTCGGGAAACCGTCTAAGAATGGAGCTAAACAACAAAAATTTCAATTCTGCGGCGGCGGCAACTTTTTTTTAATACAGGGTGGTCCCGAATTCATGGTACAAACTTTAATGGTAGGTAGAGGACATTGTAACAATGATTTATTGTATAGGAATGTATAGTCGCAAGTGACGCGGTGAGGCGAAAACAGGGGAAATAACGGCCGAAAGGAAAAACAAAGATTTTATTGAAAGCGTTGTTGACAAATGTCATGTTTACAGTAATTGTTCAAAATTGCGTCCACCAGTATCGATACATGCTTGACAGCGTCGGTGGAGCGATTGGCGTACACGTTCAAAGATGCCTGGTATTTCACGCACACCTGCAGCAGCTACAGATAAGCGATCGACGAGATCCTCTTCTGAGTCAACTGGAGTCTCATAAACAAGATGCTTTAGATGTCCCCATAAAAAGTAATCGAGGCTCGATAAATCGGGAGATCGGGGTGGCCAAGGGACTGGTCCACCACGCCCAATCCATCGAGTACCAAACGTGGCATTCAGGTAATTCCGTACATCAATGCTGAAGTGTGCTGGCGCCCCATCGTGCTGAAACCACATGCGGTTACGAATGGCGATCGGAACATCATGCAGCAGTTGTGGTAACACTTCTTTCAGAAAAATAAGATAGCTTCCGCCAGTGAGCCGCGTGGGTAGTAAGTATGGGCCAATCAAAAAGTCGATGTTCAACAGCGGCTAGACATCTACTGCCCTCTACCGGCAATGATACCAACCGATCACTCCATTTCTCTTTCCTTTTATTTCCCCTGTTTACGCCTCACCGCGTCACTTGCGACTATACATTCCTATACAATAAATCATTGTTACAATGTCCTGTACCTACCATTAAAGTTTGTACCATGAATTCGGGACCACCCTGTATAGAGAGATTTAATTTTATAATTACTTAAATTTTATAATAGAGCACGAAAAGCCCAAACGATAAACTCATTGATCATAAAAGCGTAATTTTGCTACTAGGTATCTGGCAACCTCAGAATTAATGTTTAATTTTTTAATTTGATTTATAATTTTTTTTTTTTGGGGTATTTGAATTGGAAACGAGATGGTTGCCTTCATATTTGAGGATTTACAAGTATTATAAATATGTGTTCTTTTATGCTTATAAATCATTGTCTTTATCAATATTGTTCACATTTTTTGTCGAATTGTTTCACTTCAGATATATTCAGGAAGTCGAAATGTCGAAATTCAACACGCTAGAACAGATTTTTTTTTCAGAAATCTGACTTTTTTAATGATTGGAATTTTGTTTCTGTTTGCATTATGTGTTCCGGTATATTACCTGTTCCAGAAATATTATTTAGGAGTTGGATTTTATTTATTTCCTGCAAAATATCACTAGACATGGGTACTTTCGTGGTGGTATATGTATATTTCCATCAACTTTCTTTAAACCTTTGGTTGAATACGTAATAGTGCATAGATAAAAAATAAATAAATAAAATTTACAAATCAAAATATTTTTTAAGTGTGTAATTTGTTATTTTAAAATGACATGAAAAATTTTAAAAATAACTTTAAAACAAGATGGGTTACGTTAAATTAAAATTGGTAGTCATACTCTGTAGTTTAAAATATATTTCAAAAGTTTGATATCGCTTTTCATTGAAAGACCATTAAAATAAACTAAATTTTATTTGTTTTTCGTGTTTCATGGGTGTTATTGAAATCTGCACTCTATAGTCAAGTAACTACATCTATTATTCTAAAGAGATATGTGCTTTCGATTTAGAAACCAAATTTCTGATCTTAAAAAGCACCACAAGGGTTCAATTTAAAACTGTATGTGTGTTGGAGAAAAGGGAATTTTTAACAAGACTTTGTTGATTTTGGAATAATATCACACTAAGTAATTTTGAAAAATCGAAATTTTATGTTTTAAGAGGCAGAAAGTCAAGGTTGCTTACTCTATTTATTGAAGCTTTTCTTACGCAACTTAGATGCATGTGAATCGTTCGTTGAAAGTAATTTTCTTTTTGTAAAAGCTGTGTAAAATCAACCTTCTGTTCATTAAAAAATTGTTATCGATTGGGTTTAATTTGTATACTTTGATGACATGTATTTCTAACAAAAACTCTGTTATTCCACATGCCACTGAATGAAATTTTCTGGGAAAAATGCCCGTTTGCTTCAAATTAAATTAGTCACGAATGCCGTACATTTTTAGCCCCCTTGAACAAATAGAACGCCGGTTAATATGTAACCTATCATAACCGCAGGGTTTTAAAATATAAGTGTACCAAATGTGTGGATTAGTGTAGAGAACAGATAAACGTCAACTATGCTTTATATATCTAACAAAAATTCGGTTATTCCACCTGCCGCTGAATGGAATTTTCAAGAAAAATTGATTTTGCTTGAAACTAAATTCGTAACGAATGCTGTAACAATTTAACTTACCATATTCTCATATTGATGATGAAATTCGAAAATATCGCATACTAGGTGAAAGAATAGCATAATGAAAACATATTCATAGAAAAACTAAATGCAAGACTATCCACCGAAATTTCGCCATTTTTTCTGAAATTTAATGCACGGGAATATTCGTAGTCACTCGAAAACTTAAAATCAACTTCAGCAGAAGTATGACGAATATGAAATGGTGTATATGGTTGGATACAACATATATGCATATTTGCGTCCGAAGTAAATTGTAGAAGCGATTGAGAAGTTAAATTGGTATTAAATTTTTTTTTCACCGTACACTTAAATGATGCTAACATTCTTTTATGAAAAAGAATTGATGATGGGTTTTCCATCAGCATGTTATTAATTCAACCCGAGCAAAGCCGGGTATTTCTGCTAGTTGTATATAATACGACTATAACTTAAAAATCAATGATTAAATTTGATTTTTACATGTATTGATTCAAAATAAACTCCCATTAAATGTTTGGATATTTATACATAAAATTACGGTTCAATGCGATAGTTAATTTATTTGGTATGGTGACTTTGGGAAATAATTTTAAGAACCAATCAAGAAAAATTGTTTTTCATTTAAAAAAAATTATTTTCTAAAAATGCTTTACAAAATGTTTTGCATTTTATAATATTTAATTACGATATTTCAGTTAAATATAGTTACATTTATGTTTTGGGAACATTGTGTCAAAATTACTTTGAAATTTTATATACTTCAAACTTTCTTATATTAATCAGAAGTTCAAAAATACTTTTAAAAGCCACAATTGCACAAATACCCTGTCAAATTTGTATAAAGTGCTTTGAGGTAAACCAGAAAACAGTTGTGCCAACATTAAAACCATTTAATCAACATCAAACAAGATGAGAGTAAAATGTCTGAAAACAATTTCTTTAAATTTGTATAAGACTAATCCCAAAGTATTTGTTCCTTGTAAAAGCAATGTATAAATTTATTTTCTTCAAATTTTTATTTCTT
Organism: Metellina segmentata; assembly: GCA_947359465.1. Lineage (NCBI taxonomy): Eukaryota > Metazoa > Arthropoda > Arachnida > Araneae > Tetragnathidae > Metellina > Metellina segmentata. Next base: position 88,809,347 of record OX375876.1, read on the forward strand.
TCAAAAAGTGCCATTCGGCTTCATGTTTTTTTCATTCAAAGATTAATGAAGTTTTCAAAATTTTTGTATTGGACATCATTGAATTTTTTTACGTATTTAATTTGTGCGGCTTCAGTGATTAAATATTTGACAATTACATTTTGAAGTATCCAAAATTTTTAAGCGTCGTGGACTAAAGTGTCACTTTAACACACATAAAAATAGAGTTCGCAAGATGAAGATCTTTAATATGAGCTATAGAAAAGGATGAACTGTATCCTGCTTGATTTCTCAATAAATGTTTTGTACTTGGAAAATGCAGGCATAATTTTTAGAAAATCTGCCAAGATAGCAGTTTCCTAACTCAATTCATCTTTTGCTTTTATAAATAATGGCTTATAAGTTTTTGTAAAGAAAAGTATGCACTGATATTATTAATATTAATTCTACCGTATCAGTTGTTATTTGTTTTCAAAATCTGTCTAGTGTTTTAATACTATTATATTTTCTGAAGGAACAAGTATGCAAATTTTTTTCTGAACACATACTACTGTTATCATCATCATGATAAAAGATTATCTTTTTAAAGTACCATAACTCAATTTTACAATTTTCTTCCATTAAGAATATCCCCTTCAGTTGTTTTTAATTTTCGTGATCCTTTTGTTAAATTTTATTTTTATCTTTTCCTTCTTAGATTTGCAGTCTGTTCAAGTAACATTTAAAAAATTTTGTTTGTTCTAACTTGTGCAATTTAAACACTTATAGCTGCTTTAGCAGCAATCACGGCTAATTTATTTTTCTTCCTTAAGAGTTAATGTAACTAAGTTATCTTTTACAACTATACCATCTCTTCTTTACTGGAGATAAATTTTAAAATTAACAGCCCTTGTTCAGTTCATCTGTTCTATCGCTACTGTGGATAATTGTAATATGTGTGCCTGTTAGGTAATGGAATCACTATTAATAAATTATGGAAGATAGGTAGGTATTATTTTAATTAACGTTGTACTGGAGCAGCACCCCCGGCTATTGTCGACGGTCCTGGAACAATCCCCAAGGGAAAAGATCCGAGGACAACGCCACGTAATTTTGAACCACGGTAAGATGACGAGGCAACAAATGAACTGGCACCCCACTCTCCAAACTTCCACACCACGCCAAAGTGAGGACTTTTGAAGCCACGACCGATTTAACGTGCACCAGCCCCTTTTGCATATGACGGTGCTTGTTGGATTCGAACTCGTAACCCTCTAGTTACCCCGTTACTCTTCTACGGCTCTAATAAATTATGGATTCTCTGAAGAAAAACAGTTTGTACATCACTCTTTTTTTTCCAGGAATAGTACTTAAGGATTTGTCATAGACGAATTTAAAGAAATTGTTTTCAAAGATTTTGCTCTGATCATGCTTAGATAATGTTTAAATCAGTATATTTTCTGTTTTAACTTGTACAATTCCAACAATTTAATGGGTATTTGGGATATAGAATTATGGAAATTAAAAGTATTCTTGTATTTATAACTAATATAATTTTTTATTAAATTGTATTTGTAATTAAATGTTATAAAAATGCATTAATATTTGTAAGTATATAAAACTATTTAAAAAAAATATTCTTCAATGGTTCTTAAAATACTCTTCCCGACAACGTATAATAAATCTTCGGGTTTGATTGCGGACCGTCCCCAATAGCTCGTTGAGTTGCTCCACTGCGACGTTAATTAAAATACTTACCAACATATAATGTAATAAAATATATTAAAAATCGCACAGATTGTAATTTGATATTGTATTCATATCCAAACATTTAATGAGTGCTTTAAATTAATACTTCATCGTAAGACATCATATTTGAGTACTTTAAATTTTATCTTTTTTTCTTCTGGCACATTAACTTATTATATGTTGCATATTCTGCGGCACGTAAAAAAAAAAGGTATTTTGTTTTCAGCCGATTTGACAGTAAAAATGGTATAATTTTGATTGATTTTGAAAAATAAATCATAATTGTTTTCCCAGTTACTCAAAAATGGTTTGTAAAAAGCCTTTTATTGCAACAATACCAGCTCTTTTTTGGAGGGTCTAAGTATTTCCTTTGTCTTGAAATACATTTTCCTGTTTCAGTATTTTTAAAAGATACATTCGTTATTCTTACTCTCAATATTTCAGAAAAAAGATTTTACTTTCATTTACCATTTCAAAAAGAATATCACAAATTTACTACCTAACCCTTCCAGGAATTTCAAGAACACGCCGACCAACCAGTATAGTGGTTAAGGTGTCAGCCTCTAGATCGGAAGGTCCCCGGTTCGAATCCGGGTTCGGGCATGGATGTTTGTAAGCGTATACCAGCTCAGGTGTAATGATGGTCCTCCCACTGGGTGCTCCTTCACAAGTGGCCATCGCTGTCGGCCTTGTAGTGGCCAATGACTTAGGTCAAATGTGCCCGCCATTAGAAAAAAAAATTCAAGAACGCTGTACCGGATGAAATGGCGTGGTGACACAAATTAAATTGGTAGCGTAAAGGAATAAGAACTTTGGTTTTAACAACTACAACATTTATTCTATAACATCCTACAGCTTAGCAGATATTTACAACAAGGTTACAGAGATATTTTAGGACAAGAAGTATTTGGAGGTGGTTAGCGAGCGTGGTCTTCTCGCTCTGAGTTCTCAATTGTCTCTGTGGAAAATTCTAGTGTCTTTCAGGTCGCCTTTGAACTGAAAACCAGATGTCGATGGAATTTTGAGTGTTCTCAAGGGGCTTGAGATTGATGAGATCTCCAGTTAGGGAATTCTGGAGTACGTCTGCTTTGTGTCGGCTTTTGATCAGAGGAGACGCGTTGTGAGCGGTACACAATTAGCGGTATAATATCCTTGTCCAGTCTGCTTGAAAGTCCACATCACGTCTCAAGCAGAAATGTTCAATGAAGTCTGAGGGTCTTCTGTCTGAGGTCTTCTGAGAGAAGTCTGTCATCCTCATAAATAGGTAATCACAGCGATGAAACACTGTCCTAGAATATGCTATCTCTTCCTCAAAGCTCTTCTTCGAGTTCCACGCTACATTGTCAGCGGGGCGACAATGTTTGCCCTCTCTGGCAATTAAAATAGGCAATGGGCTTAGGTCGTACTCTAACCAAGCGGGATCAATGTGCCCAGACGAATATTCAGTTTAAGTTCATTAATGAGGACGACCCTCAGACAAAGGAAGGACTTCTCTGCACCTCCAAAGTTTGGGACATCTAATACCCTTGTCTTCGAAGATTTGGGTCGAATCCCCCCCCCTCAGGTGTTTGGTCTAATAAGATCGGAAATCCGTTGTTCTAATTTAACCCATTTAGCAAATGAATTAAAGTGCGTCTGAATGTATTGTTACAGAATTGATTTCCTGCAATCATGCCTCGCAACGAAATTGATTTTGTTCAACCAAGCATTGGATTTTAGTTTCATAAATTATATCCTTTAGGAAGTCGGACATTTTTTTAAAAAGCCAGGTTTTAATACTTATAATATTAAACATACATCAGAAGGTCGTCAAACTATCGATGTATTCTCGATGTCTTAAGTATGACTGTAGAGTAAATTACCAGCTGTGGACAAGTGAAATTTTTTAAAAATTCGAGTACAAATGTGGCTATTAAAAAACAATTCACAGATAAAAAATAATTTTTATTGGGTTGGAACTATTACATTACATTTTATTTAAGCGTGTAAATTTCATAAATTTTCCACAATGTTTTGTAGTTAAATTTTTTTAAAAGAAAGTTGTTTTACCACTTATGGCTCTACAAACTAAGTTATAGTCCTACTAAAAACTAGTAATGGTCATCCTAGGTGAATCTTACAATTTTCAAAAATACAACAAAGTATTCAATAATATTAATCTTCATTGTTTCTTACCACACAGTCCTCATTTTATTATTATTAAATATGATTAATCAACTCTGACGTTTCAAAAAATATTTTCAACGTTGTCAACTGCATATGTTTCAGTATACTGAAAACCACGAGGAGCAAACAAATATATCTCATTAATCATCACTGTCTAGTAAATTATCTTCGAATTCTTTAGGCAGACATCTGTGATGATAAATTATGCTACATAAGCTGCATTTAAAACCCCTCGTTTTTACGTTAGATGCACACTTGTAGCACAGCCCAAGTGACTCTTTCAGCATTCTTGAAACAGTGTCCTTTCCTAAAAGAGCGAGACAAAAATGAATTGATTTTTACATTAACTTTGCCAATTTATTTATATACTGTATATACCGTATTACTCTATAATTTAACTTTCTTGGAAGTTTTCCTTTCTTTTGTTTCTGCCATCCACTATCTTTTTTGAATTTTTCTTTCTTCTTTTAATTTTATATCTATCTGTGTTTTCGTGCCATTGTCGAGAGGAGATGACAAATGGGTACATACCATTTTCCTTTCCGCTTTGGAGAATTAGTCGGATGCAGAATTTTTGCAAGAGCATTATTTTGTAATCAAACAATACTAGAAATTCCAAAAAATTAATAATGGTTTAACGTGCCCCAACATCAATTTATACACACCGCTCGAAAACTCCCAAAGGCGTTGACTGCGCATACGTACTTTTTGAGGATTTCGCGATCTGTCATAGTTGGACCAGTAACCTACATCCTTGCAACTGTTTATACCAAGCTGAACTGCTTGCTCTTAAGGAAGCAGTCTACTATTGTGTTTTAGAGATAATAGCAGTCAACATTATGATAGACAGTTCATCAAGTATAGCCGTTCTTGGTAATCTCTTTCTTCTCTCACAACGAGATCGTCAATGAGGTCAAGGAAAAACTGCTTGAAGCCTGAAATACCCCAAATTAACATCTCTTGGGTTAAAGCACACGCTGCCATTGAGAGAAACGAACAAGCAGACTTACTTGCGAAGTCTGTAGCAAATGGGATTTTTCACCAAACAACCAGTTTAAAGTGGCATAGATTCAAATTATTAAGTTCTATTGATACATTGGTCTCGAACTAATGGCAAACAGAATGGGATTCTTTTACAAAAGAGAGATACACTCATCAATTCTTTCCAAAAATGTCAACCGACTTAGTATACCAGAACTCAAAGCTGGTACAATTTTTCTCAGGCCATGTTCCATTTCCAGCATATTTAGAACGTTTCCATCTCAGAACAAGTGCACTGTGCATCTGCGACCGAAAAGGTGATCTCATCCACTCCCTTTTTGATTGTGATCTCACAAGTCAGTGGTATTTGGCGAAACTTTCTCTTCAAAACTACTCTCATTGGTACCAAAGTTCTGCCAAGAATAGACACTGCTACCACAAAATCCTTCAAGTGCTGGAATTTCTTAGAGCTCCTACATTGATTACATCTTTGAGAGCTGAGAAGTCGAAAGTTCTCAAAATAACTTGGCTTTTCTTTCGAAAATTAGTATATGTCTTTTTGCTTGTCTTAAAACGTTTAGATATTTTAGAATTTTCTCTAGTTATTTTTCTTCTGAATACGATTTCTGTTTTTTTGTATGATTTTTGTTCATTATATATGTTTTTTCATTTTGTTTATCAATTTTCAAATTATGTTATACTTTTCTTTCGTCACTCATTATGTATTTGTGAGTGTACATGTTTTGCCCTTCACTTGCCTTTCCTCTTTCTGTGCACTTAAATGTTTTATATGTATTTTGGATTGCTTGGCTCTCCCTATCCCCGAATCACCTCCGTAAGGCTGACTATACAGCTGAAAGTCGCACAGTCGAAACAGTGTCCGCTTACGGGGTCAAATCCAATCCAATTATAAAAATATTTATTTTACATTGTCTGGTTTTGGGCAACTAGTCAACAAGGTTATAGTATTAGTATATGGCTTGAAATAAATAAAAAAAACCTTTCTATCCGATAAAAAATAAGCCTGTATCTCTCTAAAAAAAAGTTAAAGTTAAGATTTAAAAAAAGTTACTGCATTGGTCGCCGCAGGATTGAATACTCGCTTTTTTTGCTCGATTCTCAGTTGGTTTCTTGAGAAAGTACGCATCAGAAAATTACGAAATTAACATGGTTTATTAAAAATTGTACAGGGAGCCAAATGGAGAAGGTTTTTTTTCAGATGGGGCTCTATGTTTAGGGTGCATTAAGTGTCGGAAATAAAAAAAAATCAAAATTTCTTTTGTGAGTGGTGAGCAAAGCACGTACAATTTTTCAGTCTTGAGCTGTGAGGTATTTTTAGGGTTTCTCTAAACGCAAATTTTTGCAGCTCGCCTAGTTTTTTTAGAAATTTTAATTTGGTTCCTGGTAAAATAATTTTTGAAACTCGGGAAAACTCGGGACATTTTTGTTACTTTTTGTTAAAACTCATATCTACAGCTTAATGCTATAGGTTTTTAAATTTGAAACATCACCTGAAACCTTAGCACGTACTCCTTCTAACTGTATAATTATTCTTAAAATTAATTTTATAAATAAATTCGATGCGATGAAAAATATAATTTAAAAATTTCGCCAAGGCTTCTCCTCGGAGATGAAAAATTACATTTCTAAGTAACAGGTTTCCCATGTATCGTAGCAACGATTACCATAGCAGTGATTATTTCTTTATTTGTGAGTTAAAACTAGCGGTAACGTCGTGGCTCAGAGAGTTTAAAAGGTTGTTGCTAAAATCTGAACTCTCATTTGATTTCATTGGTTCCTTTATTTTTTAATCGTAATCCTCCAATTTGATATCTAGCGCTTCTTTTTTCCCTTGTACGCCTGGTAGGAATAATTTTTCTTTGTTTTTTATTTCAATGCCGAAAAGAGCACTGCCTTAAGGTGCAATTCCTATAGTGCGTCTATTACAGTACGGCTGGTGCATAGTTGACGCTTCCGTAGCTGACGCATTGTAGGAAACAGTTCCATAACCGTCCCGACTTAAATATATTGCAGCACTTTTATTACTTAACGGATTTTCATGTTTCATAGCTCTTTTTAAAGAAAAATTTGTTTTCTTTAATATGAATTATCATGTGTAAAAATCAGTTGAGGAATGATGTAATTGACCCCCAATGAACCTGTAACATCCCATTGTAGCAGTGCTCTGAGGCTGACGCAGTGCGTCTCCTATACGCACTATAGGAATTGCACCTTTACAGTGCTCTTTTCTCGGTGAGATCTTTTAAAAGCATAACTTATAACTGTTTAGTTTGATTTAGCGTTAAAACTTCAAAAATTATAACTTTCTATCTTTTTTCTTTTGCTTTATGACTTTTTGAAAGTAGAGATATTGAATCTTATCATTTATGCAATTTTTTGTTTGATATTCTTTGATTTTGTATAGTTAATTTTTATCATTGATTTTTTGATTATTACTGTCTAATTTGGTACAGTTAATTTTTAACATTTTTGTTTTGATTTAAGTTGGTCGGAAACAGTGATATACTTTGGATTTTGTATCGTTTCTGCAATTCTATTGTTTCTTTCTTTTTTCGTTAGCTTTAAGACTTTTTAAATTAATTTGATAATTTGTGAAATTTTTGTTTGTTACTGTTTAATTTGTATCATTAATTTTTTGTTTATTGCTGTTTAATTTGGTACAGTCAATTTTATCATTTTGGTTTTGATTTACTTTTTTGGAATTAGTAAGGCTTTCTTTTTTTTTTTTTTTGTATCTTTCTGCATATTAATGGAAGTCTACTTTGAATTAAAACTTCATGACAAAAAATTTAATCATCGACATTTAAGCTATGGTTAATTTTACGCTATAAAATGACCACCGTTTTGAAATACATAAACTGCTTTAAAAATGGCTTTTATCCACAAATCGAAAATGTTACCACTGAATATTTCTCAGATTAATGTACATACGTTATTTAATATTTCGTAAAGTTTCAGAGACAAATAAGAGAGTTCATTTTTTATTTGCATTGGAAACAACAAATCTCTGAATAAATTTGGAAATATTTGAACGGATTTTCGATTTTATGCCGCATTGAAGATTTTACGATTGCATCTAGTGTATTTGAATCTGAAATTTTCATGTACAGCGAAAATATACGGATGAAATATGCATTTATTCTAAACCCTTTCCCCAAAAATTTAGAATGAAGTATCGATTGAAGAATCAAGAGGCACGTCATCTTCAGGCATAGGAATATAGAGAACAGAATTCATACTTGACTAAACTGGTTAACGTTTTGTAAGAATTAATGGGAAATTCTTGATAAAATCGCAGATTTAATAAGATTTTATCTCATTTTTTAAATTAAGGTTTTCGTTCCCCAAAGGAAACGATGTGATTCCATTATATAGGTAGATAGTTAATTAACGTCTCACTGTAGCAAAACAAAAGGTTAGTATGGTTGTATTAGGAAAGTAAATTAAGCTGTTAAATGTTTTTGTTTTTGTGGGTTCACAGATAGGTTTAAAAATCATAATTTTATTTAGAGTTTCGTGCATTTATTTAAGGCATATTAGATAATTTTGTTCGAGGGGAGCGTGAAATGAAAATACATGGTCATCGAAAAAGAATGCCATAATTTAAAAACTGAATGGTGGAGAAGTCGTTAAACGTATCCACACGATTCTTATGAGGAAATGTATAGTTTAACTCAGTTTTAATTCTGTTAATGCAGCAGAACAACTGTAAAACTTTATGTACTAAAAAGTTCTTTATGATAGAGTTGGTCTACAATGCTATACAGGTATACTATTGTAGGGATTGGTTCCTGCCAAACTCCTCTTGCACAATTAGAATTCTCTCCTAAAGCGCCATCTATATAGCAGTTAATTCCTCAGATAGCTATTAAGATGTTATGCTAATAAGATGTGTTAAGCTGTTTCCAGTTAAGATGTTATTCATTCAGATATTATTTAATATTTTTTTTAACTTTTAGTATTTGTCCCAATCGTGTAACTGTCCTCAATGCACAAAAAATGTTTGTAATCTATCAACATGGTGTTCTGCTTGAACATTTCTACACTATTATACACTATTTTACAGAATTTTCAATGTTTACCGATTTCCTATTGTGTGAGACAATGAGAGCTGTGTAAAGGTTACGCATGTACTTTAGGGTGGACCGAAAAACACTTTTTTTCGAAATCGCTATTCTAATAGTGCGGAAAGGGTTCTCTCTGGGTGCAATAAACACGGTGTAAAATATTTTTTTGATTGGATAATATCTTCTGCCCCCGCATTGCACTTGAATTTTGGAAATTTGGGTAAAAATTGGCAATATTTACTCGGCGTAGGAAATATAATTATTTTCAATATTGCTATTCTAATAGTGCGGAAGAGGGGACCACTGGGTTCAATAAGAAAGGAGTAAAATATTTTATCTATCGAATAATATCTTCTGTTACCGCATCGCAATTAAAAGTTTGGAGTTTTTGAAGAAAATTGCACTTTTTTATGTGTTATAGAAGTAAATCAAACACGAAATATAGATGGGTACAAGTACTGTTTATTGCTGTATTGTATTTTACATTTGATTATATTGCCTGAAAATTATTAAATAATAGCTGATTCGCAAAATATTAATATAATATTTGTTAAGAATATGTAACCATAGAAATGTTATGACATGCCAATACCAAAAGTTTACTTACACTTCATCAGCAAAAAGAGGCTTGAAATCAGCCATATGGTCGAATTCAGGCATAATAAATCGGGAAAAGAATGTGGATCTAATGAACCCGTCTCTACATTGAAATCCATAAACCTTAGTGGATGCTTCTGTCACTAACTTGGCAACTGCCTGTGTGTGTGACATGGGAAGTGAACAAAGTCCCACCATGCGGCAATGGATATATCACGGAGGATTATTGGAGAAGTAATAGTAATTGATGACCAGTCAATCAATTCCGTATTGTCAGCAGCTACCAAATTCAGTTTTGGTGGGAGAAATACATGTACTGACTTTACATTAGAAGATGACTCTCTAGACTTAATTATACGTCGTGCAGCAAGTTCTCTGATGGGCGGTCTTTCATCGTTCAACATACTCAGACTAGAGCAAAGGACGAATTTCTACACATTACTCCATCAACGACGTCCTTGAGGTCTTGAGATTTTTTTATCCAATGGCGGGCACATATGAACTTAATCATTGGCCACTATAAGGCCGGAAGTTACGGCCACTTGTGAAGGAGCACCCAGTGGGAGGACCATCAATGTCCCTAATATAGGACAGCACAATTAGATCCATGCCCTGACTCGGATTCGTACCAGGAAATTTACGATCCAGATTCCAACACCTTAACCATTAGACCGGTTTGTCGGCGAGGTCTTGAGATAAATACCTGGATCTAGAAATAGTATTCCACACATGTTAAGTTAGCTCCATCTTTCAGCTAATGTTTAGACTTTATATTAAACCAGTTTGGAGTGTTAACTTTCATAACAAATTCAGGGATTTGTTTCAATTTCAAAGAAGGATCTGGAGAACTAACATACTTAGAACTCTGTTCGCTGTTGTTAGCCAGCGTGAATGTGATAATGGACCAGGACTGCGTCTAGCCTGTTCATCAGAACACTTACCCAATCGCACCGCTTGATATATTTCTAGTAAGTACATTTGATCCTTGCTTAAGTCACGTCTATCAGTTGTTGATAACTCGCCGTCAATAAATTCGAAAGTTGTCAATGGCAAAGTTTCATATGTAAGGAGCGCCTTCCCAATATTTCCAAAATATGATTTTGGACCATTTGTTGGCGCATCCAACATTTCAAACAGATGCCTCAGAGTTAGTTCATTAAAATGCAGGAAACATATTACCCACTGCAGAAGTTTACCAAGTTTCAATTCCGAAAACCGAATTACACCGGATTTCCATTCGGTATTAACAGATGTGCAGTCACAGCCAATTGCCAGAAGCTGTGAAAGATCTCTTGTGATCCCTTCAAAATATCCGATAATAGTCGCGGAAATCTGTTTTGCGGTGCCAAATGATGGACACAAATGAGTAATGTAACGTGAACCCGATTCTTCAATAAGAGATAAATGTTCCTCTTTTGCTTTTCTCGTATATCTTTTAGTATCTACTCTCTCCTCTATCAATGTAGAATCTTTGCCATCGAAATACAGCCCCTTCAACGGTAATGACTGAGCTTTGCTTTAAAACTTGAAATTTTAAATCCTTTCTAACTTTAGCCTTTATCTTCGCAGCTTGTTTTTGTCAACCACCAAATCTGAGTTGGTTCGAGTTATGAGTACGGCATCGTGAAGAACATTTGAAGAAATTGAAGCCACAGCCCTGTCCGTACGAGACTCCAAACCTGTCGGCAAGCATAGCAGTTGAAGGGAGGCCAAGTTGCATTTGTGATAATTTAGATAGAAACGGAGTTAGTTATATATAATTGTTTGTTTTTACGATCAGTAAGAGAGATTAAATGGTTCGCTGTCGATAGTTTGTAAATGTCCAGATTTAAATCTATTTCAGATATATCTGCAGAGGAATGTGAACTGTGAACCCCCCAACCCTCCTTTCACTTCCTGTCAAGGTAGTCACTTAACATACAGGGAGCATGAAACGACGAGAAAAGTGCAATTTTCTTCAAAAATAGCAACATTTCAATTGCGATGCGAGAACAGAAGATATTATTCGATCGAAAAAATATTTTACACCTTTCTTATTGAACCCAGTGGGCACCTCTTCCGCACTATTAGAATAGCAATATTGAAAATAATTATATTTCCTATACCGAATAAAAATTGCCAATTTTTACCCAAATTTCCAAAATTCAAGTGCGATGCGGGGGCAGAAGATATTATCCAATCATAAAAATATTTTACACCGTGTTTATTGAAGCCAGAGAGAACCCTTTCCGCACTATTAGAATATTGATTTCGAAAAAAAGTGTTTTTCGGCCCACCCTAATGTACTTCTGTATGCTTGGCCATGCAATAAATGACTATCGTGGATTGTCCTGTGTTGTCTTTTGCATGTGGAACTTTTGTATGAAGAGAAGACTAGGAGCAACGAAGAGCGAAGCCGTAATAGGAATTGGAGCTATGGCTGTTATCACAGGGCTTCAGAAATTTTTTGAAAGTGAGCATTGCGATTGCATTTCAACAGTTTCTAACAAAACCAAGCATCAAAGGCATGCCAATAGTTGTGTGTGAGACATTTGTCTTGATTTAAAGGTGTCGGGTTACACTGCTATATACTATTGTATTATAAGTTAATTTTGGAGGTGATGGCTTAGTTCACAAGAAGTTATTCGATGGTAGATCAAGCATTTGTTCGCCACCAGGAGCTACAGAGGAGTCAATTATAATCTGATTTGTAGTAAAAGCGAAAGTAACGATGAAATATGGTGAAGCGCAAAGACAAACCATTGTCCTTTCGGTTTATCTTCTAAACCACTCTCTTGGTGGTCTTTCTTTGAATCGAAAACTGCCCTGTAGTGACCAGACAATGGTTCAAAAATGTGTTCCCAATTGTCACTCGTTTTGGGTATGAGACATTTTGTTTTTCCTACTCGGATATTCATTCCCCTTAGAGTAACAAGGGCGTTTTCTACTCGATGAGATATTTTGTTCTTGGCAAAATTGACCAGATCTATGACAATACATTTCTTCGAGAAACTTGGAGGTATAAGTAAGTTTCAACCAGATTCGATCCAAATTCAAAACAAATCAAAAACTTTAGGATAAAGACAAGGAATGAGTGAAAAGAAAGTCGAGTCTTTGAAAAAGATCCCTAAAAACATCAACAAATGAACAAAGCAATGCTCTTAAAGTAAGTACTCAGAAATAACAAAAAAAAAAGAGAAAAAGCTTTTCAATTCTAGAGTCAGGAGATAGTCAACCTGAATTTCTGTCTTCACGGGCATTGTCTACGAAGTGTAACAAAAGAATGAAATGCCAACAAACTCCATACCCTAGTAATAAGATTCAATAGAAAAGACGTGATTAATGTACATTTATGAATAATCAGAAGCCAGCTCTATTGGTAATAGCCAACCGAAAATTATTTGAAAAAGTAAAACATGACACGCAACGTGATTGATGAAGTAGTTGACGTCAAAACACAATATATATCTGTCCATTACCAAGTATGAAGTGTGTATAAATTCTAAATTAGGGAAACTTAATAAATTATACGAAGTGCTACCGTGAAGGAAAGGTTATTCCGAAAATATCGCTTTTTTCGATGTAATATGTACAGTTGATCAAATAATTATAAGTCAACTTAAGAGGGAGTAAAATGGTGCTATGGCTTTGAATACTAATGGATTCCTAAAAGGTACCACCCAGAATCAAAACTATTTCTGAATAAATGATTACCAAAAATGAAAGACTTTGATCCAAGGTCTCATTCCATCTTTTAGAAAGTGAAGAAAACCTATATTCAACCTCTATTCCTTACTCTATTGGAATCCTAAAAAGACTCATTTTTACACATACAATTGCGGAATACATTATCACAAGTTACTTATAAATTATTACAGGCACTATTTTCTCTCTCTCATTTAGTAAAGGTAATAAGTCCCCCTTTTAAATTTTTCAGAGAACGCTTTCAGCACTTGCCGTCAAAGCAAGCAAATTTCAGAGGAAGATATTTTGAATAAGGAATCTCTTAAGCCCAGAATGACTTGAACTGCTGCGATAACTTCACAAATTCTTTATACGCTGTCGTACATGAGAACACAATTCACTATGTGTCCACAATTTGTTACTCTTAGAACATGCGTCGGAATTTTGTATTCTGACATTCTTTATGGCTGTCCTTTACTGTATTTATCAACATAGACCAGGCAACTATATTTTAGAATTGAGAATCAAACAGAGTTTCTTGTCAAACTAAAATACAAAAGACATCACTGTCCAGTGGGTTCCTGCGCATTGCGAAGTGTATGGCAATGAAATGGCTGATAAGTTAAATGAATGGTCGACTACAATAGACTCATTTCCTTTGTCAGCAACTATCCTCTCTAGATGTCTGAGTAGAGTTAGGAGAAAGGCTCGACCACGTTGGGTGTATTTTATGGCCCTCTTTTTCAAATCCTTAGAGTGAGCCTAATGACTTACATTACTTATAAAAGAAATCGGTTGCCTCTTTTTGTACAAATGCCAGAATAGGCCGCATTGTATCTAATACTACGTTCACACATGAAAAGTTAAACTAGTTTAACTTAAGAGAGAACTTAAGCTATCTTAACTTAAGCTATCTTATTTTTATGTGTTCACACTACGGCAGCTTTTAAACTAGCTTAAATCGGTTTATCGATGTTATTTTATCGATGATGACATCGACTGAATGGTGGTGGGAGTTCCCAATGATTTTATGCACTTCCCTGAAATGAAGCCACTCCGAAGGACTAGTGCCAGTTGCTGTGCATCCATGTAATGTTTTCTCAGACCTAATAGATAGATTAGAATAACATTTATCAACAAATGATAAAGTTTTAATTTGTGCAAGAAAAATTAGGAAGTATTTTTATACATCTGATATAAAGAATTCATACAAAATTTCAGACATGCTGCAGTATCAATTGCTCATGAATTATTTGATAATTGAATGATATATTATATTAATATCCTCTACTAAAATCCATTTATTTCTATGTTCTGGTATGATAAAAGTAACCTACTTTGTAAATTTATTATAATAAATGGTTAAATAAAGGAGTTATAATTAAACAAAGTTATGCCGTTGGTGACATTTAAATTTTCTCATTCTAAATGGATAGAACATAATGTGGAGAAAGAATTCTTTTATTCTTAACAAATTTCCAATAAGAGTAAAATTACCTGTGTTCTGAAGTCAAATTTTTAATTTTCGTCTGAACTTCGGCATGGGTTCTGGAAAATCCCATTTCCTTTAATTGTTGCACCATATTTTCGTAAATCTCTTTGTTTCTTTTGATTCTAGTCAGATCCGCATACTTGTCCGCCCAAATGGATAATAAACATTTTACTTCTTGAGTGGACCAGTTTCTATTCCCTCTTAACTCTTTTTTTTTGGAAGTTCTAAACTAGGGGTAGGGCTAAGCTCCATCACAAACGATTACACGGCGAACAGAATGAAAGATCGTCAACAAAAGCGCGCGGAATGAAGTTCGTGTGACACCTCTAGGTGGCGTCACTGTAGAACTCACTTAAGTGAGTTTGGGAAACTGGTTTAAAGTTAAGAGAGTTTCTTTTCGCTAAGCTAGTTTAAATCTAAGACAGTTCGTTCACACATGCTCGACTTAAGCTAGATTAGCACTTAAACTAGTTTAACTTTTCATGTGTGAACGTAGTATTAGGCCTAAATAAATCGTTTTCGTCTGACTGACTCCAATCTTATCTGAGGAAAAGACTTGGGAGCATATCTTGTTCGACTGGACTGGAGCAAACAGATCACTTTTTAAAGAATTCCTCAAAGAAAAAATTGTGATTAATTTTTTATTCCTACCGTTTTTCTCTCTCTATAACGTTAATTATATATCT
Source organism: Metellina segmentata (assembly GCA_947359465.1). Classification (NCBI taxonomy): domain Eukaryota; kingdom Metazoa; phylum Arthropoda; class Arachnida; order Araneae; family Tetragnathidae; genus Metellina; species Metellina segmentata. The sequence continues at coordinate 88,824,727 of OX375876.1, forward strand.
CTATATAACGTTAAGATGTATATTTTCACCTATTCACGTGTGTTTCGTGTATTATCATCATGTATTTCTCATATATACGAGGGAGTATCAATAAGTAACGCACACATAATGTAAAAAATAATAATAATAAAAGCAATTACTGATAATAGGAAACAGAAATTAAAGTATCACCCATTTTTTACTTTTCCACTTAAAATTTCCATGCATGTTGAGGCATTTTTCCCAACGATGGATCAGTTTGAAAATCTCGGTCTCATAGAACTCCGTCGGCTGCGAGAAGAGCCACCTTAGCACGGCCCGTTTGAGTGCCGTCGTCAGAGTCAAACTTCTTACCGTCGAGGAACTTCTTTATGGGTACAAAGCGCAGTGCGACAAATCAACACATTCGACTGCTGCACGACATCGCTCGTCCGCATGTGTCTCGAATAGTTCGTGCAAAAGTGCTGGGTTTCGGTTGGGAAGTTTTGGAGCACCGTCCATACAGCCTGGACCTGACACCCTCCGATTTACATCTGTTTGAACCCATAAAAAAGTTCCTTGACGGTAAGAAGTTTGACTCTGACGACGGCACTCAAACGGGCCGTGCTAAGGTGGCTCTTCTTGCAGCCGACGAAGTTCTATGAGAAGATAGAATATATATCTTATTCTATCTTATTATACTAACCTATTTCGTAGAGAGCGAGAAGCTGCGGGTAAGGCTGGTTTACCACGCTGGACTGTGAGATACATACTTTGATGTATTGGAGTGAGGATGTTAATGTGATGATGTTAATACTATATGTTTTCCTTAATGTTCATGGAATTAAAAGAACTTAAATAGCTTAGCTGTTGGTTGTATGCTCCGTGTGTACGATTCGTACTGTGTTCACGCTACCGTTTTTTTTTTTTTTTTTTGGGGGGGGGGACGACATCACAGTATGATTTTTCTGAAACATCCTGTTTCTACTTGAAAACTTATGAAAGTAGGTTTTTTGAGTTAAAAATTTGAGCTTAGTTTCTTTCTTGAGTCCAATGGTAACGAGAAAAGTCATGCTTGGTAATTTTGCAATAAAGCAGTTGGAAAAATTTAACTTATTACATTCTTTTGTGTGTGAATTTTATTTTCTAAAACACTTTATGACGGTAATGATCATTATAATTTATACGGTGCGTTAAACTTTAGTTCTCCTCAGCTGGCATATCTTTATAAATGGAAGAATATTATTCCTAGAAAAACGACATACACAAAAAAAACAGCATTTTTTTTTATCTTGAAAATCTTATCTTACTTTTTTCAGTTTTATAAGACTTTTAAATGTAAATACCTAAGTGTATTTTATTTACAAAAATCCTTTGTCTAGCTGTTAAGTTTAAGATGGCAGCAATTTTATTTAAAAGAAAGGAAATTTAATTTGAACGAATTCTTTTTACCAAAAACAAAACGGGTGAACAAAACTGAAAATACCCCACTTTTTAAATGAAATTTTATCAGATAAAATTATGATTAAATATCTGTTAATTCAAGATTTATTTTCGATCATTAAAAGCACATAAAAAGTTCATTGAAAAGAAGAAAAAAAAACAGTTTATGCTGTTAAATAACCTTTACTGAAAATAACCACCTTGATAAGAATATAATTAAAATGAGATTTCTAGTAATGAAATTTTCATTAAGATTTCATATTTTTTTCACATATGACGAATTTTTATACGCTGTAATCACGACTATAACATTTAGGTTTGATAAATCCTGAAGATAAACGTACCAAGGCTTCATTTTGAGATAACACTTTTAATTGCAACATCAAGTAAAGAAGTTATTTTTCATGTAAACATGGTCTTTAAATTCGCAACAGTTTTCGGGGAATGCATGAAAAGTCAAGCGTTACAATAAAGCATTACAATTGTTTTGTCTTATGATGTACTTGACTTGTCTGATATATCCCTGAAATGATCTGATCGACTACGCATGGGCACTATGCTGAAATTCTATGGTGCTGGGCGAGCTTTGGGATAGCGTAACTATGGATGGCGTGGCATGAGGAAGTCATTCGAAATCTAACAAAAAACGCTACGATCAGTCTTTTTTGTCAATAAAATTATTTTTCAATATAAATATAGAACTCTTTAATCAGTTCAAACTGTAAATAAATTGTTTAATGTTCAATTAAACGATTGTTAAAATTTCCTGTCTGCTACATTCAATTCTCAATGCAACATCACGCCCGCGCAACTGTAGCTTGTGTCCTCGACACAACCGAACAATTATTTTTTCTTTTAAATATCGGAAGTGTCGAAACCTCTTATGAATATTGAACTGTATCTTTATATAGCAATTCACTATTTTTTAGGCAAATCATATCTAAGTTTATTTCTTAAATATATTTATATCTGGTTTATATAGGGTGACCCAAAATTCACGCACGATTTTAATTTTGCACCATTTGTGTGATAAAGTGTAGCCGACGAAAAAAAAGACAGCGTGACATATTATAGTTCAGGGTTCTAAAAATGGAGCGTTACACATAAGAACAACGCGTTTCCATTGTTGAGCAGTATTTTAAAAATAATGAAGGGGTTTGGTAGCTACAGTTCACAATTTTCGTACAAAATATACGACAAGATAATCCAATTTTTTATGTCTAAATTGCAAGATATGGATATGGACGACATGTGGTTTCAACAAGACGGTGGTGCCACGTGCCATACATTCTGAGAAACAATTCAATTACTGCATGAGTCATTTCCTGGTCGTGTATTTTCCCATTTTGGTGATCAGAATTAGCCGTCCAGATCATCCAATTTAACGCCGTTGGACTTTTTTCTTAGTTTTTTTTGCATTCTAAGGTTTATGCCAACAAGCCCTCGTCCACCTACGCCATGCACGATGAAATTGAACGCTGTATGAAAGAAATTCAGCCACATTTATGCAAAACGGTCATGGAACATTTCAACAAAAGAGTACGTATGTGCTAGCAAAAGCCTTGGAGGCCATTTACCCGATATGCTATTCCATATATAACCCTTTATTGTATACTAGGGATGTCAATAACCATCCGGTTAAACCGATAAGTCGTTTTTTACGTTTCGGTTAACCGGGTTTTTTTTTCGGTGTTTTCTTTGCAATAAACTAGGTTGTTATTATAAAAACTAATAAGCGGAAAAAATAACGGTAATAAGAAAATTATATTCGTGGCCTGTGTTCATGGGATGCAAATGGTTCTTTTTTCAGAACTGATTTTTCAAGATCCACATAGTTTATATCCCTTTTCAACCACTCCCGTGACATAGCTTGTTCTCATTCTTTGTCTTAGCATTGTTTAGTCTATGCGGGTTGAGGTATAAACAAAGGTGTAAGCGATGAACTAAAGACATGTGACAAAGCATGTATGTGTATATGTATATGTATATATATATATATATATATATATATATATATATATATATATATATATATATATATATATATATATATATATATATATATATATATATATATATATATATATATATATATATATATATATATACAGGGTGGTCCCGAATTCATGGTACAAACTTTAATGGTAGGTACAGGACATTGTAACAATGATTTATTGTATAGGAATGTATAGTCGCAAGTGACGCGGTGAGGCGTAAACAGGGGAAATAAAAGGAAAGAGAAATGGAGTGATCGGTTGGTATCATTGCCGGTAGAGGGCAGTAGATGTCTAGCCGCTGTTGAACATGATGCATCGCAGTAGGGAAAAGCGCCATTCACAATTGTGCTGCCGTAGACGATGGGTGACTTTACGTATGCAGAAAAAGCAGACATGCATTACATGTACGGCCGTGCAAATGGTAACGGCAGAGCTGCGTTACGAATGTATCGCGCGGAGTATCCTGATCGACGAATGCCGGATCATAGAATTTTTCAACGGTTACATCGTCAACTTTGTGAAACAGGTGCGTTCGACGTCAACAGACATGGCGCTGGTCGAGTAAGAGCTGTACGCACTCCAAGGCTGGAAGAAAGCATCTTGAACATTGTGGCTGATAAACCCGAGTCAAGCACAAGAACTGTTGCGCGTGACGTAGGTGTGAGTCATCAGACTGTATGCAGAGTGTTAAACGAAAATCGCTTACACCCCTTCCATTTTCAGAAAGTACAAGCATTGAATCCGGCAGATTATCCTCGCCGCGTGAACTTCTGCCTGTGGGTGATGCAGCAATGTGCGTTGCAGCCGGATTTCGTAGATTATGTGCTATTTACAGATGAAGCGACATTTTCACGCGAGGGTGTCTTTAATGCGCACAATTCCCATGTGTGGGCAACCGATAATCCACATGCAACGCGTCGACATGCGTTTCAACAACGTTTCAGTATTAATGTGTGGGCTGGTATTGTGAACGACTTTTTGATTGGCCCATACTTACTACCCACGCGGCTCACTGGCGGAAGCTATCTTATTTTTCTGAAAGAAGTGTTACCACAACTGCTGCATGATGTTCCGATCGCCATTCGTAACCGCATGTGGTTTCAGCACGATGGGGCGCCAGCACACTTCAGCATTGATGTACGGAATTACCTGAATGCCACGTTTGGTACTCGATGGATTGGGCGTGGTGGACCAGTCCCTTGGCCACCCCGATCTCCCGATTTATCGAGCCTCGATTACTTTTTATGGGGACATCTAAAGCATCTTGTTTATGAGACTCCAGTTGACTCAGATGAGGATCTCGTCGCTCGCTTATCTGTAGCTGCTGCAGGTGTGCGTGAAATACCAGGCATCTTTGAACGTGTACGCCAATCGCTCCACCGACGCTGTCAAGCATGTATCGATACTGGTGGACGCAATTTTGAACAATTACTGTAAACATGACACTTGTCAACAACGCTTTCAATAAAATCTTTGTTTTTCCTTTCGGCCGTTATTTCCCCTGTTTTCGCCTCACCGCGTCACTTGCGACTATACATTCCTATACAATAAATCATTGTTACAATGTCCTGTACCTACCATTAAAGTTTGTACCATGAATTCGGGACCACCCTGTATATATGTATATATATATGTAAAGTGTGTATACGTATATGTATATATATATATATATGTGTGTGTGTGTGTAAAGACATCTCTACAGGCGCCGAGTTTGAATTGGAGGCAAGTAATGTTTGGGAAAGCGCTTTCCGTTATCTTTTTTATGATATATTTGTATTTGATTTATGGAGAAGTGTATTGCAACTCGCCTCGTGTTTTTAATAAGTGTGCTTGAATGTAAATGGTCTGAATTTTGGTACTCGCAAACAGAAATGTGTGACAATGACAAGTATCCATCAACAAAATAAAAAACGAGCAATAAAGTAAGCAAATAAGATCTAAAAATGTATTCGAGATAGCAATCACAATAATTCATTAGAATACATGCGACTAGGTGGCTACAATGCAGTTAGTCATTTTTCTTATTCCCTTCCTCTGATAGTATTCTGTTTAAGTAATTGTTAGTTACGGACACTGAGCTTCAGAGTTTTCATCCCACCATCTAACCGCTATGCCTTCGTCGAATGTATGGAAATATTTTGCTAACTAAATAAAAACGAAGCTCAATGTAATTTTTGCCTGAAAGTCAATTAAAAGTGGAGGAGGAACCTCGAATTTACGACAACGTCTCAAGTACAAACATCCGAATTTTAAAGATGAAAAGGTAAGTTTAAATATTTTTTCCTTTTAACCTATAATTGTAAAGGGATGAGTGCCTCCACAAAACTTCGAATCCTTTTTCCGTAAAAATTTTAACGACCGTCAACGACATTTGGCTTTTTTTATATACAACTAAATAGAAACACCTTGAAGTTTTTTAAAATCGTTCATTTTTTTTCCGGTTATTAAAAAAAAAAAAAAAAAAAAAAAATTTTTTTTATTCTGTTAAACAGGTGCAGTTATAACCGGACAAAAAAACCAGTTTACCGAAAACCGGTTATTTTCTGAGAGTTGACATCCCTATTGTATACTTTATGAATCAATAAAAAAATAGAAATTTTTAATTATAAACCTGTATTTTCTATCAAAATTACTTCTTGGGTGGAATTTTGGGGCACCCTATACTTAAAGAATTTAACTGTTAAACGCACCAAAAGTGTTTTTTAAAGGTAACAATTATTTTCTGCATTATTTCTCTGCCATTGATTAAAAAATTCAATTATGAAATAAGGTTTTATATTACAGGTATTTATCCATATATTTTCTCTGTATGATCTTAGATTTTCAACTTTTTTGTGTAGTACATTCATGTTGCTCTTTATTCCCCTGTTTTAGGAAAGCTAGAGCAAGTGCTTAAGATCTTGACACCTGAGGAGGATAAATGCAATACATTCATTTGCAGGTTTATAAATTTAAACATTGACAAGTAGTGAATTAACGTCGCACGGAAGAAACACGACAGGCTATTGGCGACAGCCTCTTAATTTCGACCCACTGTCAAGTGACAAACTCAACAGCCAAGTTGGCCACCACTCTCCAAACTTCCACTCGCCAACGTGACGAAGTTTGAGGCCAAGACAGATTTAAGGACGATAAAGATCCATGGACAACGCCTAGTAATTTTGCCTCATGCAACGCCTAGAAAATCACTCATGGTCAGATGACGAGTTCAATACCTGAACTGGCGCCCCATGATCCAAACTTCCCCACCACGTCAAAATGAGGACATTTGAAGCCACGATAGATTTAACGTGCACTAACCCCCGTGTATACGACGGTCTTTGGCTGGACCGAGTTTCGACCCTCCGGTTGCTAATCTGTTGGTCTTTCAACCAGGACCCCCAGAGAAAGAATTCCGAAAAAAAAAAAGGATAATTGACTGATCGCAATATCAATTAGTTTTTGCGCCAAATGTGACCAAAACGGAGATAAACAACTTATTAAGGTCCTCCCATATGTATCATGTGAAAGCATTTGGTTAATGGTAGGTAGAGGTAGATAATTAACGTCATCACGGAGTAAAAAACGGGCTGTTGGCGACAGACTGGGAACAGTTCCGATATGAAGATCCAACATAATAATTTTGGTAATTTTTAATTAACGTCGTACTAGAGCAAGACAACGGAATATTAACGATGGTCCGGTATCAATCCCCTAAGTGAAATATCCGGGGTCAACACCACGTAATTTTGAACCACAGTCCGATGACGAGAACAATACCGGAAATGGTACCCCACTCTCCAAACTTCCACACCTAACCAATGTGATTTGGTTTAGTGGACACATTCCGAATGGCTTGTTTGTTTCCGCTGAAAATCCCTCATAGTTGATTTCAATGATGTCCATTTTTTAATGTTATTAGAGTAGAAATCTGAGGTAAAGGGGTGTGATTATAAGAACAATGGAATAAATGCACCACTAGGCCGAGGAAAATAAATAGGAAGACTGAGAATAAGAGAGATTTCCAGTGTAATCGAATAACCCAGACGAAATACGGGGATTTTATTTCATGTCACCAACATGCTCTCGCGTAATGCATATCGAATTGCTGTTGATCAATAAAATGTCATTTGGACTTGATGTCTCCAAATTCGCATTTAGCGATGGACTGAAAACGCTCTAGGGAAATATAGGGACATCAGAATCAGAAGGAGAGGGTAATGGAAATGGAAATTTTAATTAACGTCGTATTAGAGCAACACAACGGGCTATTAACGACGGACAAGGATCAATCCCCTAAGGGAAAATTCCGAAGACAACACCGCGTAATTTTGAACCACGGTCAGATGACGAGGCAACACCTGAGCTGACACCCCACTCTCCAAACTTCCACACCAACAGAATGTGATAACTTTCGGCCACGACAAACTTAGGGAGCACCATCCGCCTCTACACCACACTCTTACAAATATCCATGCACAGACCCGGATTCGAACCAGGAACCTTCCGATTTAGAGGCTAACACCTTAACCACCAGACCGGTTGGTCGATCCAGAAGGAGAGGGATTTTCAGTGTTAGTAAACAAATCAAACAGAAAGGGTGTACTTGAATTAACTGTCATGACTCACTGTATCAATTTTTATCATGACCCTTTAGAATCGGTATCAATTTTTTTCATGACCATTTAGAATTTGATTTAGAATAAAACTTTACGTTAAGTGGTTTGATCGAAATAGTGGTAACATGAGTAACAATAGTAAACATGATCGAAATAGTGGTAGAAAAAGAACTGAAATTGTGTAACCAGGTTTGTTCTCTTTATATAGACCCGCTGACGGTTTCAATGTGGAAGTTAAATTGTTTGTCCACATTTTCTTTCTTTGCCAACTGTGTAAAAATAGATACTACTGATCTTAATGTTCACATCAGAGATAAGTTAACTCGTAATAGCCGAACAAACAATAAATACCCAAACAAATACCCGAACCCAAACAATAAATTCAAAATCATTAAAAATATTCAATAGGAACTCTTATATTTGACTCAAAAACAGGTGATAATGACTCCCAGAGATTTGTTAAAGCACTCAGTGTGACATTTGTTCAATTAAATTGGAAAATTAAATTAATAACATAATGATTTGTAGACTTATATTGACAATGAAAAATATATATATATAAATATGAAAATAAATACACAACATCATAAAGACCATAAATAATAAATGAGACAACTTGAATTAACTTGAAATGTCACAGTGACTACGTGATTATCAACATTAAAAACACAAGGTTAGGTCATCGGAGCCAATTTGTCATGAGGCACAGTATCCATTTTTATCATGACCGTTTAGAATAGGTATCAATTTTTATCACGATTGTTAAGAATTTGATTTATAAAAAAACATTACGTTAAATGTTTGGCCGAAACATGATCGAAATAGTGGTAGAAAAAGAACTGAAATTGTGTAACCAGGTTGTTCACCTTGTATAGTTTATCTGTTGGTAATTACTCCTAGGAAATCATAAGAAAAGTAACATACCTCACAGGAATGACGAGAAGCAGTTCATTAAATTAATTTTTCTTTATTAGGTTCTGAGGATGATAGGATTCTTCCTGAAACATTGGTGATATCGCGAAAAATCGGGATTAAAAAAGAAAATTAAGATTAGTTGAAAGGGGGGGGGTAATGTGACGGCACGTTAATGTGAATCACCTGTCGTTTCGTTGAGTCGGATTCCATGCCCCATTTGTATGTTTTAGAGAGCGTTGTACGCCGACAAGGTTGTGTGAGAGTCTTCCTGAATCGGTCTGATTCTTCTTTTAAAAGCATCCCTCTTAAGAGACGTGTTGAGGTGTCCTCCGTCGGCTCTGTAAATTGCTCCAAAAACAATTTTTTAGTGATCCACACGGAGTTGAGGAGTTTTCTCTTCCCTGCTTGCTACTTCAGGGAGAAGAAAACACGTGTATTGGCATTTTCATAACTCAGCATAATTCTCAATGATGTTTCTGTAATATCCACATAAACCTAGAAACTTTTTAACTTGAAGAACAGTTTTAGGTGGTGCAAACGGAGTAATATTGCCTATATTAGACTGTACGGGAAAAATCATACTGTGTTCAATATGGATTTCAAGATAATCAATATAGTTTTTGAATAAAACAAATTTTTGGGGAGACAGAGTTATGTTATGTTTGATTAAAATTTGCACTAATGTCTGTGTTTTGAGTATCATTGTATCCCCCCCCCTCCCATTTGCACCTATTAAAAATCATCTTGATATTCAAAAATGACAGTTATGCCTTGTTGATGAAGTTCATCAATTACTTTATCGACAAAATTTTGGAAGACAGTGGATGCAGTTTTTAGACCAAAAGGAAGGTGTCTATTGCAGAAAGATCCAAACTGGGTTCCAAATGTGAGAATATCTTGAAAATTATCAGGTAAATTTATTTGTGAATACGATCTGAATGTAAGTCGCACATGGAAAAAAATTTAAAATCAGAGATGTCATTGATAAAGGATTGGATTCGTGGTAACGTATAACTTGAGCTTTCAACAACCGTGTTTAGGAGTCGCAGATCAAGTGCCATACGATATGCAATTTTATCATTTTTTAGATGGAACTTGTTTCTTTTTGACAAGTAACATGCGACAACCCCAATGAAAAATGTTACGTTGAACTATTCCAGCTTCAATTAGATAATTTAATTGACTTTCAACATCTTCATGCAGTGTCTGAGGGATTTAAAAAGGCAAAGTTTTAATTGGGTGCTTGGGTGTGATTGCTTTTAAGTGCTAATGAAGGTGTTACAAGATCTGTGCAACCTAAAGTTTGTAACGATTTGGAAAAGGCAGATGAACTGTCCATGAGCAGTTTAAGAAACTTTTGTTTCTGAGATTCATTTAAATGTTTATAATTGAAATCAGTTTATTTTAGAACAGTTTGTCTTTGTTTGAGAACTTCTGCTGAAGCAGAAATTTGATAGCATGTTTCATTTTTGTTTAAGATAGTTAATCTACGTTAAAACTGTCACAGATTTGAATTTGGTTTGAGACATTTCCTATCCAGGTGTTTTGTTTACATGCATAGGTGCTTCACTAATGTTTGACATAATGGTTATGAAATTGCCTTTCTTGTTTACTCCATTTACTAAAGGAAATAATTGAATGTTTTTGTTTAGAAATGGGGGAGGGGGACAAAACATCATGTTCCTCTTTGTCAGAAACTGCATAGTATCTGACAGAGCATGAATTGAATAGATTCATTGGTTGGTACAGTAATCTTTTTACACAAATACACATGATATACATCATGTACACGGGAACTGGTGCATGTTAAATCTGCCGTGGCCTCGAATGTCCTGTTCTGTGGTGAGGAAATTTGGAGATTGGGGTATCAGCTTCATAATTCTCGTCCTCTGACCGTGGTTAAAAATTTGGTGGGGTTGTCCTAGGATCTTTCCCTTTGGAAATGGTCTTGGACAGTCGTCTATAAATCATTATGTCGCTCCAGATCAACTTTAACTATCCACCAACCAACCTTTTACATTATGACATCCTACGAAACCTCTGTATCAAATCTTTTCCAAATGTTCCCTTGTCTTCACTCGCATGATCTGAGGAATAAACATCTGAGAAATGCAAAACGCACGCATTTATTTCTTAGCACTTACCATGTATAAACTAAGTGCTTCCCTCTCGTTTTTAAATAAGAATAGTCTAAGCACTTAAAACTCTGCTGACATCACACGAGTCTTCTGTTATTCTCCTTTCAGAATTCTCAGAATAATCTCCTGTCTTTTTACAGAAGTAATACGAGGGTTTCTAAAACAGTTCCTAAGTCAATAAAAGATACCATAATTGGTATTGCATCATTGGCGTAAACCCTTTCTCCTTCAAGATAAAAATTTCCCTGCAGTGCAATTAAATGAACAGAGGTTTGTTTTAGTGGTCCTCTTAATTGCTGAATAATTTACCTTAAAGTGCTTTCATATCGGCGCCGGAAAATTCGCTTTTTTAGAGAGTTTATTATCAAATACTGCTGAGTACCGATAACAGAGATTCTATTTGCTCTTTAGGAGTGGATTTCTTTTGAAATTTACGAGAAATATGTTAGAGTAGAATATTAATAGGGAAATGTTCTTCTAAAACATTTAGTTAAAAATCTTCTTTGAGCCTCACTGCTTAAATATTTCATCAAATGTTTAAATCACGTTCTTCTTAAAATCTTTTAATTGGTAAACCATTGTGTAATTTTGTACGTCTTTCTTTCTGATGTAATTTTTCCCTAAGGATTAATTAATTTTGAATATCGTTATTTAGGCTCACTAATCTACAGATTTTAAAAAGTTAAAACTTTGTTCACATACATTTGAAAACCCTTGTAAAATTTTATATATATATATATATATATATATATATATATCAGGGCTCGAAATACCAGGGTGCACAGGTGGACTGTGCACATAAAAATAAAATTATGCACCTAATTTTTTCCCTCTAGGTGCACTGCATGCACCTATCATTAAAACAAAACGGGATAAACGTATCTATATATATAAAACACTAACGTACGTGGACCCGATATCGAGGTTATTTGTGTATCGTCGAATGGCAACAATCAACGTAAATAAAATAATCCAGATAGTTTGAATTCATGCTGTTTTCAAATAGCCGAGGTCAATTTCTATGCACAATAAGGAATTAAATTGTAGTATTTATGTTTGAACTGACTTTTTATTTCTTCCTTTGATGTAAAAGTAATTTAAACGTAATTTTGCTACCCGGTATCTGGCCACGTCAGAATTATTGTTTACTTTATTAATTTGATTTAGAATTCCGTGTTTGGGTATTTGAGTTGACTGCGAGATGTTGCGGAAATATTTGAGGATTCCCAAGTATTATAAATATGTGTTGTTCTTTTTGTTAATTAATCATTATTGTCTTTATCTATATAGTTGAAAAGTCTTTTGTCGCATTATTCTATTTCACAATATATTCAGGAAGTCGAAAGTCAACACGTTTGAATAGATACGTACGTGGTTTTTTTTTTTCAGAATTTTATATTTTTTCAAGGATTATAATTTTATTTTTGGTGGAGTGGTCGTTCACGGTAAGAAGGCGATATGTCGCCAAGCATGGTAACCTTCACCTTTTGCAGATTTTCTTCACATCTGACGTTTTTGATATGGCAACCCTATCTGCTGTAACGGAATTCGGCCGCCATCTTGATTTGGCGACAAAAATTAGTTGTCGACAATAATTAGTTGGCGACAAACGTCTTACAGTGAACGACCACTCCACCTTATTTTTGTTTGCATTATGTGTTCCGGTATATTACCTATTGCATAAATATTATTTAGGAGTTAGATTTTAATGATATGTCTATTTCCTGCAAAATATCACTAGACATGGGTAATTTTGTAGCGGTATATGTATATGTCGACCCACTTTCCTTAAATATTTGATTGAATACGCAATGATTTGAAGAATTGTTTCATAAAAATAAATAAAATATACAAATCAAAACATGTTTAATTACGGTGTGTAAAAAAGCACTATTGCACAACGCCGAGCGCTAGCCGGCGCAGCCCGACTAGTTTTATATTATTTTGATACATGAACAAAATACTAGAATCGACCTCTCTCGTTCTAAAGTAACGTAGTTAAAATTCCTAAATACACACTACGCGGAAACTTTAATCCAGGAAATGCTGTGTTGCAATGGATTAAAATTACAAAAAGAAGGATTGACGCTAAACCTTATGGGTAAAAATCCGCCAAAAACGTAGACTTTTCTGATTGTCCACCAATGTCTGATGATGACTAAATATTTGTAAGTAATAATTTCGCAGAAAAAAAGTTTAAGTATTTTTATTTACTATCTACTAGTATCATAACCAAACATATCCAACTAATTAAGTAGTGTACATTAAAATAATGCTCTTATATTACGATTTTTTAAATGTGCACCTAAAATATAATCTGTACACGTAATTTAAAAAAACTTAGGTGCACAAGGTGCACCTGTATTAAAAAATATATTTCGAGGCCTAATATATATATATATATATATATATATATATATTCATTAGGGCTCTATACATCAGTGATATTTTCAAGCCCCTTAAAGTCTTATTGAAAATTAGGACCGTCAGAAGAGCAACCGGAGGGCGACGTGTTCGAAACTAGGTCCATCCTAAAACCATCATGTACTCGGGGGCTGCATCACGTTAAATCTGTCATGGCCTCAAATGTCCTCACTTTGGTGAGGTGTGGAAGTTTCGTTATTGAGATGCCAATTCAGGTGTCATCAGACCGAGGATCAAAGTTACGAAGCATTGGCCATGGATTTTTTCCTTCCGATTTATCTGGACTGTTGGCATTAACCCGTTGTGTTGCTCCAGTGCAACGTAAACTAACTACCGCTACCTTTTAGGAAATTTTCCCTTTACTCTTCCTAAACTTTTCTGTGAAATTATTTATTTGCTAGCAGATTATTGCTCCACGTTGAATGGATCGGAACGCGAACCACTTCCCTCTGACTCAATTTTAATTTCAATACTTTTCGTCATCTGACCGTGTTTTAAAACGACAAGGTGCTGTCCTGGGGCTTTTATCTCTGGAATTAGACCCGTACCGTAACCAATAGCCCGTCCTGTTGCTCCATTGCGACGTTAATTAAACTAACCACATCACTGTGCACTAACTCCTAACGGTTACTGAATTCGTCCATCAAGGCCTCGGTAACTCTGCATACACAGGGATCTTTTTTCTTGAAAACACAGCCAATGCTTTTGACTGTGTTTGGAACTATGACCTCATACCTGAACTTATTTACCTTAAAGTTCCCCAACTCATTGACGTTACTGAAAATTTTCTGTCTTTCGTACAACACTTTCCAAGTCAAAGTTAACTCCACTCTTTCTCACCAACGTAGTATTAAAGACGGTGTACCTTAAGGCTTCCTCCTCTCACCACTACTTTTTAATATTTATGCTAATAAAACTCCCACAGTCGTCCAGGACCTCCTTACTTATTTATGCAGATGACACAGCTATCATGTATCGAAACCACAATAGACGATTAATTATTAAACAAATGTAAACTTTTGTCGATAAGCTCCAGCTCTGGTTAACCAACTGCAAAATTAAAATTAACCCATCTAAATTTGGCCTACTTATGTTCTCAAATAAATCTTCCTATCAACTACAAAATATTAAATTCCTGAATGAACCTATTCCTTTCGTTAAAGGTTATAAATTCCTTGGAAAATTACATTCGACCCTAAACTCACTTTTACTCCGCACATTAAAACCATCGGCAAGAAGACACTTGCATTTGAATCCAACCTCTCCTCTCTTATCGGTCTCCACAGCCACCTTTCTCCAAAATGAAACAATTTATCAAACCATCATAAGACCCATCATCCTTTATGCATCCCCCGTTAGGGATTCCACCAGCAACATCAAGTACCTCCAATCTCTCCAAAATGCTACTCTCCTCCAAATGCATACTTCACCTTTTTATGTCAACTGTAACATTATTCATAAAGACCTCAATAAAGAACCCTTTATTGAATACGTTAAAATTCTCTCCACTAAATTTTCCTAAAAATCCCACAAGCTCCTAACGTACTATTTCAAAATATTCCTCCTCATGACACCTTCTTCGTGAAGTTTAGAAGAGTCGTAAATCTCATTTAAATCGGGATTTCCACGCTTATCCCCACGACCTAAACGTCGAAGTGATGAATTGAGAGACTATTCAAGGAGTCTCCTGAAACCACTACCTTGACCTTCTCATCTTTTATCTTTATCTATTTTATTTTTCCCAAATGAACACCACAGATCTTGCGTATTCGCCATCCTCTTCTTCAATACAGATTGCCTTAACACCGCCTACTCTGGAACTCTAATGGGACTCCTCTAATTGTATCAACTTCTAAATCAATCTACCATCTTAATTATTTTCATTTTGCAAAGTGCATCGTCGCTTCCTTCAACTTTCTCCCATTATAGTTATGTTACAATCAATAAATTTTCCATTAGCTGTGATGTGGAGGTTTGCAGCTTTCTGATAGGTACTCCATAATTGATACGCCCGTTACGTTTAACTAAACTGCTTATCTATCAATATTTTGACTGGTGGCACTCTTGCATCTGGGATGCGATATTTCAGAATTGCATCATCGTTAACGAAGGGATGAGAGATTTTTTATGTAAAGCTAAATGTCAATGGCATAGTGTTTGGTGATAGTGGTTTCTTTACCGGAAGCAAAATTCTCATCTTCCGGTTGGCCGTTTCTGTGAGCTGGAAATTTTTATCATAGACAAACTAAAAGTACTTAAAATTTGTATAATTTTTCAGAAAGCGCGTTGGTAGTTAGCGCGTATTATATTAAGATAATTTTTTTGTAAGCCTATCTTTGTTTTTAACAGTTATTTTGCATGTAAATTGCAAAAGAATAGCTTCAACTCCCAAAGTAATCATCAAAGACCTTCTAATGTGAAGATATGTTTAATTATTTTTTAAATCAACTTCAGATATTTTATAAAATTAATAATCTTCCGAAACTGGAAGTTTCATTTAAAAATTTCTTTAGTCCAACTGACATGCAGGTTCAAATTAAATGCATATGGCACCTTTTTCAATTCACAGTTTCGTTACTGAATGGAATTCACGTATCTGTGTAGAATTATATACAGACTGCCAAAATTGTGTATAGATCATGGAGATATTTCTTTAAACACCCAAATTTCTTCAATAAATAATAATTTTAAGATTTTTGTAGGAATGGAAAAGCAAATTTCTTTACACATAGTTTCGTATGTACAACAGATGCTACACCGAGATGCTCTAAATTAGGTTAGTTTTTGTTGCATTTCTGAATATACATTCAGACAATTTCTCTCAGAATTATTTTCTCGTTCTATGCTCTCAATATTACAATTTTTACCAGTTTTCTTAATTCGAACCGCAATTTTTAGACCCCAGTGAAGTCTCTGATTACAATGAGCTGTATAGTTACTGTTTAAGGTGGTACAGTCATTTTAATCTTACTGTTTTTGCTCTGTATTTCATCTCCTACTGTGAAGATGTTAACTATAGACACAAAAATGTAACTCTAAATTAAAATTCGTGCACTTTTATAAAACAGAATTCTGTAGTAGACTTAAATATTTCAATTTACCATGTTTTCAGCAATGAAAACTCAATTTAAAGTACCTCCAGCCAGCTACAATCATATGCAAGCATCAAGAAGCATTTCGACGAAATTGAACTCACAAATAATTTATTTACGACATACAAAATATTGGATAACTTACATATAACACTAGCAGCTTCTTAAACTAAAAAGAAATTTAGCTCCTTTCGCAAGTGATTCAACATTTTTTTTACTTTAACACTTTATGCACCCTAAACTAATAAACTTATGAGTAAAGAAAACCCTTCTGCATCTTATTACCTGTACAATTTTAACTAAACCGTGTTAATCTCCCAACTTTATGATCTGTACTTTCTCGGTAAACCGTCAGAGAACAGAGTGAAAAAAAGCGAGCCTTTTTCTTCGCCAAATAAAAAGAAATCGTTTTTATGGCAATTGTTGCTACGATAAATTTGATATCTGGCAAACCCAATAGTCAAAAATGCAACCCTCATTTTCGTGAGAAGCATGATCCGCGATCTAAAAAATACGAAATCTGTGTGACCAACTTTTGATTGCATCGAATTTATTTATCAACCAATTTAAAAATTAATTTTTCCGTAAGAAACTCTGCATTCTAAGCTTTCACGTGGTATTTTCAAATTTTAAAACTAATTGTATTAAGCTATAGATATGATAGTTTTAGTTTTGTATCGGAAATTACGATCTATAAAAGTTCCGAAAATTGTATGACCAACTTTTCATTGCATCGACTTTATTTATTAACCAATTTAAAAAATAATTGTTCCACAAGAAAGAGTATAATCTAAGGTATTCAGTTATGTTCTCAAATTTAAAAAATAATAGTATTGAGCTGTAGATATGACAGTTGTAACAAAACGTAGCGAAAATATCCAAATATTCCGAATTTTGTCTGACCAGCTTTAGATCGCATCGAACTTATTTGTTGCGTCGATGGTGTTCAGTAGGAATAAAAGTGGACTGTATAATTTAAAAACATTTATTTACAAAAACGGACATGTAGAAAGGCATTGCAGTGGAGCAAGAGAAACTAACAAAAGCGGCAAACATTTTATAGTTACACAGTACTGAAGATTTACTTCAGTTCAGCTCGTTCACGTCTTCGGGATTGCCAGATTCGAAAGTGCGAATGGGCGCAAACATCCCGGGCGGCATTGAAATACTCATATTTCAAAACTAAATTAACTATCCTATGAATATATACAGTACAAATTTTTACTTAGTTTACGCATTAAGGCTCAAAAATGACAATGAGAATAAACAAATAAAACAATCTAACATAGATAGTAGAAATTGACAGGATATACTCAATATTTAACAAAAGCAAACATTACGAGAATCATCTATTACTTTAAATAAACAAGTAGCACACAATTATTAATATGCATTTCAAACAGTATCTTCTTGAGTAACACTAAATTTTACATTGTCTGGTATTGGTAATAAGCAAACACTTGAAATTGATCTTTTAAACACACCTTGAGCAATGCGAACTTTAACTACCCTAACTCGGTCATCCTTACCAGGGATAACTTCAACAATACGTCCAATTGACCATTTTAAAGGAGGTGCATTAGAGTCCTTTAATAACACCATCATTCCTACAACAATGTTATTTTTACTAAAAAACCATTTTGATCTCTGTTGCAAATGGCTGGGGTAATTGTTAGACCAATTTTTCCACACACTTTGAACAAACTTTTGGAGTTTTTGCCATTTGTTAAGTAAATTTTCTTTAACATCTAGAAGCATTGGTTCGGGAAGAGCGTTCTGTGGTCTTCCGATCAAAAAATGTGTTGGCGTAAGCACTTCATAATTCTCAGGGTCCGATGAGATAGGAAACAGCGGCCGAGAATTCAAAATGCCTTCAATTTGTATCGTGACGGTTAAAAATTCTTCTAAAGTTAATTTGGAAGCGTTTGCGTATTTTCGTGCGTAATATCGTGCGGTAATTTGTGCGTTTTAAATGGTATTTAAAACTCTGAACACCCCTTTCCCACAGGCCACCAAATGAAGGTGAACAGGGTGGAATAAACTTCCAATTAATTCCCTCATTAGTCAAAAAATTAGTGAAATCTGAACTACCGCTATTTAGTAATTTTAGTAAACGCTTTATCTCAGAAAAACCTCCTCTAAAATTTGTTCCATTATCACTGAAAATCATGGCACTTTTTCCACGGCGAGAGAAAAACCTTTTTACTGTAGCTATAAGTGCTTCTGCAGTTAAATCACCAACAATTTCGAAGTGAATTGCTTTGGTCACCATACAAATGAAAATAGCGACATACATCTTTTGGTAAATACCCTTTCTCTGTCCTTTAAACTTAATTTGAAAGGGGCCACAAAAATCTAAACCTACTTTTGTGAACGGAGGACTAGGGCTAACTCTTTCAACTGGCAACTGTCCCATAAGTTGATCAACAGTAACAGGTTTCGCCCTGAAACGCCTAACACAGTCATGCACAATTTTTCGCGCTATGCTGCGACCACTTAATGGCCAATAATTCTGTCTTACTATGTTTAATAAACCTTGGGGACCAACATGTAAATTGGTCAAGTGAAAATGTAAGAATATAATTTTAGTAAGTGTTTCATTCTTAGGTAGAATAAAAGGATGTTTTTGATCATAAGAAATACAGGAATTAGATAACCTTCCACCTACTCTCAATAGGCCGTTTTTATCCAAAATTGGGTTCAGGAAACGTAGTGCGCTTTTAGGTGGAATAGGTAATGATTTTTTCAAAGCATTAATTTCACAAGCAAAATTCTTACCTTGAAAGTGCTTGATTAGAACATACTTAGCTTTTTTAAACTCATCAGTGGACAAAGAACCTTTTAGTTTAGTCACACTTTATAAATTTCCAAAAACCTGAAAATAACTGCTAAAATACGAATTACCTTTACAAAACTGTTAGACATATTTATAATATTATCAAAGAAACCGCATACACTATTAGAAATTAAACAAGAGTTATTTTTAAATTCACAATTAAATGTCTCACTAGGGGTTTCAACAAAGTTGGTTGGAGAATTTTCAGCTGAGAGTAATGGTGGAGTCCGACCAAAGGTTAATTCGGTCGGTTTGAATCTTAAGAGCACTGGTGACCTTTTGAACTAACTGTGCTAGGAGTAAGCAGGCGGACAACTCTAATCTAGGAATAGTCAAGGTCTTGATGGGTGCAACTCTTGACTTGCTGCAAAGAAGTCTGCTGCTACTGTCACCAGCTTCAGAGTAGGTTTGGAGATATATAACAGCACCAAAACCCTTTTGAGATACGTCACAAAATCCGTTTAAGATAATCCCTTTACAGCAGGAAGACAGCACGAATCTTGGGATCTGAATGGATTCGATGAGTGGAAGGGACTGGACGAATGATTGCCATTCTTCAGAAGCAGGCGTAGGAAGAGGATCCTTCCAATCCAGCTTTAAGAGCCAAAGTCCTTGCATGAAAAACTTTGCCTTGCTGATGAGTGGACCTAAAATGCCGAGAGGGTCGAACAGGCGAGCTATTTGTGAAAGCACGTCACGTTTTGTAGGTCTGGAAATTTCAGAAACTGTAACTTTGAAACAAAAGGCATCAATTGTGCTGTTCCACAATACTCCAAGGGTTTTTACAGTAACCTCATAGCCTTTATCAAAAAGAAAAGCAGACGAATCAGATTTTATGTTTGAAGTGCACCACTTGTGAAGCGTCATACCTCCACGCTGAAGCAGCTGAGTAAGTTCATCCTGAATCTTTTTAAATTCTTGTGCATCGGAAGAACCACTCAAGCAGTCATCCATATAGAAATCGTGCAAAAGTACCTCCGAAGCAAGAGGAAAATTTCCATGTTCATCAATTGCTAGTTGCTTTAGCACTCTAGTTGCAAGGAAGCTTGCTGGTGCGGTACCGTAAGTGACAGTTTTTAGCTTAAAGACTGAAACAGGTTCATTGATACCTCGTTTTCAAAGTATTTTTTGAAAGCGGGTGTGTGCAGGATCGATCTCAATACGTCGAAACATTTTACTGATGTCGCAAGTAAAAGCGAATTCGTGCTTGCGAAAGCGAAGCATAATAGAAAACAGATCATCCTGAATTACACCACCTTTATAAAGCACATTGTTGAGAGAGATGTATAAATTGCTTTTTTGACTAGCATTAAAGACGACACGAAGTTTAGTGGAGACGCTTTCGGGGCGTAGCATTCCATGGTGAGTAATAAAATATCCTGGGTCAGAAAATTCCTGAGAATTCGTAACTTTTTACATGTGACCCAAAGACTCGTATTCTTCAAGGAACTCGGTGTACAAGACCTTAAAACTGGGATCACGTTCCAGACGTTGCCATAATTGGTTTAGTCTCTGTGCTGCAACTTGATTGGAATCGCCTAAATTTAGAGTGTCGATTTCCATTTTAAACGGCAAAGATACCACATAGCGGCCATCGGGCTTTCTATAGTGAGTTTTGACGAAATGATCTTCGCAATATTTAAGTTCGTCGCTAACAGGCGTCACGGGATCCGAAACATGTTCTATTTCCCAAAAAGCTTTTAAAGTTTCGTCCAGGGATCGTAAATTCTTCGTTAGGAAACAGTGACTACCAAAATTCAATTCGGGGGAAGGATTCGGAAGTGAACCACTTACAATGTACCCGAAAACTGTTTCTTGCGAAATCAAGTTAGTACCTCCAATTTTAATTTGATTAGGCATCAAAATATCAAAAAAAAACTCACATCCCAACAAACAATCAATTTTAGAAGAGCTATACCAATTAGGATCAGCCAGTTTTATGTTTGAAGGGATCTTTATTAGAGAGACATTAATCTCTTTTGACGGATGAGATTTTACGATTTCTGATGTAATTAAGAAGTCAACATTCCGCTCAAAACGACCTTCGAAATTAGATATTTGTGCACGGGCAAAATCCGAAACGTTAGAACAAGAATTATTTAAACCGGAAATTTGAATGTTTATTCTTTTACTTTTTAATCCTATTACATTTGCTGCTTTCTTTGTCAGAAAAGATTGTTCTGACGCTGAATCTAAAATACAGCGAATATTATACTTTTTTCCTTTTTGATCAGTGTGTGTGATACATATTATACACGAATTAATCAAACCACGATTTTTAGTTCCGGAAGAAAGAGAATTAGTGACTTCAGCCGTTTCACAATTTTCACTTGGTGATTTTTTATTTTCACCTTCAAACCCACACAACAGTGAAGAATGCGAGGAGTCTCTATTTTTGCACATTGGAATTTAGATCGACATAAGTATTCAGTTGTATGACTCAGGCAGCGGGAACAGATCTTGTTTGAATTAACGAAATTTATGCGTTCTGATAGATGTTTGGCCTTGAATGTAGGGCAACGGTACAGCTTATGGATATGAGTACAGTCACACCCGGCGTTTTTATCTTTGCTTTTTGTAGCAAACGACTTTGATCTGCAATCGAAGTTTTGTTTTTGTTTGGCGGGAAATACAGCTTCCCGATCGCAGAATATTTCAGTGCCTCTAAAATTCTAGCTTGTTCTTCGAGAAAGTCCAGGAACTGATCAAGGGTGGGTATTTCCGTAGACTTAATTGACATTTCAAATAACTTTTTAGATTCACGATCTAATTTTTGGCTTAATACGTTTAATATGAACGCATCAGATAAATTATTTCTTTCAAAATTAAGAATATGAAGGGCTCGAAGATGACGTTTAATATTATCTACAAGAGATCTTAATTGGGAAGAATTCTCGTTGATTTTTTCTAAATTAATTAGGCTTGTAATGTGTGCATCAACAATGGCACGTTTATGTTCATAGCGATTATCAAGAGCCTTGAAAAGCGAATCGTATGTATCTAGAGGACTTTCAATTAATTTGGCATCGGACTTTAATGCCGATCTTAGATAACACAATTTTTGTGTGTCATTCAAAGAGTTATTCTCGCCAATAATAGTGGTGAATTGATCCTTGAAAGTTTGAAAATCTTCGTATCTGCCAGAAAATGTTGGCAAAGGTAGATCGGGGATTTTAATTCGTCCTGTATTATGTTCACTTGATTTTTCTTTATGGCCGAGATTGGATAAGAAAATTTGAATTATTACCTCAAGTTCTTCAGCAATGAGTTCGGTTTCTTCCAAGTTGTTTTAAAAATCTATTGAGTCGTCAAGTTCGCAATATCCGTTGATTAATTCATCAATGGATTTTTTTGCTGAAGATATTGCTTCAAGTTCACTGGTGAGAATCACGTAGTCTTGGCTCTTATCTTGAGACACTTGGAAGATCCGAACGAAATTGCCGAATTTGTTGACCTTGCCTTTCAATACGCCGCGCTTTCTGTTAAGCGTTGTGAGCTCCATATTGGCGCATAGATTTATTTTAGAATGAATAATCTATCCTACGGCTCATGGGCGGACCACTTGTTGCGTCGATGGTGGTCAGTAGGAATAAAAGTGGACTGTATAATTTAAAAACATTTATTTACAACAACGGACATGTAGAAAGGCATTGCAGTGGAGCAAGAGAAACTAACAAAAGCGGCGAACATTTTATAGTTACACAGTACTGAAGATTTATTTCAGTTCAGCTCGTTCACGTCTTCGGGATTGCCAGATTCGAAAGTGCGAATGGGCGCAAACATTATTCATAAACCAATTTCAAATATAATTGTACCGTAAGAAAGAGTACATTCTGAGGTATTTTGCGATATTTTCAAATTTAAAAACATATAGTAATAAGATATAGATATGACAGTTAAAAAAAATCCCGATTTTTCTCGAATTTCAAAAAATATTATCCGGAACCAAATTGAAATTTCTAAAAAACCTTGACAGTTTTAATTTACGTTGAATTTACGCAAAAATTTACGTTAAGAGGTACTCTGAAAAAAAAAAAACTCTCGGCTGAAGACTGAAAATGTGTATGAGTTTTGTCCATTCCCTTAAGAAATTTCGCTTTTTCAACTTTGACACTTAGTAAACCCTAAATTAATAGCCGCATCAGAAGAAGATCTTCACAATTGTCCAGGGAACACAATGAAGAACAAACCATGTTAATTTCTTCTTTTTTTCTTCTGATCCGTACTTTCTCGGGAAACCGTCTAAGAATCGAACTAAACAACACAGTTTTCAATCCTGCGACGGCGACGGTAACTTTTTTTAATATTAATTTAGAGAGATAAAGATTCGTTTCCTAGCAAAATAAAAGTTAAAAGAAATTGAAATTGCTGAAAATGTGATTTTAAAATTAACTTATTGTCACTCTGAAATTTTTAAAACATAAAATATTTTAAATTAGTTTTATATCACCTTTCAAAAAATTAGGAAATTGTTCAGTTCATATTTTGGAAAGGATTAAAAATGAGTTAAAACATAAAGAATTTAGATTCTGTAAAAGTAAGTTTGGGAAAAAAAGTTTTATCTGCAAGCGATACGGGTAGGTAATCTGAATTCGACTGATGTCTCGTGAAACCGATCTTTCCTGTAACCCACTTTCTCAAAAGTATCTGTTGCAACTCTCAGATTTGGTTTACATCCTCAGAATGTAAACTACTTTTGAGCAAACTTTCAGCTTTCTACGCTGAGTGGAATATCCTGCAACACAAGTGACAAGCTCCACACAACCTAGTTTTATTAACAACGACTAATTTGTCATCCGCAGAAGTATTCTTTACATACAAAATGACTTCATAAATCACTGCATATGAGGCTAACATAACAAGATCACCGACATACTCAAAGAAGAAAAACGCTATTTCCTTGCTCTCATTTCTTATATATTTTTATTTATCTACAGTATGATTTGACTTTTTTAAATTTATTTATTAGTGATCAATAGTAAGTTATTTTGTATTGTTAGAAGACTTGAACCTGCGCATTTCAAATAAAGTAAAATATCGGAATAAGAGGTAGTAATAAAATTTTCGGGATTTTGTGGGTTAGGCCACTATGTTCTGGATTTATAAGGCCGTCTGACTTACATGACGTCAAGATCAGTAGGTATACGATTCTTGCCTTTTTTTTAACTGAATGCTGAAGCAATCCGAGCGAGCGTTTCATCAGTGTATTTGAAGACCAAAGGGGAAAAAGCATTTATGTCCATTGGCATGAATTTTGAGAAAAATGAATGTTTTGTTTGTGTAACTTCAAAGATAAAGAAAATATTGTTAATAAATCATACAAAAATTCCTTACTGTTAACCTTTATTAAACAAAATTTGTATTAAAAACACAAAAATATGTATACACAATAGGAGAGGAACGAATTTTCAAATTTTTTGGGGTGACATAAATTCTTCTTCCCCAGTTTCATCTGTTAATCTTGGGAACACATCTTCGTCGCTGTCGTAATCATTAACATTAGTAACATCATCAATCCCAACTAATTCATCGTAAAACGTTTTGGACTCGTGGTGGCTGAGGAACCTATGGACAGAACATGTATGTTGAAACTGATGAAACTCAACTGACGTTTGTGGTAAACATCGCTGGTAGTGATGTTGGGCGTGGGAAGTTTTTTAGATAATCCATCACTATTACCTCTACGCATTCGTCTTTCTCTGCTATTTTTCTGTTTTTCTTCTTTAACGTATAAAACTTTTCGCTCTTCCTCAAATGAAGTTCTTTTTCCGTCATCTTATGTTTCACGTCTTGAATCAGCTTTGCTTTTTCTTGTCCTTCAGAAACTACAGTTGTCCTTTCTTGGGTAACCGATTCAGATGTTAAACTTAGAATTAAAAATATGTAAGAACTAATGGATGAAAGAAACAGGTCGTCGTTACAAGGGACAAGAACAAACATGAATAAGCCTGAAAAAAGAAGTTGGACATAAATGCTTCTTCCCTCTTGGTGCGAGGACAAAAATTGTTTATCCGCGATTCATAACGTAGAAGCTATTGCTATTGCCCACTAGATGGCATTATTAGTTCAATATCAACAAAAAGTGGACATAAATGGTTTCCCCCCCCCCCCGGCTCTTCATTTGTTAAAAGTAGTTCGAATTATATATATATATATATATATATATATATATATATATATATATATATATCGTTTGTACATTAGTTATTGTTATATTTCCGTATTATCGTTTGCACATTAATTACTGTTACATTTTCGTATTATCGTTTGAACACTAGTTACTATTACATTTTCGTGTAATTCCAAAAAAAAGAAGCATCCGTGTAAATATTTCTATGTATGAAGTCAGATAGAATAAAGTGTATTTCGTAGAGAACGATTGAAGAATTTTATTCAAGGAATTGCTAAGAAAGGGGGGGAAAGGTATGTTGATTCCATTTTTAATATTCTTTAAGTAATTAAAACCAATGAAATATATTTTTTAGGTTACGAAATTCTTTTCGAATCACCAAACGCCCAGCATCTGTAATCATGTTTCATTTTCCTTTGTTTGTGTGATTATATCAATTATTCAGCGTTTCATAAAATCGTATTATAATGATAACCTACAGTTCAGAAACATAACTTTATTGAACTAAGCCTAACGTGCTCCTTTGGTTAAATCAAAAACTCTGTGCACTACAAATATCTATAGAACAGCATTTTTCAGATTTTTTGGTTAATATTATTATTCGGTAATTGTTATCAAACTCTGAGAGTCGAAGTAATTACAAAAAGCTGATTATACTGTAAAATATGCTGGTGTATAAAAGTGTTTATATGCGTTTATGAAGCCAGATTGATTCCACATATTGAGGTCACAGATAATGAAAGAGATTCCATTTCTGATAAGATTCCTTCAATCACATATTTAACTGGTTATTGTTGTCATTCAGTTGTAAAAATGATTAAATGTAAAAGCTGTAGTGGAAATTTAGTTATTGAAAAACCAGTAATTATTTATTCAGGCTTTCAGCATATCCAAAACAGTGACAGAGGTGGATTAAAGTACCCAGCTGTGTATTCTGTAAATGTCATAATGCATAATTTTATTGTTCTGCAAAAATTAATTGGGAGAGAATTTGAGAGTGAATTTTTTAAAGTACCAAACCAACGCCTGTTTGTTTTGCGTGCTACTCAGGAAGTATTGATATCAAAGGAAATTAGTATTACCACATGCGAGTAGCATTCATCAACTTAAATTATGTAGTTGGTTTTGCAATCAGCTACAAATACACTTTTGAAAAACTATTACAGGCCAAAAATGATAACATGACCAAATTACTTCTAGTATTATAAAATCTAAGACCTTCGGGCGAATTCATTCCGATTATTTATGCATCCTCGGTTAGTTCGTCATTTCCCTTATATAATGTACTATAAAAATGTTTTAATAAAAGTTAGAAATTTTGTTAGAAACTTTGTCTACAATAGCATTCATATGCAAACTTAGGCATCAGGGAAAAAATGAAAGCTTCTTAATTTTTCTTTCTAATGTGTAGGTACATATTTATATACGTTTTTGGACTTTCATAACCAGTAATTTGCTATTATATCTAATGAACAACTATAATAGGCTTCAAGAGTCTCATTATAGAATTGCCTCGAATGTAAAACATAAAAAATTTGTTGTATGCTTTGTATGTTAATTTTGTGTACCTAATTTGTTGTGTAAATATGTGCCTTTTCTATATATCCTAATACTGAGCTTGTACATTAATAAAATTAATTTTCATAGAAATGGATGTTTCTTGGAGTATTTTTCTTAGTTTTAATAACCTTTTACAAAAAGTGCAATTGAAATGTGTGTGAGTGTGTGTGTGGGGGGGGGTTAACATATTCACTATTTATAATATTTTAATTGACTGACAGAAAATGTTTCTTGCTTTATATATATATATATATAGTGATTTTTTAATTATCCTGACTGAAGTTCTTTTTCCAGTGGTAAATTATTAGCGCCATTTTAAAATGTAAGTTACTCATTGTTATAAGGTTTTTAACACGGCCACCTTTCGGTTCGGCGGAACAAACGTTAGTAGAGCCTAATAAAGATAGGATTGTCAAAGAAAATATACAGTAATTGAAGGGTTGACCGCACTTGTCCAAAATATCAACTTTTCAGGAAGACGAGTGTGTGGTTATCCTTAGACTGATGTAGTGCACAAGGTAATTTCTTTGCATGAATTTTTTTTTAAACACGCTTGAAAAACTAAAAAAATATCTAAATAATTATACATTATTTATACGAAGATGATGGTGTTCATCTACTTCATCTACTCGGGGCGTAACCTGTTCTCGTTGAGCAACCGACTCTTTATATCCCTGCATAAGACCAGTTCTGAATTACCCCTGCCATGTCATTCAATTGAATTACCTACAGTAAAAAGGATTACAAGAACAAAAATCAAACCTTTCCGACTTCGTGTTTACAAAGGTGTAACTAAAGAGAAAGACTAATTCCTTGCTAATTTGTCTATTGGCACAGGATCTGCCTAGAGCTATAGTAGTCGCATGTTTCGTTATCCCTCTTAAGACGATTACCTGCAAAATCATCTCTACCGCATTGGCTTTGGCATATTCTCCAGCTTGCTCTATGTGAGGCCTTTCGGACACGACATTCACCAATAGCTACCCTCGTCTTACTGACTTCTCCGCGAATAATATTACTGACAGAATTACGTATTTTATTTCAGTTTCAAGACTATATTGTGCTGCCAGAGACTTTTGGCTGAGAGGCTGAGGTCTACCTAGGATAAAAAGCACAATTATAATATATTTAGTTGCTATGGCAATTAATAAGGACTCTTCTATGAAAAATCGATTAAGAACGAAGTGTAATAAATAATTGTGAAAATGATAAAATTACAATTTTTGCTTCTTTCCTAAAAATTATGATTTTTTTTCTCCCTTTCGTTTTACCGAACTATGTTGTTGGCATAGTGCGTGTTTGGCTTGTAAGTTGATGTTATACAAGAATGTGCGTAAAAAACAAACAAAACAATGATATAATTAGAATATTTGTATTGCTTGAGAAAATTATGATTATTTTCTCCCCCTTTGTTTTCCAGAATTATGTTTTTGGCATAGTGTGCTTCTTCTGCAAGTTGACGTTATAGAAGAATGAGTAGAAAACACACAAAAACAATTACAGAATTACAATTTTTGTATTGCCTGAAAATTATGATTTTCTTTTCACCCGTTCGTATTCCAGAACTATGTGTTGGCATAGTGTGTTTGACTTGAAAGTTGACGCATACGAGAATGCTTTGAAAACAAAGAGGAAAACAATGAAAGAATTATAATATTGGTATTACTTTTGAAAATTAGGATTTTTTTCTCTCCTTCGTTTTCCAAAACTGTGTTTTTGGCATAGTGTGTTTCACTTGTAAGCTGGCGTTACACAAGAATATGCGTAGGAAACAAACAATAATAGTATTTTCAGCAAATATTTCTTTATTGACGTAATATACAATCTACACACAAATAAACTATATTATTACAAATATTTATTTACACCGATGCTACAACAGATTTAATCTTTAATATATATTGATTACAATTAATATTACAGCTTGAATATTCACGCACATTTTTGGTCGCGAGTATCTATATATATAATTCTCTTACGTGGCTCACGAAAAAGACGTTATTTGTAATCGCGTTTTGGCAACACTGTACGATTGTTTGTTTATCGCGAAGTCCCGCGCATCGATTGAATTTATAGCGTTATCGGATGAAATTTTATTGGAAAAAAAAAGGAAATTTTAATGAGCTGTTGCAGTTAGTTTATAATAGAAATCAAAGAAAGCAGAGGATCTTTTCAGGGCCATTTAAAAAACGGTCCTTTTCAGGGCCAACAATTATAGTTCAACAAGACGCTTGCACCAAAACTTTCGGCAACAAACTCAATGAAAAAGTGTGGGTCGTTTGAGTGCTGGGAAAATGTACACACAAACAACGTGCTGGGTATTCAATTTCCAAAGCAAAGCTCACATTTCGAGTCAAAATTTGCACAAAGTTTTCATTTGAATTCTGATTTTAGAGATACTGTATATATTTTTTCTGTAATACAGCAAATTTAGATTTGAAAAACATTTTTTTGGTAACATATTTTGTAAACAATCCCTTCTGCCAGGACACATGTCTTCATTGAGGCGAGCGAAGAGAGCATAGGTTCGCGCAGCGAACCAATGAGGATTGAGAAGCAATCCTCCGGGGGTTGGCGAGCGTTAGCGAGCAGGGGGCAGGCTCCCTAGTATTATTTATCTCGCTACTTAACGCTTCAACAATGTGCATGCCAAATCGCTGCATTTTCGTAATTCGTTACATGATGTTTTACACAAATTACAACTTCCACCTTTCATATTTCATGAAATACTCAAAAACACGTATATCTTTGATTTAGTGTACTTTACAAGTTGTGAGAATAAAGTTTTTATGTCACATATAGTTTTTATGTCATATAAAGTTTTTATATGCTACATAAAATTTTTATGTGCTATATAAAAAAAGACGTTTTACTTGTCTGAGTCGAATCAACCGATATCGATCTGCGAAATTTTTGAAATACTGATTTTCACGGCTTCATTATAGCCCATAGAGGGCCATTCTCGTTTAGTCGTTTCAATAATTGTTACTTCTATTACTTTTCTTACTTTTGTGGTATGAAACGTACACTCGAAATACTTTTTCTCGATTCAGCGGATAGCTGAACACCCCATACCTGCAATGCAGCTTTTAATACCAGATGACACACTGAGATTGTTCTTAGAAGAAATCAATCAAGGTACTAAGCGGATCTGTGAAGAAAAGCACAAAGGAGGTTCATTAATCTCTGTTGAGTTGTTTGAAGCAAAAAATGTCCTAACTAACAGCTGATTGTAGATAATTCTCTTGCTTAAGACTTGTTCAAGATAACTTTGGCATTAATCAACGTAAAAATATGTTATTTATTCCAACTGAATTTCAATCATCGCGCGAGAGAGTGCAATTTTCATCTTTACTGGATTTCACACAAACATTTCTGTCATAAGTGTCTCCAAAAGAATAAATCTATAATTTTCCTTTCAACTGCACCATTTCACCAAAACTGCAGAAGATGAGCATCGAAAGCCAGATGGAATTTTACAATAAACCAAAACTGAAGGTAGGATAGGCACTGTTAAACTAGCTGCCATCTACACGTGTAAAAGAAGAAAAAATTAAATACCCAGTTTCTGTTTTATAATAGAATTTATTAACCTAATTGCAATGAATGCATAAGATGTGTTTATGGGTGTTTATCCTTCTTATGATGAAAATATATATATATATATATATATATATATATATATATATATATATATATATATATATATGCTTTTTTATTTATTTATATCATTCAAATACACAAATTAACGAAAGAGCAAAATAAAAAGCAAGAGGTTTTCAACCAGAAAACGAAATGAAAACGGTGTTTGGGGGAGTATATGAGCAAGTTTTTAGTGTTTTGCTACTCATATCCGTAGAAAACACAATATTGTGTTGTATGGGCCATCCTCCCTGATGACGGCCTTACCCACCCCAACACGTCCGCTTTCAATATATATATATAATAGATCATTTAAAGAACAAGTGTTTTTGAACAAAATATTATAATTACACACAATTTTTCTGTAATACAGCAGAAATACAGCATAATCTGTGTTATTATAACACAATATTATGTAAATTTCTTTATATATGGACAATTGTTTTTGACTATCATTAACTCAGACAGCTGTTTTTGACTTTCGACCTCATAGAAATATGCTTTCTTTGTACAGAAGAAATTAGTAATAAGGGAATCAATATTTTTTTCTTTAGATAGTAATTATTTTTAGCTTTTGACTATTTATAAAATGATTTTCTTAGTACAAAAGAAGATATTCGGAAAATTCGGAATCAATATTATGTCAATTTTTCCTCAGACAATTGTGGTAATTCGAAACTAGGTCCAACCAAAGACTATCGTGTACACGGGAACTGGTGCATGTTAAATAAGTCGTGGCCTCAAATGTCTTCACTTTGACGTGGCATGGAAGTTTGGAAAGAGGGCCAGATCAAGTGCTGACGTCGTTATCTTACAGTGGTTCAAAATTACGTGGTGTTGTCCTTGTACAGAGGCTGTTCGCACATTTTTTAGACGATTTTGGTTAGTGGTAATAAAAAATCGTTTGATGCAAAAGAAATAATTGCAGTTGTACTACGTTTTTAAAACTCAAAATTATTGTCTGCGGCTTGAGAGGTTTGTTTTTTCAAAATGGCGTTCGTTAAAAACGAAGCAGTGGTTCGAAGGCTGTATTTATGCTCTTTCCGAAGAGAAATATTCATATTCCGTTATTCAAAAACGATGTGAGAGTCATGGTTTTGTGATATCTAAAGCGTCAATAGGTAATATTGTCAACAAGAAAGGAGAAAACGTCAAATTGGAGCCTCCAGTGGGACAAAAATTCCAAACAAGTATAAAAGGAAGAAACGGACATATTCGACTATTGCAAAGATACGTTGTTTAATGTTAAAAGAAAATCCCCCTAGTCAAAGAACAGTTGCAAAATCATTAAAATGCTCGGTGTCCACTGTAAACAAAATGATAAACGTTGATTTAAATCTTAAGAAAGCGAAAAACCACAATGTGCATCGTCTTTCTCCAAAGCATATCGCTAAACGCAGTACACGCTGCCGAATTCTATATGAAAAACACTTATCCAAAGAAAAATGGAAAAAAATTGTCACAATAGATAAATCATGGGTGTATTTAAATGATTGCAGCAAAAAAAAAAAGCCATTTATTATTATAAAAGGGGAGAAAAAAAATTATGTGCATGGTTCATAGAATCGAAAGAAAGTTTTTCTAAATGATTCATATGCTGGTTGTGATTCATATGCATTGTTGCTGGTTTTTCATATAATAGCAAGTTAAAAATAAAGAGAGTGGGAAAAAATGTCAAAATTAACTTCAAATACTATCAGGAACATATTTTATCGACAATTTTTCTCACATACCAGTGCCATCAATTTGTGGAACTCCATCAAAATAAAACTAGCAGTCACACATCAAAATCCACAGTAAATTTCCTAAAAGAAATGGAACAAAAATCCGGTATCAAGGCCATACCCTTCACTGATATCCCTACTAAATCTCCCGATGTATCACCTATGGATTTTTGTGCTTTCGGACTTTTAAAATCTGCATTATCCAAATGTCGTCCCACAACCCTTACAATACTCTGGAAAGCTGTTCAGGAGGAATGGGATAGAATAACTCTTCTGACACTTCAAAAGGCATTATTATCCTGGAAATTACGGTGTCGAAAGATAGTTCAGAATAAGGGCTATCAAATAGAACATTTAAAACACGATAATTTTATGCAATTTAGTTTTGTGAATACAATATACATTGTCTAAAAAATGTGTGAACAGCCTCTATATATCTATCTCCCTAGGGGAATGATCCTATACTGTCGCTAATAGCCGGCTGTGTTCGCTCCTTTGAGACGTTAATTAGACAGTTGTTTTTGACTTCGACGATCGAAATTATTGCTTTTTCGAGTGGTAAACTCTTGATGGTGAACTATACGTAAATGCTGTATTTGGAAAAAATTATTTATTAGTTGTCGCGCCATTAGATAATTGTTACGTTTACTAGGTCAAAAGCGTGCTTATTTTCCCTTTCAAAATTTCTAAAATATTTCAAAATGTTCTACAAAACATTATGTAACTGAATGTTTGGAATATTCTAGATTTTTCTAATATTTTCTGCAGTAATCCTGAACATTATACAATTTCATAATATTTTCTGTATTAATCCTGAACATTATACAATTTTCTAGCATTTCCTAGAATTTGATAGTGCATTTACTAAATTAATTATCTTTTTAATGAATATTAATTAGTTTTAAAGCATTTCAATTGCAATGGCAAAATTTTACCTAGAGATCCTTTTATTTGAGCCAATGGGAATATCATGTGGGAATTATAATAAACTGATATAAAATCCCCTTAGCTAATGAATTCTTTATACTTTAATTACGAAATAATTCTGAAAAGCTTTTTGGACCAAACTTACTTCGCCTCAAAAATGTGATTAAATTGATGACCGTGCTTTTTTATTTACATCTGTTTAAAATAAGGACATAAAACTGCTTCACTTGGATTCCCTTCAATTTCTTTTCCACCGTATTTACTGACAAATTTCTTCCAAAATCATACCTGACAAAACTGGAAAATTAACTGCATAATCTTTACTCGTCTGAACTGTTTTGTTAAAGTCATTATTAACACGAACTCAACTTCGCAAACAATTTATCTCTGTATTCGTAATTCGTTCAGTCATCCATCAAAAATGATTAAAAACTACTTCTTAATTTATCATTCTACCTCCATTGTTGTCATCTGTATAGTTAAAAATAGTTTGCAAATGCGAATGATTGAGATCGTTTACATTATGGAGCGTTTATTTAGGATGGTAGTGACTTTAGAAAAAGAGCGATGTAGTGTCGTTTATTTCTAATTGAAAAGCAAGAACGAAGCTTGATTTATAATAATTTGATTTTATTTGAGTATATGGTTTGTTACTACAAACTTTAACGAATAAAAGCAAATTAATTGTTTTTTGAACACTGGCAAATGGAGAACACAGCTGCAATCGTGTTGTGCAGAAAAGTGAATGTGGTTGGAAGTCCTTTGTCGTGCTGCAAAATTGTTATTCGTGTATATTTATCTTGTTAAATTATACACACTAAAGGTCATTGCTTAATGTTGTTTATTTCTTTATGCGTGCTATGAAATCTGATTTCCTACCAAAATCTTAGATCTTGTTCTTTATTTGAAAGGTTGTGATTGAAATGCACCATATAGATCATCTTACATTTATTTTAGAGCAAAATATTATTTGTATTAACTTGTACAACTTTTGTTATTTGTACAATTCTAACTTCTTAATCTCGCATTGCAAGTTTAGTTATTTCAAGCTGCACAAATATCATATGATGGATGAACCATATATAACGTATTTACCTAAAAGTGTAATCTAACAACGTTATGGAAATTTTTTATGTTTAATGTAACTGAAGGCGACCTATCATCTATCATATTTCAATTCGAAATTCATTCCTTGGAAGTTTTACTATCCAAGTACTGAGATCGTATTCGAAAAAGCAAGTCAGGTGACGCCACGTTCAGAACATGTATAAGAAACACGTTCAGCTGAAAGCAAACTATTACAACCTTGACAGAAAATATCGATCATAGTATTATAGCTGAATTCTAATTTCAGTCAAAAAACAATATTTTAGTCAAAAATTAGTTGTTGCATATCAAGTTAAATACATAGATCATTAATCGAAAATCAATGTTATTCGTCAAGTGCTTTTGAAAGTTGGTCGCGTCTACGGTTAATTTTACAAAACACAAAACTTCCTCTGAAGATTTAGAAGGAAGCTTCCTTTCAACGGAATTCAGTCAATAGTTCACGTATCACGCGATACAAGTTCCCGTCAGACTTGAACTCGATACTTTTAAATCTATCGACATCGAGCTTGTGCACCCATCGGCGTAGCTAGTGTCTTGTGCGGAATCATATGACTAAATTCCAGTTTCAGTCGAAAAGGTTTCAATGCAAACATTGTAGTTAAAATTAGTTGTTGCAGGTCAAGTAAAATATGTAGATCATTAGTCAATAATCAATGTCTTCGTCAAGTGCGTTTGGAAATTGGTCCCATCTACGGTTAATTGCACAAGAAAACCAAGTTTCCGTGTTTGAAAATTTATAACGTTGATTCCTTTTCAGGCAATTCAGTCAACGGCTCACGCGTCATGCGATAGATTCCCATTGGTCTTGAACTCGATACCTCCAAATCTGTCGACATCGAGCTTGTGTACCCACCGACGTTGCTGCTTTCTTGTGTGGAATCGAAATTGAACTCCGATGTCTTCTGCACGCTGTGCTGTGTCAAATTCCTGGTAGACCTCATGCTGCTGTTGAGTTTCTGACCAGCGGTTTTCACGCACAGCAAGCAGCTTATAGCGCCTGCCCGGAAATTATCGTTAAGCCAGCAGTATATGAAGGGGTTGTAGCACACGGAGCTCATGGCTAGCCAATGACAGATGAAAAAGATGGTGGACTGCTTGGATGACATGAAACTGAAATTTATCTTGAATTCGCGAAGGATGTTGAATATATTGAGTGGCAGCCAGCACAGAGCGAATAGAAGCACAACCACGACCAGCATTTTGATGGTCTGCAAAAGATAAATTAGATCATTACTAAAATGTCAGGTAATAATTAGAACATGAAAGAGTTTTTCAGTGGTAATAATAATAATCGGCCAAAGTACCGGAAGAAGAAAGGATAGTTTCGGTGAACCACCTTAAACTTATTTAAAACCTTATCATTTTATTTTTCGCCATTTTATCGTGGTTGGCGTTAATTCGCTCCAACGATAAACATTCGTGTGGAAAACTAACTCTAGAGTTGATGGAGTAGGCATTTGTAACACACGTATTAGTTATTTTTTCAGTAAAAAAACATACAATAACTGATAATTATGAACTAGCCTGCGAAAGATTTTTCTGTCAGGCTAAATGCATATAGCGGTATTTCTTTTTATGGCACCCTTTAATATTACCTTATGTCGGTTTATGTAACATGATTTTTATAGTATTTACTTTCGACAAACGAAAAGTGATTCTTTTCTGACTATCCGTTATAATTTGGAAACTAATAAATTGGTCTTTTTGATATTAGAGTTTATAATTTTTAATTTTTCTCAAAATAAACAATTGTTTAGAATCCAGAAATGGAATTATATTCATAATTAAAGTATTATGTATAAAGTATGGGGTAATCGTGAATGGGGACAGCATTGGGGTTCTCCACTGCGCTAGCACCTGCGAGCTGTGAAGATTCGACTCTTCCCTGGACGCATTAATCTCATCTGTATCGATAAAGTCCTCCTTATGTGTTTGTGTCAAATTAGGTGATGTTGATTAGCGCAGCGTGACCAAATATGGCTCCTGCGTCATAAAACCCCAACCAAATTAAGACGAATATCTAGAAGAAATGAAACAGAATCCACACTGTGACGGAAACTTTTATCTAAAGGGATATAAAAAGAGAATTTGTTATAAAAGTGCCATGACTGTTTTATCTCCGTTCTATTGTTCATAAAATAAGTAGTTTTTCGACTGTCATCCAAGCAAGTTGTCAAGAGATAAAATAATACCTTACAAAATAAACTACATATATAGAAACGGTAGAGGTAATAGATAAAATAACATTCTTATTAAAGAAACTAGATACTCCATTGCAGGGATGGTGAATTGCAACAACTGGGAAGTAAACAAGCGAGAATCGATCAGTGATCACAAGCTAATCACCTTTGAAGTCTAAAATTGCCATACTACGCTACACAACACAACACCAAGATTTGAAAGAAAATTTGGTGGTCACCACCATTTATCTAAGTTAAGTAAAGGTAGATAAGATATTAAAAACTATTAAAAATTACAGAACGACTTCAAAAGCATCTCTTCAGAATACTGTCTGGTATTGTGCTCTTGCAACTTGTAGTCTAAAAGGAAGCTGTTATTTAAAAAATAATGAAACTCCAGGAAAATGTTAAGCTATTTGATGAATAGTTTCTCTGAACTGATCATGAACAAAATTTATTTTTCTTCAACGCACCCAATCCTCTTAATTATACAACCAACCTCTAACACCATCACAACATCAATTTATACAGACGGCTCGAAAATTCCCAAAGACGATGGCAGCGTATATGTACTCTTCGAGGATTCCACAATCTAACATAGTTTAGCCAGTACCCTACATCCTTGCAAGTCCGTATACCAAGCTGAAGTGCTTGCTCTTAAGGAATCAGTCTACTACTGTATTTCAAAGAGAATAACAGCCAACATCATAACAAACAATGCATCAAGTATCCCTGCTCATGGTAATATCTCCCACAACAATATAACCAATGAGGTCAAAGAATAACTACTTAAAACCATGAAATACCCCCAATTAACATCTCTTGGACAAAAGCACACGCTGGCTTTGAGGGAAACGAACAAGTAGACATATTTGCGAAATCTGTAGTAAATGGGATTACCAGTTTCAAGTGGCCTAGATACAAATTATTAAGTTGTATTGATACGTTGGTCTTGAACCGATTGTAAGCAGAATGGGATGTTTATACCAAAGGGTTTATACACATATCAATTCTTTCTAAAGATTTCAACCGATCTAGTTTACCAGAACTCAAAGCTGGTACAATTTTTCGCAGGCCATGGTCCATTTTCTTCGTATCTAGAACGTTTATATCTTAGAACAAGTGCGCTGTGATCTGAGCCCGAGGAGGTGAACCCATCCACTACCTCTTTGACTGTGATCTCACAAGTTATATGTTACGTTTGAGATCGTTATACATTTATTAATTAAAACCACACAAATTGTAAATATAGTAAGATTTTTACATAAATTAAGTACACGACAAAATCAATGCTTTAAATGGGAGGGATGAGCCTGATTCTTTGATAACAAAATTTCAATATTTGGCTTCAATTTACTCAAATTTAACCTTAAATCTCGTCTTGTGATTACCAATCTGTTTCTTTTTTTTTGTAAGGCACGGCTCGAAATACCCGGGTGCACAGGTGCACCTGAAAATAAAATTGTGCACCTAATTTTTCCCCTCTAGGTGCACGCGGTGCACCTATCGTTAAAAAAGTCGGGGAAACATATTTTATGTTATTTTGATGTCTGAACAAAATATTAGTATCGACCTCTCTCGCTCTAAAGGGACATAATTAAAATTCCTAAATACACACTATGAGAAAACTTTAAACCAGAAAATGATTTGCTGCAATGAAGGGAAAATACAAAAAGAAGGATGGACACCAAACCTTATGTGTAAAGATCTGCTTAAAACGTAGACGTTTCTGATTGCCCACAAATGTCTGATGATGACTGAATACTTGTAAGTAATAATTTAGCTGTTAAAAAAATGTTTAAATATTTTTATTTACTATCTACTTGTAACATATCCAAACATACCCAACTAACAAAGTAGTTTACAATACATGAATGCTCTTATATTACGTTTTTTTTTTAAATGTTCACCTAAAATATAATCTGTACACCTAATTTAAAAACTTAGGTGTACAAGGTGCACCTGTATTAAAAAATCTATTTCGAGGCCTGTTGTAAGGATATTGGCAACCACGCTTAAACCCCTTTCCAGGAGGTATGAAGATGGAAAAGCAATCAAAAACATTCTCTCGATAGTCTATAATGCAGGATATGTAACAGGTATGTCTCTCTGAAGCCAGAATTGCTGATATTCCTTTCTAAACTGCACCTTAAATTCTTCGTAGGTGATTATTCCGATCAGTTCTTCTTGTAACATGAGATCCGCTTCTTCAATGTCACCATATGAATTAATAATCCACTGTGGTATTTCCATAGTATTTCCTAGTTATCTATTTATAGTTAAAAAAAATTGCTTAACACTTTTGTTTTCAAAATTCGGAAAACAAACGAACTAGGGTTGTGCGAAAAGTATCTATTCGATACAAAAGTATCCGATACTTCAAAAATCCGAAGTACTCGATTACCTTGTACAAAATGTATTCGTTACAAAATTAATCACGAACACATGTTCATGGCTGGTTCAATGTGTTTGTGATTACTTTTGTAATATACTTTTGTGATTACTTTTGTAATATACTTTTACGTCTACGAAACCAAAAATAATTATTATCAGACAGAGACAGTCAACTTTTACGAAAATATGAGCCCCACTCACTTAATAATATGTAGGTAGAGAAAGTGTTTATATCCCATCCGCCTATATGCCTTCATTAAGCACTTGTTGTTGCACATACGAAAAAAACTAAATATATCTTATTCTTACACCGCAAAGTGCGCTTCTCTTTTCATGCTTACCTTTGGCAGAGAAAAAGAGTGGAAACGAAATCAAAATTAATGTGGTGGCTGACTGAATAACTAAGATGTTTTCGATATTGAACATGAATATCTGATTAATTTCTATTCCTGATTACTGTAAACACCCAGTCATTGGTATCTGATGCAAGTTCGCATATTACACAGCAAAGTAGTGTGAGTAAGAAAGTAATCATGAATACAAATGTATCACATATTGGATATAAA
Source organism: Metellina segmentata (assembly GCA_947359465.1). Taxonomy (NCBI): domain Eukaryota; kingdom Metazoa; phylum Arthropoda; class Arachnida; order Araneae; family Tetragnathidae; genus Metellina; species Metellina segmentata. The sequence goes on from OX375876.1 coordinate 88,864,361, forward strand.
TACCAAATCTCTGGCTGGATCCTATTGAAATAAGCGAGATGCAGTAACAGTTTGAATAACACGTCGCACAAGTTGCTCTTTTAAGTTGAATCTGCTTTGAGATAAAAGAACATAACATTATTTTTTATTAAAAATAAATTTTGTGCCCTCCTTTTTTGGGTACAGTATTCTATAATTTTAATATAATAAATACCCTGCACAATTTACACGCACTGCTACCACAAAGTGAATTGCCTATTTACATAATTTTATGAAATATACTTATAGCCTGTGGTGAGATTCACATCCTTTAAGGGTTACTTGACGATTGAAACCCATGAGAAAGGCTTTCATTGAAGCAGCAAGCTTCTTTGTGGGCCATCTCTGGAATTCCATGCTATTCTCCCAATGTAGGGAGTTTCTCGTGGGTACGGTGTGAGTCTGCGATTCAGGACATTTTGGACTGACCGACAAACGAGCAAGTCGGTTCCTTTTGATCCTTATCCCAACGAGGGGCTATAAGAAGTGGACTGCAGGAAACTAAAAGGACCTCTTCTAGAGAGAGAGCATACTGTGTGTCTCTCTTTCGTATGATCCGTGTTAGATCGTCTCTGTGCATGAAAACGAGAGATTATTGTTACTCTCCTCATTTTCGAAACTGCATTCTTTCGAGTACAAAATGTACAACAATACTTTATCTACTCAAGATACAATAATACAAGATCTAAAAATATTCTCTGTTTGGCTAGGTATAACGTCACAAACCACTTCGTGGTCAGCACGGCGTTGCCCACGACAATTATTTTCGTGGTGTCAGGTGCGACCACTGCTCGCTAATCCTCGGTAACTGCAACGAACTCCCATCGGAAACCATATGTGAATTCGTAGACTATCGGATAACAGCCATCAAGGCGTTGCCAAATTCGAATTGCGAAGAGATCCAATCGGCGTGATGTCACAATCTCTTGCGAAAGTGTAAATGTTTAATTTCCAAATTATTTATTAAAAGAAAACCAAATGTGTAAGGTACCTGTCTGATGTAAAATTTTCCGCAGATTTCAAATACCCGATTTTATAAAAAATATAACTAAACAATGCCAGTCAAAATGCTTTTTATTTGTTTTCTTTCCTTCGCTGTGGAATCGTTTGAGCGCAGGAAATGGAATCTGTGATGTCTTGAATCAAACGAAGGTCATTCTTCGCAGTGGCGTGTGTATTGGACAAAATATAAATGTTACAGTTTAAAAATTATACGGAAAACTCAAGAAACTGATGCAAGGGTAAAATCTGGGAAAGCTTATTATATAATTCGGTCCCAATGGATCTCCTCAGGCGAATCTTTACGGTCAAATTCAGAATTTTAAATGGACATGACTATCTCCAAGGACATCTCTACCGGATTGGTGTGAAAGACATTCCTGACTGCTCTCTGTGTTCCACTGGAGAGACTATGAATTTTAGCCACTTCACAGGAAGTGCTACTATGTCCAACTCAAATTTTAATGTTGTACCTCTTGACAACTATATTTCAAAGGCTAGTTTATATTAGGCTGCACGAAGGGAAATGGTGAATACGACCCATTCCTCAACGTAATTAAAAAAAAAACACTTTAAAAATTATTTATTGAACGAAAATTATGCTTTTAGGTATCGATCTAAGGTAAAATTTTTCGCAGATTCAGATTTCAAATCCGCTGAAATTCATACAATCCCAAGGGAAAACCCACGTAATTTCGAACCACGGTCTGATAAAGCAGTAACACTTGAGCTGGTACCCTACCCTCCACACTTGCACACCAAGCAAACGTGAGGACATTTGAGTTCACAAAAGATCTAACGTGCACCAGCTACCACATATACGACGGAATGGAAGGTTTCGAACTCGCAACCCTATTCTTCCTAATCCGTTACTCTTCCAACTGGAGAGTGAAGTCTATTCTTAGAACCCAACAACTGGTCTGGTGGTTAAGGTGTTGCCTCTAGATCGGAAGTTTCCTGGTTCAAATCCGGGTCAATGCATGGATGTTTGTAAGCGTATGGTGTAAAGGCAACTGGTGTACCTTAAATCTGTCATGGCCGGAAATCAGTATGTTAGGTTGGTGGGGAAGTTTGGAGAGTGGGGTGAATTGCAGGGAATTAATTATAATAGGCTACTAATTTCCATTTGGTTCCAACACCACGTGCAACGCCGTGAAGGCTGTTATCGAATTTTGCTGCATTTGACAATAACGAGGCCATCACGGCGTTGCCCATGGTGTTGGTTTGAGAAACAATCCATAGTTCATAATATTCGTAATTTGGTTTGCTTCGCAAACCAAATTGGAATTAACAGGGAATTCATTACAATTGGCTACGAATTTCCACGGGGAACGCCATTATGACTGTTATCGAATTAACACCACGGGCAACGCCATTATGACTGTTATCGAATTAACACCACGGGCAACGCCATCATCGCTGTTATCAAATACGCTACGAATTTGTAGCAATCACTTGGGGTTAGTGAGCAGCGGTCACACCTGACCCCACGAAAAGAACTGTCATGGGCAACGCCGTGTAAGCCACGCAGTGGCTAGTTGGTTAAATAAACAAATCTATCCTCTCGATATTGATATTGCATTTCTCTATCATTTGAAGCGTTGATACGAATATGTGTGATATACTTACGTAAGAGGGAACCAAATGGAAATTCATACTTTGCTTCGAAGTGCTGATTGGATTTGCTTAGCGCAATGGCCTTATTTGGCCAAGGAATATTAATTAATTAATTTAATAAATTCTTAATTACATGTTAATGCTACTTTTTTAACTGTTATTTTATCTAATGAATATTACAAAAGTATTATACGGGAGTGTTTAGAACATTTATTAAGAGGTATACAAATAAGAAACTAACTATTTGGGAAGGGATTGTGTCCCCTAAACCTCGGGAGATTTGTAGGTCCCCGTCAGATTCGCCCTTGTGTATCAAAAACTGACTATACAACGACAAAACTAACCAAAACACAAAGTTTATATATTTGTTTCTAAGCATACGAACTAGAGGGAATAAATCGTAGAAACACTTAGAGCTGTAGACTTCGTAGGTTAGATTCCTGTCATTCTTCTTACCAATGCTCAGTCAATTTGCACTTGTTCGTTGATGTGCTTTAATAATCATCCCACTAAGAGGGTGGAATGGCGAACCAATTGTCGTTACCCTGGTGCTCTCAGGGAGAGAATTAATGCTGCACCTTACATTCACTGAAATCAGTAAGTTGAGCCAGTGTAGAGACACTCTTTCACACATGACAAGTCCCATTTTCATCTTACTTAACGAGGTTTAAAAAAACGATATGGAAAATTACTCCTGTGTGTGTGGTTAAATTGGCACACTTCTGCTCTATATCACAGCCCTTTACAACATCATGGCATATGAGGACACCTACCAACAACCTAAAAATAGCATAGGAACATTGCTTGTCACTAGGGAACAAGGTTCAAAATTCATGGCATGGTGAGATTCAGACTCATCAGAACTCGACTACCCTAAAGATACTAACAGTTTTAGCACATAGTGTAATACAGTATGATGATACAGATATAATTACTGAACAGATGTAACAATGTACAGATATAATCTCTACTATTATAAAAGGAAGTGTTTGTTTGTCTTGCCGCAAAATCCTGACGATTCTATGGCACTTACAGCAATGAGATTTGGCACACAGGTAGTCCGAATTTTTTCAACGGATGGGGATAGTTGCACATTACATACATACCGTACACTCAAAGCATAACCCTTTTATAGAAAGGACTCACATTCACACCAGACATTCAATCATCCAGTCACACAATTGATTGGGATTGATAGTAATTGTGCTGACATCTAGATAGAAATGTTCCTTGTCTGAATCTGGGATTACTTACACACACAAACATTTTGTAATAAACAATGTAAAGCCCAAACAAAAAAACACATTGGTCATTTTATAGTTATTTTGCTATTCGGTACCTGAAATTTTAAATCCATCCATTTGACGAATAGTGTCTTTCAAAAAGCTGAAAAACTATGAGTTCTGAAAAAGAAAAATTAATAGAACTTTCAACCGATTCTTCTTTAGAATAAGATTTCAAAAAAAGAAATCACAAATATTTATGGGCAGTAGTGAAATAAAAGTACCATTTGTGTCTTTTAAAGAAAGTAAGCTCATTCCTTCGCCTTATTCGGGTATCTTCTTTTTCATTCTATATTCATTATATCCTCCACAAATAAATCATATTTCTTATTTCGGTGTCACTTAATGTTTCTGAAGTCAAAACGTTCTCGTCCATCACAACCATGTCATCAAATGTTTTACAGGGGGAGAAATCTTCCTATTTTTGAACATCCTCTACCATTCCGTAGATTTAATTTGTTTCTTTTAGATATTCCATTTGAAATGACAAACCAGCTTGACGGAAACAATTTAAAGTTGCTGCTTGGCTAACTGCTCTTCATGCACTTAAGATTTTCAACACTTCCAATAGATTAATATCGAATGAAATTTAACCAAATCAGTCTGTTGCTCCACGTACCATCTCACGTTTTAGACATAGCAAGAGTAAGTTTCAAACCAGAAGCTGAAAATGCTAGAACTCGTTGAGAGCTAGAGGTCCAGATAACAAAGAAATGGTATTCGCATAGTGATAATGTTTACTGTCTGTCTGACAAAAGGCCTCTTGCCCAGTTGCCTGGAGGTAGCTATTGAAATAGGCTGATGTAGACTTTGAATTGGCAGTTCTTCCAACTGTGATTAGCCATTAATTACAGTCCACAAAAGTGGGGAGATGAATTGTTTATAATCTTCCCCAACTGAGCAATACAATAACTGGGAATGAATTCGTAACATGAAGAAAGCCTGTTGAAGAGTATGTTTTATACAGGGTGGCAACAAAATCCTCGAAAAAAAGTTCCCTGATTTCCATGATAGTGCGACAAAAATTTCCCAGATTTTACAAATCACTTCAGAAATGTCGGGATCCGCAATTGGTATCGATATACGGTATCCACACGACAATATTTTTAAATATTTAGGGTCAGATGGGGTAAAAGGATCATTCTCCACAAATATTTTGTATTTTTTCTCATCAGATATTTTAATTGTTATTGTGAGGGTTGGAACCCTTAATGGAACTCTAACAATAGCAATTGAAAAAAACTGGGAAAAAGAAATATTTTGACTATGAACTTTTTACACTTGTCCCTACATTATCCTAATATACTTCAACATCAAATGCAAATATAAAAAAAAAATTGGTACAGCTTCAGTTTACGTTTAAATTGGTGGCAACGATCTTGGCACTTTTTTTTGGCGCATTTCTAGTAGCTAGTTAGGGCAGGTTAAGGCAACCCATCAGTAAAACGATTATTATGGTTTCCATGGCAACCTCGGCAAGCGAAAAGTTAAATCTTTAGGCCCGGTACACACATCCAGTTTTTCAACGTGCGGCGCCGCTGAAGCAACGCAAGTGCGGTCTGAGATATATTAGATCCAATGGAGTAGTGCACACATACCTCCGGCGCCGCTGTACGTTCACCTTGAGTGCAATTTGTACCGCAATTCCCCAAGGCGCCGCAGCTCGCCGCACACGCTTCTCCGGTCTGAAGTACCTTGTTTTCATAAATAAATCGAATATAAATAATACTTAATAAATGGTTGTATCCAGTAACGTCTATTTTGTTTCAAGGTATACTTTTTTTTACACCAGGTAAACCGAATAATCTTGTTTCCTTCGATAGAATATTTATCAAATGGCGCGAAATGAGTACTTGCGTCATTTCACGGTTATGTGTGCATAGTTGGAATTCGGTGCCGCACGTTGAAAAATCGGATGTGTGCACCGGGCCTTAGACAACGACCGGTACAGCAGTTGTACCATCATCGCGCCAAGGAAGAATTTAGACAACGGCCAGTACATCAGTTGTACCATAAAACTTATAAGAATCCCGCCAAGAAATAATTTAGACTACGGCCGTTACAGAAGTTGTGCATTGAAAGTTACAAGAATCGCGCCAAGGAAGAATTGCGCTTGTTATATCGATAGTCGTAGTCAAAAGGTTAAATTTTCGTTTTGAATCTCTAATATGTATGTTTGTTTATCTATCTCTCAGTATGTTTGTTTCCAGCACGTAAAGTCCTGACGAATCTATGGCACTTACAGCACAGGTAGTCCAAATGTTTTGCAATTTTTTAATCGCGGCGAATTTTAAAATTCCATCTTTAACATTTTTAAATGAATTTAATTATTATTGAATGCAACAGCATAGAAGATCTTAAATTCTAAATTTATTTTTTCGTTTTCATTTTGCGCGGAGGAATGATTTTCCAGCAGACGATAAAAAACAAATAAACTTTTAACTGGAATTTTTTCATTCTTTTTTCTATCTACTAGACCGTTAAAGATGGAGTAAAAATTTCAACGGATTTGAAATCTGCGGAAAATTTCACATTAAATCGCTACCTAAAAAAAAGGTGTTTTTTTTTTAAATTAATAAAATTTTTAAATTTTATATCTTTAATATTTTTGCAAGAGATTATGAAGTTTAGAGATTTTTAGCGAAAGAGGAAAAGAAAAAATAAACATTTTGGCTGGCATAGTTCAGTTCCTTCTATAAAATCGGGATCGTTAAAGATAAAATTGAAAATTTCAACGGATTTGAAATTTGACACCAGACAGATACCTTATACGTTTGATTTTCTTTTAATAAATAATTTTTCAATTAAATATTTTTATTTTTACAAGAGATTGTGACGTCACGCCGAATTCCCATTTGGTTTGCGAAGCAAACTACTATACACCACGGGCAACTCCGTTATGGATGTTACCTAATTTGAGAAGCAAATCATAGTTCATAATATTCATAATTTGGTTTACTTCGCAAACCAAATGGAAATTTACAGTGAATTCATTCCAATAGGCTACGTTTCGCGAAGCAAACCATCACCACGGGCAACGCCATGATGGCTGTTATCCAATCGGCTACGAATTCTCATTTGGTTTGTTTCTCAAACTGTATTCGTAGCAATCACCGGGGTTTAGCGAGGAGCACCTAGTTAGTTAGCTCCTCATCCCACGAAAAAAACTGTCACGGGCAACGCCGTGCTGGCCACGCAGAGGATAGTATTCTTTAAAGCTCTTTCAAAATTCGTTAAACTGTCGGTTGAGTTCATTTGAAATAATTTCTTTCTAGGCAAAGTTAGAAGTGCGCCAAAAAAGCGCCAAGGCCGTTACAACGCTATAAACGTAGACTGAAGCTTTACCAAAAAATTCTACAAATTGTCCTGTGTAATGTAATTGTAAGCAAAAAATATTGATTCAATGCAAAAAAAAACAGCAACATTAGTTACACAAATTTTAAATTGGAAACCACAAGTTGTATCGCTGGCCTCACGGCGACGAGACGCCCCGGCAACGAAAACCACGGCGGCGGTTTTCACTGGGTTCGAAAATTACGACGCCAGTGTTCTTTATTCGAATTACAATTTCAGCGAAAACAATTTATTCGATTCTCAAAAGTACTTGTAATCGCTCATCTCTAAATAGGCCACAAACGACAATAGTTACCGTTTTTATCAAAATTTTAAAAGTTCCCTGATTTTTTGAGAAATTTGGAAATTTTCCCGGAGAATTCCCTGATATTTCCAGAATTAAAAAGTTCCCTGAGAATTCCCTGATTTCCCGGTTCTGTTACCACCCTGTTATACGATTGGAAAGAATATGTTTGCACTTTAGTTTAGAAAATGTGTTCGTCTTAACCAAAGATGAGTGTAACACTCGAATTTTTCTTAAACGAATGAGTTAACATTCTTTTGAATACACATTTTGACGGGGATTGGAATCTCGTTAACTTCCATCAATAATTCGAAAAAGCGAGTTCGTCTTAGTGAGGTTTGAATGAATATGATAAGAACATACCATACATCATCCATAAGTGGCTGTTCTTAATTAAAATAATAAACTGTTAAAGAAATAATATATAGAGAAGACTAAGATACCGTTCCAGTGAGAATTCAAATAATCGTGGGGAAGTGTCAATTTGCATAAAGGTGTTGAAGCTCGTTAAGACAGGGCTGCCGTATTCATGGAAATGAGCAGGTGATTATTTTTTTTACCAACTAGTTACGCCTGTAAGTCTTCCAGCACTGAACGATAAACTCGGAGCCAGAAACCACTAAAAACACACGAATAGTGGAAATGCATTGCTTACTTTAACTGGTGTTTGTATTGTCGAAATATCTCGTCATTAACAAAACTGCATCGACCTTAAAATGAAATAGACGGATCATGTGGGCTGAGTCGCTGTCGTAAGATCTCTGAAGGGTAAATCACAAACGGACTTATCCGATTGGCTATGGAAGCGCAGACTAGTGTTTTTAATAACGGTGGATAGACACGTTAACCAATTAATACTTTAGGATTCATGCTTTTACCCACAACCACGTGACACATCTTCAAACCAAGCAACTGGAAGAAATAACTTGAAACTGCGGTCGCATGCTCCGTCTATTTCATTTAAAGGTCGATGCAAAACTGATCATGTTGAAACTGAAATATTTAGACCAGAGGGCGCTGCGTGCACTCTGACTTGCGATTGATGTCGACTCTTGTAGTTAAAAAATGGTTTTGAGAACGATGTGATAAGCCATGATACCCTACACTGTGTTTTTTGTTGTTGTGTTTGTGTTATAAAAAATCGAAAGAAAAAAGCTTGAAAGTCTGAATTGACTTATTACTGTCTAACAGATAAGAGAAATTTAGAAATTCATTTAATAACAAACATTGCGAATCCATGCGAAAAAGAAGTTGTTTCAGACCATATATATTACTATCGTCATCATAAAAAAACCTTCAATATCGGGATGACAAGTTATCTCGTCATCAGCAAAATTGGTATAGATATATAGATATAAATAAATAAATAAATAAATAAATAAATAAATAAATAAATATATATATATATATATATATATATATATATATATATATATATATATATATATATATATATATATATATATATATATATATATATATATACATATATATAAATAAGAATGGAGTGTTTGTTTGTACATTCAATATTTTCGACCCATTTCAAGTTTTCTATCCGTTTTGGACCCTTCTGATGCCGAATCCGCCTTTTTCTCGTTTGGTGTCTGTCTGTCTGTATGTTGTGCCCTATACACGTCCACGCGGTTTAAGATATTTTCATGAAAATTTGCATACAGTGAGTACTTATCTTCATTTAGTGAGTGGCATTGGTTGCGAAAGTCTGTCTGTCCGTCTTTCTGTTCTACGCTCGATTTTGTGTTTGTGTAGACATCACATGAATTGTATTCCAGATATTTGATTGCATTGTATTTTATTTTATACATTATCTATTAATGTAGTGAATGCAATATTAAACATTTCTTTATTGTTATATTTAGACGAGTTTCATGCTAAAACACCTGAGTAAGTATACTTAAATCAACCATAATTTGGTAGTTTTGGAAAAATTGGAATGTCTATTGAATATTACGATTAATTCGATTGCTTTACCAGTACTGCTGAAAAAGTAATTATTCTTCAAATTTTTTTTTTTTTTTATGGAATTTCACCTCTGATATTTCATTTATTTCGAGTCTTATTTTTATTCTTTGCGCAATGAAAACGATTTCCTAATATTTGGGACAGACGATATTTTTCAATGAAACGAGAATGAACAAGATCGCGCGAGCAGTGATATTTTTTCTGTTTTTTTCGCTCTGAATTAATTTCACATTTCTAAATTTTGTACACGTTTAGTTGTAAGTTGTGGCAACTGTGCGAGATCAAGAGATAAAATTGAATCACAAATTAATATCTTTAGAACAATTTTTTGCGACATCTTTTATTTTGTTTTATTTCGCTGTTTCTTGTTTTAAATATTTATTATTTTAATAAATGTGTTTTCCTTCTCATCACATGCAACAGCACCACAAAGTATTAGACTTAAAAATGTTAGGTAAGTCAGTTTAAATTTTCAGTAAATTTTAAGTGTTGTTATGCCATTATTGAAAGAATAATGCCGTTATTTAAAGAATAATGCCGTTATTTAAAGAATAATAATGTTTAAAAATCCAAACTATACTCTGTTTCACCTTAACTTGTCAGTAGAGTAAAGGCTACGTTGACCGCATCACAGCCGTTGTCGTAGAAACTAGGGTTACAATGTCAGAAGAAGTCAGCTATAAGCGAGGAAATTCGCCCTTTTTGGCAAGGAGAGATAAAATGCACGTGGAAATTCTATACGTTTCACAGATCTTTAATTTCTAATGGCTCTTGCATTACATTTGTTAATTAAACAAAAAGCTACTCTATGTTAATATAAATGCGTTTTGATTTTTCTAAATGAGTATTATTTTTAGTTATTTAAAAATATATATATTTAAAATTTTTTTACAATAAATGTTGTTTAAAAAAACAGTCTATTTAAAGATGTGATGAACCATAAAATTCATTTTTTGAATTTACTTACCTGAAAGCTAAACACCTTGATTAATACTTCTTTTTTCAATTTTAATAATTTTATTAAAGGAAATTAATCCAATTTAATTACTCCTTTGGTCTTACATTTGGTTGGACAAGGTAGGGGAGAGTGCGTCGTCTGCTAAAATATGTGTTTTTCTTAACAGCAAAATATAGTCTCCAAATTAAATCAAATTTATTCTGATATTAAAGAAAGTAAATAACAAATAAAAATACATATAACATAGAGGATATAAAATACATTCACAATAAATAAATAGAATATAAAAAATACAAATATAGTGAATACACATACAATAATAAAAAAAATGAAACCATTTTAAAAATTAGAGTTAAAAAAAATAAACCTTATATGTGTGAAACATATTCTGAAACTCGCGGAACGGTGTCGGGTTGATTAGTAGTAAATTATTAATTTTATGAATAATTTAAAATAGTTTACAAGAAAGTGTACAGAAGAAACCAATCTCTTTCATGAATAGTAGTTACAATGAGAAAACTATATTTACGTTTTACTTATTCATCACATGCATTTATACATCATCAATATATGTAAAACATAGCAAACATCATAACAAATCTATTTACATTATAATATACTTATTCATCACATGAATTTACACATCATCATCACTTAACATTTCCGAATCGCTATCAGACTCACTATTAAAAGAAATTACCAAGTTCTTACTTTCCCAAATATCATCCACAAGTCCATCTACTTCCCACATGTATTTCTCTTTTTCAGTAACATGGTTTATGCAGTTTTTCCAATTTTGTACAGAGACCTTTTCAATCCCTTGGATGACTAAATCCTTCACATCGTTCAGTTTAAAAGTCTTGTTTTCCCTGGCAACGTGTCCTTTTACTTGACTCCATATCATTTCAATGGGATTAAGCTCACAGTGATACGGGGGAAGTCTCAAAACCTTATGTCCAAATTTTTCGGCAATTTCTTCAACTCTGTATTTATCAAACATATGTTTGATTTCGCTAACTTTTTTCAACAGTTCAATCTTGATCATGTCCTGGTTCCACGTAATGTTTTTCAACGATAGCCATTCTTGAATTGCACTTTTTTTCCAAGATGTCGTCGGAATTTTTTCTTTCTTCACCGAGTGATAGGGGGCATTGTCCATCACTACAAAGCTGTTTCGTTTCAATTTAGGCATGATATCTTCAAACCACTTCTCAAAATGGTTACCATCCATTTCTTCGTGGTAGTCACCGGATTTTTTTCCTACAAAAATGTGTCAGCCGCATCAGGTACAAATCCTTCATCACTTCCGATATGGGTAATGATGAGTCTTCTTCCTTTTCCTTTTGGTGCAGCCAAGCCTGTTGTCAAACTTGAAGAGGAAGCTTCATTGGTGCTTTTGATGTTTTTGTCTTGCCATACTCGACTTTGTGAGTGTCCTTCATTCACCCATGTTTCATCTAAATAATAGATTGAAGCATTTTCATTCTTCAGTTCTCTAATTTTTCGTAAATAATTTCTTCGCCATAAAATTATGTCGTGTCTTTCTAAAAGCATAGCCTGCCTTTTTCGCTTTTCAAAGGAAAATCCCAAATCTTTCAGTATCCTGTACAGTGTACTTCGGCTAATGTTTGTCGAAAAAATATCCTTATCATTGTTAATTTCATTTAGAACTTTGTCCAATGTAGGAATTTCATTTCGACGAAAACAATCATGAATTTTTCGTCGGATGCACGATAAAGTAAAGTTGTCATATTTCATCATTCTTGTTCTTTTTCCAACGGCATAAGGTCGTTTTTTTCCTGGAGTACTCAAAGGACTTGTCGTCTTCTTTTCTTTTTTCAAACGAAAAACAGTTCTTTTGGAAACACCAGTTAGTTGAGACACCTTTCCGACGATTTGGTTAATGGAATCACTATGGTTTTCTTCTCGAAGTCTAGAATAAACATTCAATATGTTCCTGCGAGCTCCACTACCAATTGATTTTCCTTGCTTTGATGGCGTATACAGCTTGGATGGTGACGTTCCTTTTTCAGCCATGTTCAGAGTATCAAACACACTCCAATAAAATAGCACAAGAGAGATATGAACGTAAATACACACGCTAGCAAAGACGCAGAGCGAAATGGCGCAGACTTGGCCGGAAAGCGTATTTAGCTCGCCAGAAATGTTACCATGGAAACCGGTTTAGAATTCCGTTTCGGATATATTCATTCGCTTCGGTCAAAAAAAAATGCTTTTTACAAATAAATAACCGATTATAAAGGTTCAAAAATCACTCCTTCATTGTAGGACAATTTTTACACGTTTATATGCATTTTCTTTATTTTAAATTCCAAATCAAGTTGGAATTATTTTTCATGCGGATGAACATCATTTCTGCCTTTCCCAATACTGACAAGTTAAGGTGAAACAGAGTATAGAACTTTTTCCAACATTAAAAAATTCGTTGTAATAATGACAGGAGAAGATTGCAAAATTTCATACTGTCGCATACCGCAGGCAAGAGTGCCACAAGTAAAAAAATATTGTTTTGTTGACTATGAGTGCGAGAGCACTCGCCGTAAATCGTAATTTTAATTAATTGAGTTGAACATGAAAAGAACTTAAGAAAGAGAATTTCAAATCTCCCTCAAAATCGTCTTTTATAGTAGTAACCTTAGTATCACCTTTCGTCATTTTGTTGCTTTGTCATACAGCAATTGTGCGATGTATGTGAAATGTATTACATGAATGGATATGCATGTGTAGGATTTGTGTCCAAAATAAGTTGTAGAAAATATAAAGATGGCGAAAGGTGTTAAAATAAATTTTTATTCTACAAAAAAACGTAAGTCATTATATATTTTGAGTATCTCTTCAATCTAGAGTAAACCAATTCAAACCGAGTAAGGTCGGGTATTTTGCTAGTATATATATAAAACCCTCCTTGTGGTTGTCTCGACGAGGTATTTAGTCATTAGCAAAACTGGTCAGACATTAATGGACTAGATATCTCGTAATTAGAAGAAAGAACCAGAAGGAAACCGACCAGATATTGATCTCGTCAACATAAAAAAAATCGGCAACATCCGTCGGCAATCATTAGAAGAATATGCAACCATCTTGATCTCGTGATCATAAAAAAATCGACAGTATCTTGATGACGAGATGTCTCATCATTAGCAAAATTGATCGGATCTTGATTTGCGAGATATCTCGCCGAAACCACTCGGTAAGTTCAAAATCCGCAGTAATCCAACAGGTTGACTTTTAAAAACCACGTGACTCAAATGCCAACTCTCTCTCTCTGGGGTCGCACTGTAATATTTATTTTTCTCACCTCATTATCACATAGTGTTTCTGCTTTTTTTCCTCGTTTACGATCGTAAACATATGAAAAGCATATAACCTACCTGAACATCATCTGTATATCAGAAAGTCGTAATTGATTTCATTGGAAATGATAAACTGACACGAAAAAATGGCTATACTGGTATCACTTACCTGTATTGACTGCTGGGAGATTTACGTTGCCCTTGTTCGAAAATGTCTTACTCATAGTTATCCAAGTCAATTAAATTATATAATTTATGTATTTAAAGTGTCTACCAGTTAAAGGTAGACATAAGACACCCTGAAGAGGTATCTAACTAATATTGTGTTTATTGAAGGTTGAAGGTGAATCGTTTCGGGGATAGTACCGTTGAACGCTTCGATTTCAGCTAAAACAAACAGAAGTTGCTAAGTTGCAAAAAATAATTTTCGTTGGATTATTTTAAAATTCAGAACTTTGATAGCATGGATATTTTATTTAAAAAGTAAATAATTTTTAAAGTTTCTGTTACTTAAAATGTTTTGTCTTCATGAACAAAGATATAAGAACCAATTAAGGCCAAATGGGTGAGGGGTGGTGGTGTATTTTTATAGTTTTGCTGCTCAAAATAACTTCACACACTTATTACAGGAGACATTACCTATAAAATGATCGTTTATTAGAATTATCAGCTTACAATGATTTAAGTTGTCTATAGAAATGTTAATTATGTTATTTATAAATGTTAATTATGTTACTTATAAATGTTAATTATGTTATTTATAAATGTTAATTATGTTATTTATAAATGTTAATTATGTTATTTATAAATGTTAATTATGTTGCATTTAAATGTTAGTTATGTTATTTAGAAATGTTATTTTTGATTAAAATTGAAAAGTTTTTAGGGTCCTATCCCTTTAAAGTAAAGAATAACAGATTATGAACAGAAAATCTTAACTTGTAGTGAAAACAACTGTGGAATTATGTTTGATAAACATTTTTTAAATATAATCTAAAATTATTCATCCTTACGGGATGAAGTTTTGAAAGAATCCTATACATTTTCTTACTTTAATGATACATTTTTATTCTAGAAGACCCGTTTTCCTATATTCCTATAAAAGATGAAACAGTTCTCTTACCTTTCTTTTAGCCATTGCCTGATTTGCCAGTTGACTTTCCGTGACTACTCCAAGTGCGTTTCGAGACCATATCCGAGCCATGATGAGAGAGTATACCACTCCAGTGATAGTTAAGGGCAAGACGTATTGAGTGACAAAAGTGATCAATGTGATCCATTGACTCATATTGATAGGATAGACCGCCTGGCATCTGATGAGACGTCTGTAGGAGAACTCGGATTTTATTTGGTTGAAAACGGCATGTGGAAGAGAGAGTACGATAGCTAGAAACCATACGAGTATCATCACCTTTATGGCCTGAAACGAGCAAATGTGAAGTCCATAATAGGCACATACAAAAACGTTCTTGGAATATAAATAACATAATTTCCTCTTCAGTTGCAGAGTAAAATATGAAACATTAATAACTGGGTTTGGTAGTACAATCGGTTGGTTGTTTCTAGGTTTTTGGAACGAGGGCCATATTTGGGCAAACACAAGATAACGTAAAGTAAAATAAATGGTCGAACTGATCCAGTATGATCCACGTGCGTAATTTGAACACACAAGGTAAATCCAATCCATTACCACTTTATTACTTACTTTACTATCATGACTTAACCATGACTTCGTGTGACTAACCTTGACATGTGTAAGACCATGACTTCGCAAAGCTTTTTTTTACCAGAAAGGTTGCATGATTATTCGAGGACAAAATTGTTAAAAAAGAAAGGAACAGGAGAACGAGTGTTTTGCTCGTGTGGGAGAGTAAAAGGTGAAAAAGATGAGGCTCGTAAAATAAATCGTAAATGTTACTAGTGATAGTATAAAGAATATAAAGAATACCAACACAGCCCAAAGAAGACGCTACAAAATCCGCCAAAAAGAGAAACAGTGATTGGGGAAAAGAGTAGTGGGTTGAAAGTAGAATATAGCAGCTTGGGTATCCTGGATGCGTCTCCCTCCCCGAATGTAGAGACTGTAAGCCCCCTTGGAAAAGAAAAGATCACTAGAGTATCTCGGGTTTGTAAAGCACTTTTACTCCTAAAGAAGTTGTATCCCTGAGGACCGTAGTAGAATCGAATATGACTTGCTTAAATACAGTCGCCTCAGGACAAGGGTCGTATTGGGTCATATTTGGATCTGTAACAACTTATTTTCGGTCTCATCCCGAAATTTCTGGAGCATTGTTACTGCGCCATCACGCTAAGACATAACATGCATGATATTGCAATTGAAAATATCATTATAATTTCTTTATCAGGGGGGGGGATTTGTTCAAGACGGAA
Source organism: Metellina segmentata (assembly GCA_947359465.1). Classification (NCBI taxonomy): domain Eukaryota; kingdom Metazoa; phylum Arthropoda; class Arachnida; order Araneae; family Tetragnathidae; genus Metellina; species Metellina segmentata. The sequence continues at coordinate 88,880,558 of OX375876.1, forward strand.
GTAGACCTTTCAGGATCAGATCAAAGGTACACATTGGAAAGAGAAATACGTGAACTTGTTTACAACTGGTATTTACCCGTATTATTTGGCTCCTATCCGTCCTGTAGTGATAACATCAGATTTTTAGGATTCTTCCAAAAATGACATAATTGAAAATACTTTTTTTTTTATTACAAAGTATTTCAAAATAAATGCAAAATGTTGAAATTTGGTCTGATGGTCCTAATTGAGGATGGGGCATTTTAAAAATTCATACATAGCAGCATCTCTTAACACACAGGGACACAGGTCCAAAATATATAATGCATGAAACAATTTTGCAAAATCGCAGGCTAAAGTTCCAGAAGACGGAATTTGAGGGAGTGTGAATCATGTTTTTGACCAAATTAAAAAAAAAAGTTTAGATAACAACGCGCACGAATTTGTAGAAGCTGTTAAAAAGTAGTGAAGACAAATGTTTTGATACCAAGGAAGAAATAGAAAAATTCAGAGAGAGAGAGAGAGAGAGAGAGAGAGAGATTTAAACACAATTTTAAATCAAAATGAAAATTTCCTTCGATTTTTACTGCAAATAAATGTGTTTATAGGGTATTATTTAATTTTTTAACTGTGCAATTTCTCTCATTAATAAGCAATTATTCTCAAATAAATATAGAAAGAAAATTTTAGCACATATTAAATTTTGAAAATCGCTATTAACAAGTATTCATTTCCCAGAATTCGCGAAAATCTAACGTGAGTCACAAAAATATCAGTTTTTTAAAACAATAAATGCAATAAATTCACTTTTCTTAGAGTTTTCATGACCTACTACTCTTAGTGAAGCATTCAAATACTTTCTTTTTGATCAACCTCTCTTAAAAGAAGGGAAAAAACTCTGAGAGAGAAAAGAGTCAATTTTGAAAGTCTAAAAAAGTTATGTCCATTTCGCTGTAACGCGAGTCGCTATAGTCTGAAATGTTGCCAATTTCGAAACTAAATTCTCACTAAACTAAATTATGACGTCGATGATTTAGAAACATATCAATGAGATTGAAAATCAATTTTTGTTTAGTAATCTTAATCCATTCTTTATATACATTAAATTTAATATTGAACATTGATGTCTGATTGTAACATTAGTCACATGGAATTGCCCATGAAGTATTATTTGCTTCAACATCAGTAGCTCCCGAGGCACATAAGCCACAAACCCAGAATTTCGTAGCTGTTTTCTAGGATTTTGCTAATATTTTACGTATAAATTCATGTAGAAACTCGTATTCTACGATTATCTGAAAAGCTGTATCGATATTTAATCTCTTTAAAAACTTAAAAACTGGCAATAAAAACTTTTTAAGTTAGAATAAATTACGTGTCACAGTTATAGAAACTGAAGAGACAAGAGAATATAATAATTTAGTTAAGTGGAAATAAAGCCCAAATCTAGAATGGAAGTTTGAAAGGTATAGATTGCTATGAGTTCATTTTATTAATATACCCTGTCCAGCTAAGCAAGCAACACACACTCCAGTGACGCCTCCACACAGCGAACATTGACCTCAAGGGAAACATGATAGCGAAACCTCCACAAGGGGGTAGCTTGGGGTTGGCGGAATTCGCGCGGAAAAAAATCCCGAACAATGAACCCCCCGGAATGGACAGCCTGCCGTGGGGACGCTATCCTTGGGGTCCAATGGGAAAATAGCGAAAGCATCACGGGGGCTGAAGTGTGCCAAGTGAGGAAAAATAACTTTTTTTCGACAGTTGTCTCTGGGCGTCTGGAACTACGCGTCGGGAACTCTGATACTCACCATCGAAGTGCTGGGGGATGGATTGGACACCGGACAGGTCTATTGAATTTAATTTCATTCTTATTTTTATTCAATTAAAAATGCAGTGATTGTCTCTATTTCTTATTTGTGATCAATTATGTAAAATTTACTTGAATTCTGTGACAATATATTTTCTTTCTTGATTACCTGATGTGTCCTGTTTCTTTTGCAAGACTTTAATGTACTTGCATGATTATCACCACAATCACGGCCTAGTCAACGTATGACATACCCATTCAAAGAAGGAGCTGTAGCCTTAGTAATCGGCTATATCTTTTCTTTGATAGGGCTTATTAATACAGGGTGATACATAAGTATACAATTTCCAACGCACTATATAACAATTACAATGTAAGATATTTATGTTACCTGTAATAGAAGTGTAGATGAATGTTTAAAGTTTTCAGTCACATATGTTCTTTGTGTGCACCCTTAGTCACACTACATACATCAAACCGGTAACCCATTTCTGCCCAGACACGTGTTGCGGTATATGAAGTAAGTGCAGTGATAGTGGTTGCAATATGCTGGTTCAACTCCGGTAGATTAACAGGAAGAGGAGGGTTAAATACATTATCCTTTATGTAGCCCCAAAGAAAAATGTTACATGGTGTTAAATCAGGGCATCTGGGTGGCCATTGGGTTAGTGGCTGTAGCCGGAGCTTCGTCCAATCCATCGGTGAAGAAGATGTTAATAGAAGTAATTTCGCATGTCACCTGACCAGTGTGGTGGCGCACCATCCAATTGGAAAATAAAAATTTTCGACTTTATTATCCAATTGGACGAATAACGTTTTTGACGACATCCGTCGATACACTAGGTCGTTCTGGCTTTGGAACTGTGCACAAACAGACCGTAGTTTCAAATTTTAAAACCAATCATAAATGAGTTTTCTGGTTGAAGATTCTTTTCCAAATCGGGATCGAATGTACCGTTCCACAAGGGTGACATATTCCGTTTTGCTCAATTCTAAAACACAAAACGTCTTCTTCACTGCAGATGCAGCCATTTCCACTGACTAGTCACGTGACAAGTGTCAATCGTCTACGTCTCTTCGCTTGGGAGGGGGACACAAACTTTATGAGTATACCTAGCTGTTATGTACTCAGTAGTATCAGAAGCATAGTATGTATGAGTATGATAAGTATAATATGTATAAGTTTTGAGTACGAGTGAGCTCAATTTGAATATGCGCGTGCAAACTTGGTAAATCTATTCTTTTCTCATCCATTCACTTCGATTCAAGTATGGGGGAAAACGAGTGTGTTTCGGGGCTACTTTTGCGTTATCTCATCCTTTGGGGATATCGTATAACTCCAGCGGAATGTGGAAATGCTTGTTCCTCAGGCAAGTCCTCCTGACGTCAATTTCCTTCCTGGACTTTAAGCTAATCAAGAGCAAACAGGTCATCTTCGATTAACGAATGGGAATAAAGTATGGTCCCTCAACTAAACCCCGATCGGAGGTGATAAAAGCCCTGGACAAGAGGTGAAAACACACACTTTCTCCTAAATGCAGAGCCAAAAATAAGACGGACCCCGACCAACTGGTGCTATTTGGAAAATGGCTAATTTCTTTGTTAAGTCATGCCTTAGATTAGGGATTCCCAACCGGTGGTACGCGTACCACTGGTTGTACGCGGCTACGTTCCAGGTGGTACGCAAGGATGATACTAGCGACCCAAATATTCTACGAAGTTTTTTCGATTTTTTAGTATGTACACACACAACCACGTTATAGGAAAAATGGGATGGGATGAAATCTATTTTGTGATAAACGTTTTTATTACATTGTAATAAATGACGCAACGAGTAGCGCATTATTTAAAGAGAAATATCGTTGCTGATTATCTAATTCTATTCAATGGCTATCTCGGCGAAATTAAGTTTATCTCCCCCTGTCAAATCTTTTAACGAAGAATTCCTTTATCTTTATATATGAGAAATGCGCACGGATAATTCGCACGAGATAATTATTTATTTTTAGACCTGTGAGTAAAAAATAAAACTGTAATTTTCAATAATCGTTTTATTTTTTCTTTATTAAAACATCATTAATATGAAATACACAGTAATTATAAAATATGAAGCTTTCTTAGTATTTTAATTAAAATAAAACAAGCCATTGGGCACTTTTCTCACATTAGTTTCTAAAAAAAATATAGAACTGGTGGTACGTCAAAAATTTCTAAAAAATTCAAGTGGTACGCAATTACTAAAAGGTTGGGAACCTCTGCCTTAGATGATTCTTTCATCTTGTCTACGGTGAGCTCACCTTCATTTTATTTTTATTCCATCGACTAGTTCAAGTCTATTCTCCTGTTCGAATTTTGCTTTATTACATTTCTTTTGAGAAAAATGTGCTGGTGCTTGTTCAGCCTCTCTAATTAGTACTCGCGTTGTAACTAAATCCATTTATTCTATTTTATCGGTATTGCTGAATGTTATGATTGTACTTTTTTCATTGGCATATGTATGATATAGATGCTTTTATAATTGCTTAATAAATATAAAATGTATTTATTTGTTAAAATTAGGCTTTCTTCATTTTTCCTTAGATACAATATCAGTGCTTAATGTATCAATTACATCACTGAGTAATCCCCCGTGCTTTGAGCAGGGATAGCGTAGGCTTTGGTAACCAATATTTAAACTTATTTTATTCAATTCAAGATAAATGTAATCAATATAAAAATCGATCACGTTTTGCAAAAATGTTGAGGTATTGCCCTACTGTTTATGCTGGCTGTTAATAAGGATAATAATCCTTAATACACTGCTGGCCAACCAAATTGCAACACCAAGAAAGACAAGAGATATCACAACCAAATTTATTTTGTAGCTAACATGTTGACCAAGTATCAAATGATTAAATTTATAGACTTCTGTGAAGTGTGGTTCCTGCCAAAATCAGTAGCCAGAGTAGCCGCCATTGTTGGAGATCACCGCTGCCACACGCCTCGGCATTGATTCAAAGAGACTTTGGATGTGTTCTTGGGATACAGCAGACCAAGCAGCTTCCACACGTTGTCAAAGTTGATCTGGTGTGGCAGCTGGGGATGTAATCTGGGCCAATCGTTGAGCAACCATGGACCACATGTTTTCTATCGGCGAAAGATCCGGAGAGCGAGCTGGCCAGGGAAGCAATTCAATCTGGCGATTGACGAAGAACCCTTGGACAATGCGTGCCACGTGTGGTCGCGCATAATCCCGTTGAAATATGGCTGTGGGCAAGCTCTGAAGGTAAGGAAGAACAACTGGCTCCAACATCTCGGAGATGTAGCGCTGGCTGTTTAAAGTACCGGCAATGCGTACTAGAGGAGTGCGAGAGTGATATCCAATACCGCCCCATACCATAATAATCGGTGCAGGACCAGTGTGGCGGTTCATAACGCAGCTGTTCAGCATCGTCTCTCCACGGTGTCTCCAGACTCGAATCCGACCATCGTGGTGTTGCAGACAGAAGTGTGACTCTCAGTAAAGACAATTTCATTCCATTCTGCCTTCCACATCCTTCTTTCATCGCACCATTGGCAGCGGAGACGTCTGTGGTTCTGCGTCAAGGGTAGACGAAGCAATGGACGTCTTGCGGACAGACCACTCTGCTGTAAACGGCGTCGAATGGTACGCGCAGACACTGTATGATGCGTTACAGACTGAATGTGCTGTGCTATGGTTCGTGATGTGGCTGAGCGATCCGTCACTGCCATACGCACAATATGCCTGTCATCATGTTAAGTGGTGCACTGAGGTGGATGCGATCGAACACGTCGGTCCGTCGTATCCTCCTGCATCCAACGATCATTACAGTTGTTTGGTTTTGTCCAGCACGACTACCGATTTCCTTGAAAGATAATCCACAATCTCGGTAGGCCACTATCCTTCCTCTGTCGAACTCGGATACTTGATCAAAAGATGATCGCTGTTTTCTACGAGGCATATTTGATCGTTTTTTTTTGATAAAAACTCAATAACCGTACTTGAAATCGTCGAAATCTCCAAGCCTTAAATAGCGCTTTGAAGTGGCGCCACAGGCACGGGTGTTGTGCGTCTGCGCTGAAATTCTAATCATTTGCATATCTCACCTCCGCTAATGCATGTTGCAAATTTTATATGATTTGCATGCTTTCTTCAGGATGTTGCATTTCGGTGGCCAGCAGTGTAGATGAACTAAAAAGGGAACCAACATAGCAAACAATTGGCATTTGGGGACCGTGTCTTAAGGGGAGTTAGTACCTTTTAGACCTTGCATTGCTCGCGAAAACATACATTTTTCGATTCATCATAAATATTTGAATTTTTCATGTTGTAGTATAAAATTGATACAGTTTAAAGATAATTGTATGGCTTTTAAAAAACAGCAGTCATATTTGTAATTAAAAATATATTTTTTTTTATTAAACCTATCAAAACTTATACATAATTTTTTCGTTTTGAAATTTACCCACTTGACTTTCCCTCAAGTTTAAAAAAAAACTAATAAACGTAGAGTTAAGAAATTTTGCATGATTATTCTAAAAGAAGATCTTAGTTCTCTGAACTATGGATTTGTGTATGAGAGCTATAGTTTTTTATTTATGAATCCATACATAACTAAAAAAATTTAAAAGTTGACTTATTTTAATACTTTTAATTTTTATAAATATTTGTACTTCAAATATCGCAAATTCATTAGTTCACAGAATTAAGACATTCATGTGCTTCAATTTGGTGCAAACATTTGGGTTTTACAGTGCATCTTTCAAAAGTTATCTTGTGGGAAAGTTAAGTGGGTAAATTTCAAAACGAAGAAATTGTGTATAACTTTTGCTAGGTTTTATAAAAATAGATGTTTTTAATTACAAATATGACTGCAGTTTTTTGAAAGCCATACAATTATCTTTAAACTGTATCAATTTTATACTACAATATACAAAAATCAATTATTTATGATGAATCGAAAAAAGTATGTTTTCGCGAGCAACGCAAGGTCTTAAAGGTACTAACTCCCCTTAAACTGTTCCTGTTTTATAGCATCTGGAAACTGTATAGTACTTATGAATCACCCTGTGTAATAAGTAATGAAAAAGTAAGGATAATATCTATTGAAGAATAAAAATGACTTCTTGTTTAGAAGACTTTAGAATCTGTATAACTAAAACACAGATAGATTCACAAACGCTGTATTTAAAAAAAATTCTAATGCTTTCTAAATAGCAATGAATAAATATGATATATTTATTCAAAGACCTTCTGTTTGCAGTAACTAGAGCAAATCCGACAAACACGCGTAAGATAACAGATCCGCAAGGACGAGCAGGAGCCATCCAGAATTTTTCCTGCGCTTTCCCTACGTAGCAGTCCCGATTGGAAAGAATATCTATTGGTAAGTGGAGTGAGAGTATAGAAAAGATTTCTCAAAAGAAAGAATTTACAAAGGATGGAAGGAAACGTCTTATCGGGAACGAAAGGAGATATCCAGGAAAATATACAGGAGCCATTTCTTTGCCCGTAAAAGATACCAGAAGCCTCGTTCAGAAGCTTCATTCAATTTATGGGTGAAAGCTCCCGTCAAGAATCCTTCGAAGGAATTATAGTTATTGCGACTTAAACTCAGCGAATTCCTTTCAAGAATTCACATAGCAGTCAAATTCAAGGCATTAACGTCGTTGAGGAGCTAATACCTTTTTCACGTGCAACTTCAGAAGTTGGAAATATGCTTATAAAATGTTATTTTGCAATTAATGCAGAGTAGAACCTTGATTACCCAAGATAATATGGTATCAAACTGCCTCGAATAAGCAGAAACTCGGATAATACGGACGTCGTAAGACCAAACAGTTTATACGAAATACAGAATAATTTACTTTACTATATACTAGCATTACTGCTATTGAAAGATTGTTAAAGCAAGGATTACAAGGAGCTCATGTTATGGAAGACAGTATTCTCTCCATTAAAACAGACCAGTCAAGGACAATGTGCGTATACATGTCCTTGAAGCTTTGTTTAAAACCTTTACGAAAACTGGATATCGATTTCGGTGCAAAAAAATTGTTCATTCGGTTACTCAGAGCTCGGATAATCACGGTTCTACTGTACGCATGTGCACAGTAGGATTTTCGTTAGAAATGCATATTCGAATTCTCAATTATTTTAATTTAAAATTAATTATCATTAAATAACTATTTCATTATCAACAATAAATTTCTATTGATTGTTTAATTATTACATAATATAAAACGCGATATTAATGTCGCTTCATAGTTGTTTTTAATGTAAATTTTTTCTAATTCCTGTACTTGTATATTGTGAGGAAAAAAGCAATGGAATAGAACATGACAGATTCTCTCTATTTTTACTTTTAAATTTGAAGAACTGAATGATTGGAAGTTCATTGAAAAGAGAAAAGGGCTCAATAGATTAGACTTTTGTGCAACGTCTGTTACATTAACACAGACCTACCTTTTTACATCGCCCAAACTTCGTTGATATTCTTATTCATGTTTGAAAGTTCTATAAAATTTGACAGATAGTTTACGTACCTGTGCTTTCTGCAGACGTGGTCTGAGCGGCTTGCTGATGATTCTGTATCGATCCACTGCAATACTCATCATCGTAAAAGTAGAAACGTAGACAGACGTCACTTGAACCAGGGGCACAAACGAACACATGAAACTGCCGAATGGCCAATCTGCAAGCAGGATTCGGGCCAAGTTGAAAGGTATGTTGAGAACGGTCATCAAGAAGTCTGACAAAGCCAAGTTTCCGATGAAGATGTACGTTGAACTTCGCAAGCGGGCATTGCGGAAAAGTATATTGCACACCAGTAAGTTGCCAAAAATACTCATCAGGACAATGACACCATAACAAGAGATGATAAACGTTTCTCGTGATGTTATTCCTGATTGGTTTTTCAGTGATGAGCTCCAATTGTAAGAACGATTCTTCAACAGGAGCAATATGTCGGACATAGATAGTTCTGTTGCATTGAAGAAATTGTCAGTTAAAGACAGTGTTGTATTCATTTCTGTATTCTTTCGCAAAATAATTTGATTCATAGAAGAATAGGGTAGTTATTCAAAATAAGTCTAATTAAATGTTTTGTTCACATGACTTGGTGTAAATACTGCATTTTATACCATATGAGTGCGTAAACAAATAACCTTCCTTATATTAATAAATATATAGTACAGTAACTTCAAGGAGCCATTGCTTGAAATACTTATTCACATAAATAGTATAAATACTAAGGACAGTTTTCTATTCATACATAATTGTTTTCTTCATTTAAAAAATAAGTTATAAATGAATTGGATATGGATGAGTATGTTTTTTGTAGATGCATAAATACAATAAAAACGATAGCACATTAAAAACGCTATATAAAGTTTCAGAGGTAGTTATTGGGAGACATTTAAAGAAAAATATATTGTATTTGAGAGAATGGAAATTGTGATTGCTTTACAAGAAGTGCAATTACTTCAATTTCACACAGAATTAGCATTAGCGTATCTTATTTCCCAAAACGTATCCAAAAAAGTTTAAAATTTGTAAATTCTAAATAGCGCCCATGAAAAATGAGAAAAACACTACAACATTTTTATATAAAACTAATAGAAACTTTTTAAGGTGTAAAACATTTATCTTTGCAACAAAGTTTTACATTGTTGAAGTTAATATTTTAAGCATTTATAATACGCTTCTTACTCTTCATAAAATGATTCAGAAAGTTTAATTCAAATTATGATACTATCTATGAAATATTTTTACAAGAACTTATGATACTTCTAGACTAATCTAAAACAATTGAAGAAATGATTAAATTGGAAAGTCAAGGACAGAATATTACAGCATTGCAAAGAAAATATGTCACATTCAGGGCATCAATTTTATAAGTACCACAGAATGAAATCGATACTATCACACTGCGTTTTGTATGATGTTAGAGCTGGAGGATCATTCAAGGAGAAAAACAAGTATCGAGGGCATGTCTTCGATTTCAGTTCCGTGATTTCACTTCAGTTCTTGAACATTCAGGAAGTTACCCTTTAAAATACAAAATTATTTAGAGTTACTATGGTTAGTCATAGATGTTATATAAAGTCAGCAAAGGAAAATAAACAATTGTAGATATGATTTAGATAAAATAAAGGAAATCCTAAATTAATTTGCGAATTTTAAAATAACTTCAATAGAAAAAACTGAGTTCTATTGCAGGGGTGCAATAACAACCTTCTTGTTCTTCAGCTATTTAGGGATTTCTTGGAGCGGTTTTTGTTATTTAAACGTTTTAAATAAAATAAAAACACTGGCCAAAGTAGCCAGTACACCACCTAATTAGATATCAGACAAGTATATGAAAAGGAAGGCTATTAATAGATCTTTCTATCATGCATCACATAGTTATTACCAAGATTGCATTCTACGCAAAAATTACAAATTTCAACGTTTATTTCTTGTTTTACTTCCTTTTTCGTTTAAAATAATTGCTGTGATGTCTAGCACAAATACTAGAATATTTTACGCAAAATGTTTATGTTCTGATAATATTAAATAAATACACACATTAATGTAATCGTAAATCTTCAGGTGCATAAGCCATACCTAAATTGATTGACATACATTTTTTAACCTCTTAAACTAAATTCTATTTAATACTTTTCCATGAATGTAAGAGTATGTTAAAAATTGGTTGTCAAAAAACAAGATCAATTTGAGATTACACACACACACAAAAAAAAAAAAAAAAAAAAAAAAAAAAAAAAAAACCAGTAAAATTAACGTCAGTCTTTGCCAAAACGGCGACAAACTATACATTGAGTTAACCCCAATGTGTGTTATGACAGAACATTTAGTTAGAGGTTTACTTGACGTTGTCTCAGTTTGGCAAAACCTATACCTTCCTTGCGCTATGATATCTAACCCAACCAACATTTTGGTAGAGAAAAAAAAAACATTTTCACTGTTACACTGAAAATCCGTCTCACAGTAGACCAAACTTCTCAAGTCTGTAATTCATTGATCACACAACTAAAAATAATTTTTTATCTCCTCATGACAGAAATGAGACATTTTAAACTGAAAATCCGTCTCAGAGGATAAAACTTCTCAAGTCTGTAATTCATGGATCACACAACAGCAAATACGTTTCTATCTCCTCAGAACAGGAATGCGATATTCTAATTATAAGTATAATAATTAGAGCTCTTATTTTGCATATTTTGCGTATCTTTTTTGAGCCCCTAATGTTGATTGAAATCCGTATTGAGCGTTTTTTTAGCAATTAATAACAAAAAACCCCGAATTTATTTTGCATGTTTTTGCATATTTAAGACCATTTTGCATATTTGGAGGTTTTTGCATGTTTTGTGCATATTTGGACGACTTTTTTCTATTTTAAAATATTTCTACGAAAAAAATTCAATTGAAAAAAACTTTGCTTAGTGTGTTTGGAAGGAAGATTTTCAGAAGCAAAACGCATTTGGGTTGGTTGGCCTGACCGTTTCTTGTTAAGCCAAAAATGTATAGATAGTGATAAGATACAGGAACAGAAAAATAATAATGAATGCGAAAGCGCGTGGAGCAAAATATATTGCTTAGTTCTATAATAATCGAATTGCTACGGAGACACTCAGTCAGACGGAGTCCGCAAGCTATCTGAGCACATGTTTGGTTGCCGGGCGATGCATCAAACTCACCCAAGAGACAAGATACCTCCCACGCAGTCGTCCAAAATTCCAACTACTCGGGCGCCAGGACATTACAGTTTTGATCATACCGGAAACCAAGCTATTGTGAAAGCAAAAGCTGCACTGAACAACTCTTCCTATGGTCCAACATCTGGCTTACGTTAGATCCAATTTGGCAAGTTGTCTGATTTAATAACCACTCTAGAAAGTAGAGGAATTGATCTGTGTAATTCTGTGGCTCTGATAGATGACTTGATTACGAAAAAGTAAAAATTGGACCGAACCCATCGGGGAAAGCACAAAGTAGAAGTTGTACGCGGTACTGAAAAGAAATCCTGGATAAAAAACTGTTCAGGCTGTGTCAAAGATTTTGAATGGAGTGGTTGTACCAGAATGCGAGTTGACGGACCCCCAAGAAATATTAGCTTATCGATTCATCCCCATCGTCTCATGTGACATGTAAAGGTCTTTCTCCTCATTGAAAAATGTTTTAAGTGACAAAAAACGAAGTTTCAAGATTGAAAACCTTGAGAAAATCTTTGATTATGAAATGTAATATCAATTAGTTGGAGTACGTTCAGGAATGTAACTAGACTAGTTTCCGACCGGGGCAAGAACTCGCCTCTGCACCCCACCCCCCACCGACAAAGTAAACCAAAACTCTTCATAACAACACCTGTCATCGCCAGCACACATTAATTCCACTATTCCAAATTTTTTAAATTCGACTTAGATGGTAAGGACTTGATTTCAAAGGTAAATAGATTAATTTGCAGTAATTTCATTTTTAATATAAGATAAAATGCCAAAAATTAATTCAAAGATATTGCATTCACAAATAATCGGACAGCAAAACTGACATCTCAACTAGACACTCTAAAAGCTAACCGAGTTCAGTTTTGTTTGCCGGCGCAAAGTATCGAAGTCACTTGGGAGATAGGAAACTTCCCCGAGACACGAGCCCGTTATCCTAAACACTCGGGCGCTACGACGTTATATTCCCTTCTTTATTCACATCAAACTCATGCAACACTTCAAACATTCTGCATTTAGCTCCTTTTATAGTTTTTGGCTTTTTTAGTCAACTAATAAGTTTTTCTCTTCATTTTTTATCATGCGTAAATATTTTTTTTTTATTTCCAATGGCGGGTACAAAAGACAAAACTGAAGACAAAAAACAGAACAAAAGCAATGTAAAAAAAAAAAGCAACAGAAGAAAGTCTATGGACCCATTCGGTCCCTCGCTTCCCAGTATCGTTCCCACAAAGTTGTAGCGGAGAGCGCAGGGCAGTGTCACAGGTGTGTATAGTCCATGAGTTCCTGTAGGTTGCAGAGCTTGCAGCGTGGATCGTCAAGGATGCCTATACGATTATACGATGTAAATGTCTTGCAAGGCAGTCGTGGCCAATAACGAGGCGGAATTCTGCTACGGATTTCATTCTAGGCCAGTCAGAAAGATTTGGGATTTTATTCCACCAGGATTTCTGGGAATTCTTTTCTGAAAGATCTTTTTCCAAGTTCTTCTAAAAATTGATTTGATGATTGCCTTTACATTTTGAAAAAGGGATTTCATCGTTAACAATTTGAGTAATCGCTGCCCCTATTTTGGCCCGCAAGTCAGCTTTTTCATTACCCTCTATGCCGCAGTGGGCTGGTATTCGCTGTTATACTAGTAAAAAAAATACTCGGCTTGTTTAACACCTCTTCCCAATCCGGCGCCCGGTCACATTCCCCATATAACCCCTAGTTACGTCTCTGAGGACATTTGAAATGCTTAATGTAGATTAAAAATCTACATTTTTCAATTATGTAATATTTGTGTATTTGTTGCTTTGTATATTTTTTACTTATCTTTATCTGCGCTTTAAAAATAAAATTGTGAATTAATTTAATGAAAGTGTAGCTCAATATCACTTCATCTTCCTCACTACCCTTTTTGTAAGAATTAAATTTTTTTGTTGCAATTTTGCATATTTTGGGGGTTTTATTGCATATTTTGGGATTTTGAAATGCATTTTTCAGGTCACATTTTTGCACATCGATCCGAGCTCTAATAATAATAACTAAAGTATTTCTCTGTCGTAAACTGAGCCATTCTTTTCCACACTTCTTTAATCTGAATGTTTTATATTTCCTATAGTTGTCACTTAGGAGAACATAGAATAACCAAATCTTGACAGTTGCCATCAAAGGCAACAACCGTTCTAGAAACAAATTCCCGTCTCGCATTCCTATCGTATTTTCTTGCCCATCTAGCCTTTCCTTATTTTTAAAAACTGTCAATTTGCCCTGATAAAAGGACGCAATCAGAGATAATATAAGAGAAATGTGTGCTGAAAGCGCAGTCTTGTATATATTTATATCGAGTAAGTCCACATTATGGTCTCTATTTCGAGAACAAGAACGATGAAGAACGGTTTACGTCCGAATACTCTTATGTTAAGCGTCCCCATAAATTTTTATTCCGCACTATTCCTCCCCTTCTCGTTACTCCTCTACCTTCTGAGAAAAACTATTTTTCATCTTCGGCTGATTCCTTGTTTGAGATTTAGTGTTTACCTTATTCAGAGGGCTTGTTGGCTTTTGGCTGTAATTTTTGTGCTGTAGGCTTATCCCGAAAGTTACTTGAAAAAACTCTCGTTTTCATGTAAGCCGACATGTTTTGTTTATGTTTTCATAGTTGCTTTATTCCTTTCATTCCTAGTCAAGAATAAAAGTAGGCTTCGCAAATATTTTTAGAAAAAAAACTTCATAAAACTTTATATTGTCGACGGAGCAGAGACTCATTATGTGACAAGAATTTGTTTTACAGCACAGCCGATCAAAGACTAATTGTTAAGTTTAAGATCAAATATAAAAATTATAAACATTTTGATAATGTTGTATTTTTTTTCAAACAGAATACAAAACACAATTTATTGCTCATCATCACGAAAATGAATACCTAGTGTCAAAAATACCCATCCTAAAACTGTCATTTACGAGTATCTCTACTATTATAAAATTAAGTGTTTATGTGTTTGTTTGTTTATCTGTCTGTTTGTTTGTCTGTTTAATCTGTCGCAAAATCCCGTCGATTCTATGGCACTTATTGCTATAAGATTTACACACAGGTAGTCCGAATTTGTGCAATTTTAGGGTCGCGGCGAATTTTAAAATTCAACCTATAAGATTTCAAATGAATTTAATAGTTTTATTCTCCATCGGTTTTTCAACGCCTTTCTCCCGCGAAAGAAGAAACACCCGAATCGAAACCTTTTCTACCCACGCGACCCTGCCGTCAGCCTTTGGAAGCATGCCAAATTTTTCCTTCATCGCCGAGAAACGCGTTGTCAAGGTCCGCGCATGCGCACTTGAAGCCGAACTGGCGCGCAACGCTTCCCTTAGAGACATAAGAGAAACGAGGAACGATGATTGACCCAAAAGAACGCCGAGTGTTGTCTATTCGGCTAGAAAAGTAGAATGTGCAAATGATTGTTCATATGACTTTAAGTTCATCCTGCTGTACATAGATTTTCTGTGTGTGTGTGTCGTCATTAAATAAAGGTATAATTCATCTCAAAATAGTATGTGTCATTAACGAAGTTTCCATTACGTTACGAAAGAACCCAAGCCTGATATTACGAAGTAAGAAGATGTTCACACGCGGAGAAAGTTTTTGTTTCCCGTTTTGATTTTGCGCAGAGGACAGATCTTCCAACAAGACGATAATCTTTAAATGGAGTCACTTAGTTCCTTTTTCTATCTCCTAGACCGTTAAAGAAGGAGTAAAAATGTCAACGAATTTGAAATCTGCGGAAAATTTCACTTTAGATCGATACCTAAAAATATGATTTTCTTTAAATAAATAATTATTAAATTGAATATATCTTTTATATTTTCACAAGAGATTGTGACGTCACGTGAAACTGATTGCATCTTCTGCTCTTCCCGTTAAAAAAAGAAACAGATTACATTTCCTATCCTATTCCATTTCAGGGAATAAGAGCAAAAATTAAAAAACATTTTGACTGGGATTGTTAATTATTTTTCGTAAAATCGGAATAGCTAAAGATAGATTAAAAATTTCAACGGATTTGAAATTTGAGGAAAATTTTACACCTGATTAACAACTTACATCATTGGCACGGGCAACGCCGGGCTAGCCACGCAGTGGCTGGCTAGCTTACTATATCAGAAAAAGTTTCAGATTGATAGTTGATTGGTCAACATCAATTAGATTAAACTATAAGTTGCCAAACTGGTGATAAACTACTTTTTAAGGTATCCCCGATAAGTATTTGGACAGCAGAAGCAAAATCTTCTGAGACCATCTGTGGTTTGCTTGCTTTCTCTTAACCTTTTGACTACGGTTGTAGATATTCCTGGTGCGACTCTTTCTTGGCGCGATTTTTATAACTTTCAAGGTGCAACTGTTGTACTAGTCGTAATATAAATTATTTCTTGGTGTGACCAAAGTACAACTGCTGTACCGACCGTAGTCTATAAGGGTTAAAATCTCTCTCATATGAATTCATTTTAACTAAATAATTTTAGTTTTGGAGAGATTGTACAGTTGCGGAAAAAAACGAACCATTCTTCTTCATCTTTAATATTATAAAAGGAAATGTTTATCTGTTTGTTTGTTGCACGCAATGTCCTGCCAAATCTATGGCACTTACAGTAATGGGATTTGGCACACAGGTAGTCCGAAATGTTTGCAATTTTAGGGTCAAGGCGAATTTTAAAATTCAATCTAGAACATTTTTAAATGAATTTAATAGTTTCTTTCACCCTTGGATCTTCGTTTCGTCCCGCTACAGCAATTTGAAGAAAGGGAGGAATTCTGGTATGTTCTCCTCTGACGTCACGTCACAATCGTCACTATTGACGCCAGTCTTTGAAACCATTTCAAGTTTTTTCACCTTCCGCTCTCAGTTAAATGGGAATGCGTAGTCTCCGCTCAAACGATTCCACAGCGAACATTTTTACTTGCATTGTTTAGTTCTTTTTAGTAAAATCGTGATAGTTTAAGATAGATTGAAAATTTTAACGGATTTGAAAAATCAGCGGAAAATGTTACACTATATAGATACCTTACATTTGATTTTCTTTTAATAAACATTTATCTATTAAATATTTATATATTTTCGCAAGAGATCGTGACGTCACGCCAATTAGATCTCTTCGCAATTCGAATTTTGCCGTATTTGACAATGACGAGATCATCACGGCGTTTCCCCCGTGGTGTTGGTTTACGAAGCAAACCATAGTTCATAATATTCATAAATTGGTTTGCTTCGCAAACCGTTGGGAATACGTGATGGCTGTTATCCAATAGGCTGTTATCCGATGGCTGTTATCCAATAAATCCTTATTGCCATTTGGTTTGCTTCGCAAACCAATAACTAAACAAAAGCAACTGGTATGTGCAACGCCAGGCTAGCCACGCAGTGGCTAGTTTGAGATATTTTAGCGGAATAGAAAATTCAAAGATGGCTTTTGGCAGATTCATAAATTATTTCTAGAAATTCAAATGCATAAAATTTGTATAAGGGGCCGTCTTCATATAAAATTAAGCACCAATTTCATATTTTTCAATGGGAACACCTATTTGGACACATGATTTCGAATCTATATAACAATTTAACTTCAGATACCAAATTTCATGTCATTGGGTCTTACAGTTTGACGTTATGAGCACAGAAAGATATTGGAGCTGCTAATGTTAAATCTGTTTCTTAGACTTTTATGGATATCTTCCTAAATAATATTTCTATATTGCTGATAATTTGTACCATGTTAATGTCAGACTACTCAAACAAAATCCCTCTAATATGTTAAATATAGATATTAGTATGCAATAATAATTATTTAAGTTTGAAAGTTTGAAGTTTAAAGTTTGAAAAAGTATAAATTGGAACCTTATTTTAATTTGACGGGAATCGTATAAGGAGGACTTCTATTATGGCCATGCAAAAATTAAGCTCATTCCGATATAACTAGTTTTTGCTCTACAGTAAATTTTCTTCAATATTGCGATTTTAGGAGGTAACCAAAAGTTTCAATAACGTTTAACAAACCGCGGATATTAAGTTTCGGATCATTTTCACTTGCATAGTAATATAATAGTGTAATCTCAAATCATTTGCCTATGTATAAGAAATATAATATTTTTCAGATCGCTAAAAAGTACGTTTGAAATAATATTCAAATTTGAAATTCGTGTAGCGATAACTACAGTTAATCTCGATCTACGAATAGTGACTTCCTATTCTGAGATGATCCCAGGAATTGACACTAACTTTTGCATTTTATATCTCTGGATATAAAGATAGTAAAGTCATTATATTTCATACTAGCAAAATACCCGACCTTACTCGGTTTGAATTCGTTTACTCTAGATTGAAGAGATAATCAAAATATATAATGACTTACGTTTTTTGTAGAGTAAAAATTTATTTTAACACCTTTCGCCATCTTTATATTTTCTACAACTTACTTTGGACACAAATCCTACACATGCATATCCATTCATGTAATACATTTCACATACATCGCACAATTGCTGTATGACAAAGCTCAAAAAGACGAAAGGTGATACTAAGGATACTACTATAAAAGACGATTTATAGGAAGATTTGGAATTCCCTTTCTTAAGTTGTTTTCATGTGCAACTCAATTAATTAAAATTACGATTTACGGCGAGTGCTCTCGCACTCATAGTAAACAAAACAATATTTTTTTACCTGTGGCACTCTTGCCTCCGGTATGCGACATTGTGAAATTTTGCAATCTTCTCCTGTCATTACTACAACGAATTTTTTAATGTTGGAAAAAGTTCTAGTTTGGATTTTTAAACATTATTATTATTTCAATAACGACATTATTCTTTAAATAACGGCATTATTCTTTAAATAACGGCATTATTCTTTAAATAACGGCATTATTCTTTAAATAACGGCATTATTCTTTAAATAACGGCATTATTCTTTAAATAACGGCATTATTCTTTAAATAACGGCATTATTCTTTAAATAACGGCATTATTCTTTAAATAACGGCATAACTACACTTAAAATTTACTGAAAATTTATACTGACTTACCTAACATTTTCAAGTCTAATACTTTGTGGTGCTGTTGGGTGTGATGAGAAGGAAAACACATTTATTAAAATAATAAATATTTAAAACAGGAAACAGCGAAGTAAAACAAAATAAAAGATGTAAAAAATTGTTCCAAAGATATTAATTTGTGATTCAATTTTATCTCTTGATCTCGCACAGTTGCCACAACTTACAACTAAAAGTGTACAAAATTTAGAAATGTGAAATTAATTCAGAGCGAAAGAACCAGAAAAATATCACTGCTCGCGCGATCGTGTTCATTCTCGTTTCATTGAAAAATATCGTCTGTCCCAAATTTTCGGAAATCGTTTTCATTGCGCAAAGAATAAAAATAAGACTCAAAATAAATGACGTACAGAAATGAAATTCCATAAAAAAAAAAAATTTTTGAAGAATAATTACTTTTTCAGCAGTACTGGTAAAGCAATCGAATTAATCGTAATATTCAATAGACATTCCAATTTTTCCAAAACTAACAAATTATGGTTGATTTAAGTATACTTACTCAGGTGTTTTAGCATGAAACTCGTCTAAATATAACAATAAAGAAATGTTTAATATTGCATTCACTAAATTATTAGATAATGTATAAAATAAAATACAACGCAATCAAATATCTGGAATACAATTCATGTGATGCCTACACAAACACAAAATCGAGCATAGAACAGAAAGACGGACAGACAGACTTTCGCAACCAATTCCACTCACTAAATCAAGATAAGTACTCTCTGTATGCAAATTTCCATGAAAATATCTTAAACCGCGTGGACGTGTATAGGGCACAACATACAGACAGACAGACACCAAACGAGAAAAAGGCGGATTCGGCATCAGAAGGGTCCAAAACGGATAGAAAACTTGAAATGCGTCGAAAATATTGAATGTACAAACAAACACTCCATTCTTATTTATATAGATTATGGAAAAAAGTTATTTTATCTGTTAAATCTGTTTGATATTATAACACTTTTTGTTTATACTTTATAGCTTTTAAATAGGTACCTCAAAGTAACAGGCTCCTTCAACATACAATTACCGCGATAGCGTCTCAAATTATCAATGGGGCATTGAACCTATTTCCGCACTTCAGTTAAATCTTATTAACTGAATCGTGAAACTCTTCTTAAATTCAATTATGTCTTTCGGTGCAGATTGATTTTATAAGCTAAGTGCAAAACGGAAGTAAAGTGGGAAAAGTGAACTTGGTAGGTGGATACTACCTTGGGAAATGGAGGGGTTGGAAGGAATTTATATGACACTAGCAAAATACCCGACCTTACTCGGTTTGAATTGGTTTACTCTAGATTGAAGAGATAATCAAAATATATAATGACTTACGTTTTTTGTGGAATAAAAATTTATTTTAACATCTTTCGCCATCTTTATATTTTCTACAACTTACTTTGGACACAAATCCTACACATGCATATCCATTCATGTAATACATTTCACATACATCGCACAATTGCTGTATGACAAAGCTACAAAATGACGAAAGGTGATACTAAGGTTACTACTATAAAAGACGATTTATAGGAAGATTTGGAATTCCCTTTCTTAAGTTCTTTTCATGTTCAACTCAATTAATTAAAATTACGATTTACGGCGAGTGCTCTCGCACTCATAGTCAACAAAACAATATTTTTTTACTTGTGGCACTCTTGCCTCCGGTATGCGACATTGTGAAATTTTGCAATCTTCTAATGTCATTATTACAACGAATTTTTTAATGTTTGAAAGTTCCAGTTTGGATTAATAAACATTATTATTCTTTCAATAAAGGCATTATTCTTTAAATAACGGCATTATTCTATAAATAACGGCATTATTCTTTAAATAACGGCATTATTCTTTAAATAACGGCATTATTCTTTCAATAATGGCATAACTACACTTAAAATTTACTGAAAATTTATACTGACTTACCTAACATTTTCAAGTCTAATACTTTGTGGTGCTGTTGGGTGTGATGAGAAGGAAAACACATTTATTAAAATAATAAATATTTAAAACAGGAAACAGCGAAGTAAAACAAAATAAAAGATGTCGTAAAAAATTGTTCTAAAGATATTAATTTGTGATTCAATTTTATCTCTTGATCTCGCACAGTTGCCACAACTTACAACTAAAAGTGTACAAAATTTAGAAATGTGAAATGAATTCAGAGCGAAAGAACCAGAAAAAATATCACTGCTCGCGCGATCGTGTTCATTCTCGTTTCATTGAAAAATATCGTCTGTCCCAAATATTCGGAAATCGTTTTCATTGCGCAAAGAATAAAAATAAGACTCGAAATAAATAAAGTATCAGAGATTAAATTCCATAAAAAAAATAATAATAATTTTTTGAAGAATAATTAATTTTTCAGCAGTACTGGTAAAGCAATCGAAGTAATCGTAATATTCAATAGACATTCCAATTTTTCCAAAAATACCAAATTATGGTTGATTTAAGTATACTTACTCAGGTGTTTTAGCATGAAACTCAACTAAATATAACAATAAAGAAATGTTTAATATTGCATTCACTAAACTAATAGATAATGTATAAAATGAAATACACTGCAATAAAATATCTGGAATACAATTCATGTGATGTCTACACAAACACACAAACACAAAATCGAGCATAGAACAGAAAGACGGACAGACAGACTTTCGCAACCAATGCCACTCTCTAAATGAAGATAAGTACTCACTGTATGCAAATTTCCATGAAAATATCTTAAACCGTGTGGACGTGTATAGGGCACAACATACAGACAGACAGACAGACAGACAGACAGACAGACACCAAACGAGAAAAAGGCGGATTCGGCATCAGAAGGGTCCAAAACGGATAGAAAACTTGAAATGGGTCGAAAATATTGAATGTACAAACAAACACTCCATTCTTATTTATATAGATTAAGACTAATTTAACGATGCAGAATTTGATTATAGCATCCCAACATGGTGTTTACGGTAGAAATTTCGTTGTTTGTGCAAAATTCGATACGAAGACATCCCCTTATGCAATTGTTTTGGATTTGAATTTATACATGACGTTATCCCCTATTGAATGATACTTTTGAATTTGCTCTATGAATAGTGCTCGAAATAAGGGAGGTGGTTCCTTTTTTTCCGCGGTTGTACATGCTTTTCTCATTGCCAAATATTTACATTCCTTAGCCTTGATAAGTGGCGTTTTAGGTTTTCACAAACAAACCAGACATAGGAAGTGAAGATTTTCCTTCTGCATCCCAACTGTTCCCATAGCATCCAAAAGGAAGTTACCTTAAAATGATAATACACAGTGGCGGATCGAGTCAAGTGGTAAAATTTCGAGGCCGTTAAGGTGCCTGCCTACCTATAAAACCGCATTTGTGGAGAAAAATACGATTTTTTAATTTTGCCTAACTTTGAAAGTATAGTTTCTTAGATTTCCAAATCAGTTTAAATTTTGTTTATCTCTTACTTAGAACTCTAGTTTCAGAACTTTTAATATTAGTATGTTGAAAGATTATCAAACCGTAAGTAGTGTTCTGCTAACGGAAGTTTTTACATTTTGCTCTTCCGCACAACATCATAACTCATAACATTATTCTTCAAATAATTTTCAACTTTGGTAGAATATTTTAAAGGGTTCAATTCAGGTAACCTACCTTTATTTTAATTGTTTATGCATTATTTTTTAGTTTTTTGATTGCATAAGTATGAAGTTGTAATAATTTTTGATGATTTTTTTTCTATGTCGAAAGGTTTATTTGCATAAGCTTTTTTAATACAAAGTTTCAGTTATAAAATGGGTAGAGATCCCAGAAGAGGGTTTTGATAATACAATACAATTTATATCTTAATTTGAATTTGAGTTTTGTTGTTCTGTGAAGTTGCTAATTTATTGAAATTTTTTGTTTATTTTTTGCAAAAAATGAAAATTAAAAAAACATGTATAGCTATTTTATATATTATTCATAGTTTTTAGATGTATTTGATAGCATAATGCACATAACAAGTCAATTTTTGAAATATTAAAAAAAAAGGTCTCCGAACGTAGGCAGGCACCTTAAACTCAAGTTAGAAAAAAGTTTCAAGAAAACTCTCAAAGTAATCAAAAATGTCATACCATAAGGCATTAGATAAATTTATTAAAATAACATTTTTTACATGAATTTCCGTCTTGCTTATTTCTTAAAATTCAAAATTCATCAATTATTTTTGGCAGTGTCAATTTGGTTTAAAATTTATTGCTCTATATACAGAATGGCCACATTAATTAATCTTTCTTCTACCATAGTACCCCTTAAATAATTTTTTACACGTTTTAAAACAGAAAACGATCTTTGTACTGACGTATTAGATAAGTGAATAGCGAAAAAAAAATTTTAATACTATTTCATCATTCGGAAATGTGTAAGACATTTCTTTGGTGATTCGATAGATAAATGGTGTGGTTTTTATGGTACCCTCATTTTCTTTAGAAACATTAAAAATGTTCAAATTCATGTTCAAAAGTACAAACATCAATGTCAATTTTGTAAATATCCTCCAACTTTTTTATCGTGTTCTTTTCTTCTTCTCTTGATAAATCCGAATAAAAAAATATTCGAAAAGGCTTCACTACTACTTAATACGTCTGAGTTCTTTGAGATAATTCTGCCTTGGTATAATCATATATGACATAAAATGAATAGACTCTGGAATTTTCTCTTATTGTAAATTTATGTACAACTTTTTTGGTTTCATCAAAAAAACATTTTTATCTTTTTTTTTGTCTGCGAGTTTTTCTATCTTCCACATTAAAAGATAACCCTGAATATATATTATTAATGTGACCACCTCTCAAAAGCCAGAATAACCACCTTTGGCAGAGCGGACTGCTGCGAGACGTGCAGGAAGAGAGTTAATTAGGTTTCTGAAGGTGTTCACTGGGATGTTGAGCCATGCCGACTCCAGTGCCGTGACCAGCTGCGCTAGATTACGCGGTTGAGGATCCATGGCACGAACAACCCGCTCGAGGTGGTCACACAGTTTCTCGATTGGGTTTAAATCCGGTGAGTTTGCTGGCCAGGGGAGTACGGTAAACTCATCCTGGTGCTCTTCGAACCACGCACATACACTGCGAGCTGTATGACACCTCGCATTGTCCTGCTGGTAGATGCCATCCTTCTTACGAAAAATTCGCATGTAGGGGTGGACATGGTCCGCAAGGACAGATGCGTACTTTTGCTGATCCATCGTGCCTTCCACAATGATGAGTGCACCCAGTGAATGCCAGGAAAACATTCCCTAAACCATAATGCTCCCACCTCCAGCCTGGATCCTTCCGGCAATTGTTGCAGGGTGTTTGCTTTCAGACGTTTCACGCCGTATACGCCAACGTCCATCTGTCTGATGGAGCATAAAACGTGATTCATCGGAAAAAGCCACCTGTCGCCACTCTGTGGATGTCTAGTTGCGGTACTGGCGTGCAAATTCCAGCCTTCGTCACCGTTGAACAGCAGTCAGCATAAGTGGTTTAACCAGGCGTCTGCTGCGGAGGCCCATGCGTAGCAACGTTCGCTGAACCGTTGTTGAGGATGCACTCTTGGTAGCCCCTTGGTTCATCTGGGCGGTCAGTTGCTCAACAGTTGCACGTCTATTCGCCCGAACGCATCTCCGTAGCCTTCGTTCGCCTCTGTCATCTATAGCCCGTGGTGCACCACATTTGCCACGCCGCTGATTTTGGATAGTGCCATTTTGACATTCACGGTATACTTTTACCACGGCGGCACGCGAACAGTTCACAAAATTAGCTGTTTCCGAAATGCTTCCACCCTTGGCCCGAAAGCCAATAATCATGCCATTTTGGACGTCGGATAAATCGCTACTTTTCTGCACTACACCAACGATTGAAATGCTTTCACGTTGATGTCGAAAGTAGGTGGTGGTCACATTATGTGACTGGACTATATATATATATATATATATATATATATATATATATATATATATATATATATTATATAATATATATATATATGTGTGTGTGTGTGTGCATATCCGTAATCAACTGAAGTGTGTATCCGTCTTTGCTTCATTAGAGTAAGAGTAAGATGCAAATGAATTGTTTTGGTGGTTGGTGGTTACAAGAAAAGTATACTTTCATTTATCAAAGGCTGATGATAGGTAAAGTAAAATACAAATTGCAAAGTATTTGCATCGATGTTTCTTACAAAGGTTAAATCAATACAAGTATTGTCCAGAGAAGTGGACTAAGTAGAAATGTACTGCAGAATAGTCAATAGTATCAAAATAATTTCTAATTGCATGTGTTCTTAAGACTAGAAAATCTATGGTTATTTGAAGACTAAACTTAGAAAGAATCACAAAATGCGAAGTGCTATATTCAAATTTAGCCGACCAACCGGTCTAGTGGTCAAGGTGTTGGCCTCTGGATCGGAAGGTTCCTGGTTCGAATCCGGGTCAGGGCATGGATGTTAATTGTCCTGTCCTTTGTTAGGGACAATGATGGTCCACCCATTGGGTGCCCCTTCACAAGTGACCATCACTTCTGGCCTTGTATAAGGCTACAATGACTGTCCCCATGCGTTTTCTCAAAATTGTGGTAGCAGTGACTATTTCTGAGTGAGTGCGATAGGATTATTTTGATTTTGTTTATATTTAGAACTAGCAAAATACCCGACCTTACTCGGTTTGAATTGGTTTACTCTAGGTTGAAGAGATAATCAAAATATATAATGACTTACGTTTTTTGTAGAATAAAAATTTATTTTAACATCTTTCGCCATCTTTATATTTTCTACAACTTACTTTGGACATAAATCCTACACATGCATATCCATTCATGTAATACATTTCACATACATCGCACAATTGCTGTATGACAAAGCTACAAAATGACGAAAGGGGATACTAAGGTTACTACTATAAAAGACGATTTAAAGGGAGATTCAGAATTCCCTTTCTTAAGTTATTTTCATGTTCAACTCAATTAATTAAAATTACGATTTACGGCGAGTGCTCTCGCACTCATAGTCAACAAAACAATATTTTTTTACTTGTGGCACTCTTGCCTCCGGTATGCGACATTGTGAATTTTTGCAATCTTCTCCTGTCATTATTACAACGAATTTTTTAATGTTGGAAAAAGTTCCAGTTTGGATTAATAAACATTATTATTCTTTCAATAACGGCATTATTCTTTAAATAACGGCATTATTCTTTAAATAACGGCATTATTCTATAACGGCATTATTCTTTCAATAATGGCATAACTACACTTAAAATTTACTGAAAATTTATACTGACTTACCTAACATTTTTAAGTCTAATACTTTGTGGTACTGTTGCGTGTGATGAGAAGGAAAACACATTTATTAAAATAATAAATATTTAAAACTGGAAACAGCGAAGTAAAACAAAATAAAAGAAGTCGCAAAAAATTGTTCTAAAGATATTAATTTGTGATTCAATTTTATCTCTTGATCTCGCACAGTTTCCACAACTAACAACTAAAAGTGTACAAAATTTAGAAATGTGAAATTAATTCAGAGCGAAAGAACCAGAAAAAATATCACTGCTCGCGCGATCTTGTTCATTCTCGTTTCATTGAAAAATATCGTCTGTCCCAAATATTCGGAAATCGTTTTCATTGCGCAAAGAATAAAAATAAGACTCGAAATAAATGAAGTATCAGAGATGAAATTCCATAAAAAAAATAATTTTTTGAAGAATAATTACTTTTTCAGCAGTACTGGTAAAGCAATCGAAGTAATCGTAATATCCAATAGACATTCCAATTTTTCAAAACCTACCAAATTATGGTTGATTTAAGTATACTTATTCAGGTGTTTTAGCATGAAACTCAACTAAATATAACAATAAAGAAATGTTTAATATTGCATTCACTAAACTAATAGATAATGTATAAAATAAAATACAATGCAATCAAATATTTGGAATACAATTCATGTGATGTCTACACAAACACAAAATCGAGCATAGAACAGAAAGACGGACATACAGACTTTCGCAACCAATGCCACTCACTAATTGAAGATAAGTACTCACTGTATGCAAATTTTCATGAAAATATCTTAAAACGCGTGGACGTGTATAGGGCACAACATACAGACAGACAGACGGACAGACAGACACCAAACGAAAAAAAGGCGGATTCGGCATCAGAAGGGTCCAAAACGGATAGAAAATATTGAATGTACAAACAAACACTCCATTATTATTTATATAGATGGAAATGATCTAACATGTAATTATTATAACTCTCTGAAAATAAAATTTCAAATTTAATGTTACATAACACATAATTTGCAACTTGATTGTTGATGTTAGTGAAATGAAGATAATAGTCACGGAATTAATAAATGGTAGCAATTATAACAACATTACCCGAATTCTTTAAAGTTGTAATTTTGAAAAGACTATATTCTCTTATAGTAACGAGTTTACATTTCATTCATATGAGAGACATTTTATGTCAAAAAGATAGTTGTAGCTAATTTTTTGCGATTGAATGTTTTATACGTTTTTCGGACGTGAAATCACTTCGAATATTATTTCGAAGCTAATAGACATTTCAAAGCATGAATTTCAAACCGACAGTTACTTAACCAACGTAAAAGAGTTTAAACATCAAACTTTATTAAAACAGTGTTAAACTACATTTTTTGATAAAAACGAATATGTTTCGTGTGATAACATTTGGGTCACACAGGATGTAGAGTACCCATTAGGGATTCGACATCGATGTCGATGTTTTCAAAACATCGATGTTTAAAAACATATAGATGTACTGGGGTCGATGTTTTTGTAACATCGATGTTTATACTTGTCGATGTTTATTTTTAAATGAAAAAGGTACCGTTATAAAAATTTTAAAAATAACCAAGTAGCATAATTTTTATAATCAGAAAATTCAACATACTTTTAGACCAAAGTGGCCAAGGGTGAAGAGTCTGAAAAGTAGGGATGCGACATCGATATCGATGTTTTCAAAACATTGATATTTCATAAAAAAACATCGATGTATTGGATCCGATGTCGCATCACTAGTTGCTAAACTAATTATAAGAAATGAGGAAAAAGTTTAAATACACTGAATTTTAAAAACATCGATGGTTTGGGGGTGAAACGATGTTTTGCTGTCGATGCTAACTCAATCACTAATTGCTAAACTAGTTTTAAGAAATGGGGGGAAAAAGTTTAAATACACTGAATTTTAAAAACATCGATGGTTTGGGGGCGATGCATTATAAACATCGATGTTTTTATTTTAAACACCAAAGTTTCAAAACATCGGTGTTTTGCTGTCGATGTAGCATCACTAATTGCTAAACTAGTATTAAGAAATGGGGGGGGGGGGAGTTTAAATACACTGAATTTTAAAAACATCGATGTTTTGGGGGCGATGCATTATCAACATCGATGTTTTAATTTTAAACACCAAAGTTTCAAAACATCGATGTTTTGATGTCGATGTAGCATCACTAATTACGAAACTAGTTTTAAGAAATGGGGGAAAAAGTTTAAATACATTGAATTTTAAAAACATCGATGTTTTTGGGGCGATGTATTATCAACATCGATGTTTTAATTTTGAACATCGGTGTTTCAAAACATCGATGTTTTGCTGTGGATGTCGCATCACTATTACCCATTCCCTTTCTGGGTTTGTTTGTTATGTTTAAAATCCCTTTCACAGTAAACGGTTACCCAACTTTTGTAAACTGAACAGATGAATTAATGGATCACAAAAGTTTCCGCTACTTTGATAAGTAATTTGCTTCAATACTCAAATGAAAACTTCGTTGCATGAGTGTAATTAGAAACTTAATTAGAAACTGGATTATGTAGATTTTCAACTAAGATTGTGCATCTGAGCCATCATCTAGTCGTTGTGCATTCATTACTTTTGCTTCCAAACAAATCTAAAATGTTTAGAATATGTAATTTTCCGAAAATATCTCTAATTGTAATTTGCATTTTCTTTTTATAGTCTTAATTAGTAAACGTCAATTTTTTTAACGGTGGATGGGCAGGGGTTTAAATATGAAGCTTGGTTGGGTTTTGTGGACAAGGGTAACATTTAGTTTAGATGTTCTAAACACATGCAGACAGTGGTAATGGATATACGCAGAAAGAAAGTCTTACTGGCACAGAAAAGAGAAATACATTAAAGACGGAATTGAAGTCCTTATTCACCCTTCTGGTGGTTTTCTTTGCGAGGTATCTTGCAATTAGCAAAACTGACCAGATATTGATAGATGATATACACTACCCTACAATAATGGGGACACAACACAACGGGCTATTGGCGACGGTTCAGGATCAATCCCGAAAGGAAAGATCCGAGGGCAACACCACGGTCAGGTAACGAGATCAACACCTGAGCTGGCACTCCACTATCCAGATTAATTATGTATAGGAAACACGTCCCACGACATTAGATCGTCCTTATTTAACTTATCAAAAAGTCACCAACTTCAATTCTGTCTTTTAAACTGTTGCTGTTTCACTTTTAATGTGCTATAAGTTTTTATTTATTTATTTGAGTATGGGGAAGGGGGGTGGGTAGTAATTGAGTTTTTGTCGAACTGAAGCAACACAACAGACTATGGGTTACCGTGCAGAATCAATCCCAAAGTAAATATGAAAATTAAGAAATTTTGTAAGTGGCCAGTGGCCACTGAACTTATTTCGTTCAGTGGCAACTTACGAGCGTTCATATATTTAGTAGAACACACACATATGATTTACTAGACAATCAGTGGCTACCCAACGTTTTCCCGTGCCCGTGTTACTGGTTTGCTTCGCAAACCAACACTTAACCAGTACCCAGCAATAATGGACCGGACAGCAAGATGTGATGGTATAAGATAAAGAATACAGGCTTTAATAGGGGAATGACCCCATCCATGCTGCAATTACACTAGCAACCCTTCTGGCCATACTTTCAACAAGATTTTGATACACAGCTATTGGTATTTGTGTCCATTAGTGTTGCAAGAATGTCGCCAGCTCAGCAGTAGATTTCGGATGTGGTTCCCTGGTACGTAAGCGTCGCTATAACTCGTCCCACATATGTTCTATAAGGTTTAGGTCGGAAGTATGAGCAGGCCAGACATCCATATCTTGATACCACTGCTTGACAGAGGCTGCAACGTGACATGGAGCGTTGTCGTTCTGTAAGTAACATTCGTTCATTCCATAAAATTGCCAGAACGTAGGAAGAACCTGTTTGTCCAAAATGTTAATGTAGGCATCGGCGTTCAATTGACCAGGAACAACAGGCAAAGATCCCAGGCCTTGCAAGGGAAAACACCCCCCAAAAAGTAGTATATATATATATATATATATATATATATATATATATATATATATATATATATATATATATATATATATTATATTATATTTTAACCCTGCGAAATACTAGCACTACGGAAATACCCCTAGTACTAATCATCAGCCTTCTTTACCTAGATTGCTTTGCGTTTTTTTACCAAAACTCCAAATGCTATTTTCAATGTTTATGTTCACGTGCTTCTTTTTTTTATTTTACGATCCTCAGAACAAAAAACGTAAAATCGGATGCTCCACCAAACATAAACTAATATTTTTTAGAAAGTGTGCCAAAGTTATGTTAAACAATTCGTTTCGCAAATAAAATATTTGAGAGAATTTAACTTTTGCTGTTGCTACTGTATCAAAATTTTTTAGTCTCCATTTTCAAACATTCAGTCGCCACGTGGCGAGTGGCGACCGTTATTTTTCACCTTTATCCCGAAGACAAAGACCTGAGGACAACCGTAATTTTGAACTACGGTCAGATGATGAGGTCAAAACTTGAGACCACAGACAGACACTTGAGCCCACTTCATATGATCTAACGTGCACCAGCCCACAGTCATTGGCTGGATCAAATTTCGATCTCGCCCCAACCATCATGTTGCTAATTTGCTAGTCAATTGGGCTATCGCGGAATAGCAGCGCAATGGACTATTAATGAAGGTCCTGTATTAAATGGTCTTTGTTTATCTTAAAATATATTCAAGTTAGGAACTTGAAGAGGGTAGATGCAGTTCTATCTCCCTAATGTTAAAATGGTCAAATTTTAAGGAAAGTTTTCTCAGAATCTTTTGTGTATAGTGAGAGAGATATATTCGAATTTTTTTTATATCGGTTATGAAGACACTTTTAAACACTTTAACAAAAAAATTAAAAAAAATAAAAATAAAATAAAATTTAAAATTTTGAGATTTTATTTTTTTTTTAAATTACCAATTTTTATCCTCTTTAACATTAAAAATGAGCTTTTGTGGAGCAAATAGAAAAAAATGCCTTTGTTAAAATATGTTATAGGGTATGTTACACTTGAACACCAATTATATTTGTATTTGCTTGAACAGGCATTGAAAACATGTTCCTTTTATGTAAAAATATATATTTTGAGATATTAAAGTTTGTTGTTGTCGTATGTTCTTCTGGGATACATATGAAAGCAAGGGATGAACAGAAATATCCAATACAAGTACAGAAGAAGTATATTTTTATTACTACAAACGATGATCCCAGCAAAGAACAGAAGGGGTGCGCTGCTTTCCTTTCAAGACGGAATCCATTCCAGGCGAAAGTCCGACTTCTTTTCCCAATTTTACATCCATGCCTCATCCGGGATCCGAACCCGGGCCCACTCGGTGACAACCGAGGATCATAACCACCATGCTGGCTGGGCGGCATATCGAAGTTTAAATCATAAAATTGACCTTACTTAAAATTTTTCCAACTCCATAATCTGGATCATTATACAGGGGGTTATCAAAATAATGAAAACACCAGTGAATGTAAGTGAATAAAAGTGACATTTAAGAATGCGCTTCGTAAGCATTAAAACATAATCCTAGCTACCAGTTTTTTTTATATAAAAAGTACTATATATCATGGTAGAATGAGGTAGCTTAAGTGAAGTTGGATACATCGTAGAGTTTTGTTTGTCAAAAGCGTAAAATGTCAGACCTCACAGACTTTCAAAGAGGCTAAATTGTAGGAGCCCGACTAGTTGGAGCAACTGTGACCAAAACATCCCAGCTTTTAGGCGTTTCTAGAGGTACGGTGTCTAAAGTCATGACAGCGTACACACAGCGCGGCGAGACAAGCTCGACAAAGCAAAATAGTGGACGGAAAGAGAATCTGAGTGAAAGAGTCCGACGGGTATTAAAGCGGATTGTAATGTCTAAAAAGAAAACAACAGTAACCAAAGTGACCGCAGAGCTCAATCAGCATCTGGATTCTCCAATGTCAATAATTACAGTTAGGAGGTACCTTCATAAACAGCCATATTAGTAAAGGATTCTTTATAAATCCAGTGTGTTTCCATTATTTTGATAACATCCTGTATATCATTTATAGAATTCTTGTTATTACTCTTTGCAATCGTTCTTAAGGTACGAAAGCTTATTACTGCATACGCGAGTCGTTCAATGTAACCTTGTTTCAATGTTCCCGTTGTGTGTATTTTTAAGACATATAAACAAAAATGGACGCCATTTAAATAACAAAAACTGACGTGCAGGTATTTTTTTTTAAATATTTAAAATACTTCTACTTAACGCATCTCCATAACTAATAATTCCTTTTAAACAGAATTTTATAAACATTTATCTATATTTATAAAAAAAATAATCGAAATTTTGAAGTACTTTTATGCACTGGTCCCCTTAAAAAACTTAATAGTTCTTTGTCGTTAAGTGACAGAAGGTCAAGGTTGACTACCTTACGAGTTGAAGCTATTCTTATGAAAGTTAGTTACTTGTAAAAAAAATTGTTGGGAACATTGATTTTGTGTTTTTGAACCCTCCTGGTCCTTCATCATGCGACGAAAACTGCCCTTTAGCGGTAATCTTCTGGAACAAAAACCTGTTTCAAAATGTCATTAATTCTGGTGGAGAGATAATTTGTTACAAAATTATTTTATAAAAATGAGAATAAACATATTTTAAACTAAAAGACAAGTAAATAAAAAGTTATAGACGTAGTAATCAATTTTGTTCACAGAAACTATTTTATTTATTTTGAGTTACTTTATGTTAAACAATTCGTTTCGCAAAAAATATATTTGAGAGAACTTTAACTTTTGTTGTAGCATATTTATCTTCTAAAACAGTCACACTGACAGGATCACCAAAGGTTTTAAGCAGATGAAATGAGGAAAAAAAAAACTAAAGGAATTAAAAGTGAGTGATCTAGAATATATAAGTTGAAGGAGTACTTAGCAATTAAGCCACTTTTTCTCTGTTTTAGTTACGTATTAACTATTAACTAAACTACTCAAGAGGAAATATGAACATAATTAAAATTTAAAAATATTGCATTAAAATTTAGGCATTAACTCAAAATTTTTAAACTGATGAAATGGAAATGAAAGTGGAGCACATTGGATAAAGCGGTCATTTGCTTTGGATTGTAATTCTGAATTCCCAAACAAATATTGTAAATTATCATCGAAAGCAACAGACTGATTATTTGATTTTGTCAAACGTTCAATTTGTATTTGAAACTTCACCCAATTAGGCACATGTTTTGATAGTTGAAAATTCTACTCTTACGCCAAAAGCTTTGTTCAAAATTATCAATACAGGTTGTTTATTACTCACAAATTTATATATAGAGCTTAACTTCATGAGAAAGTGTATCTGAATGATATAAATATTTCTGCAATTGTGTTGTTGAAGTCAGAAGGTCGTTATCGTTATAAATTCAATTAACAAAATTATTTTATTAATTGATGAGTATTTATGAATTTAGTTTTGCCTTTATTTAAATACTGGTTACATTATTAATATCAAGAAGTGTACACTATTCATAACATCACATACATGTAAACCTATAAAGTCCATTATGTAAGTATTGGTATTATTGGGAAAAAATGAATTTAAAAAAGATAAAAGATAGTACAAAATTATCAATACAGGTAGGTGTCTTATTACGCACAAATTTACATTTAGATTGACTTTTAGAAAAAATGTATTTTAATAATATAAATCGTATAACTTTTTTTTATATAATAATACAAATGATATCACTTTTTTTTTATATAATAATATAAATAATATCACTATTTAATAAAATTATTTTATTAAATTAGGGCTGAGCTGGAAGCCACAGTGATAGCAATTTTTCTGTGTGTACCACTATCTTATCTTTATCTATATTTTTTTGGCTAAACAAGAAAAGGTCAGGCTAACCATCCCAAATGCGTTTTGCTTCTAAAAATCTTCGTTCCAAACAAAACACTGTGTTTTTTTAGCATAAATGTTAAAAACATAGAAAAATTGTCCAAACAGGCAAAAATACCCAAGTAAGCAAAAAACATGCAATATAAATTCGAGTAATTTTGGTTGCAAATTGCTAAAAAAAAACATTTAATACGGATTTCAATCAACCTTAGGAGCTAAAAAAAATATGCAAAATATGCAAAACTCGAGTTTTAGTTATGACCGAGCAAACCCCAGCATGTCGGACAACTGCTGTAGTGGAAGAATATATTATGTTACTCAATGTCAACGCATTTCTTGTGGAAGAAGATGTTAAATGCCCTTGACATGTTTTCCGACTAATGAAATAGCAGAAAGCCGTGTACATAACATCTACTAAAAACCGCCTTGTAATAAGAATTGGCAGAACCAATGAACGTCCAATATTTAATGCAGTCCTTAACATATTCATCCACTCAGCTCTTAAAATGTAGTTTTATGTAAATGCAATAAGACGGCGATTGATACAAACACACTTTTCTGAATAAAGGCAATGGATGTTTTAAATACTCCATCATACTAATGTCCGCAATAAAAATCCAGTTATGCATTTTCTGTGTGTGTGAAACTGCTGTTATGGAAATAGCAAACGCATTAAAGCATCAACTTCTATCCCCAAAAGGTTATTATCGAAAAAAAGCTGCAAGCCGTAATCAAGATTAAATTCTTTTATGCTAATCTGTCTTGTTTAATTATGATCTAAACATCACATAAAAATAATTCACGGAAAACGTGAAAAGTTTTAGATTTTTTAAAAAGTTAGATTGACGTTTACTAGTTGAAAATGGTTTTTATCATCATTTAAAACATTTAGAAAGTACTTATATTCGGAAGGTAGTCTGAAAAGAGGTCTGGATATAACTGCCGCAGCTGCTGCATCAGTTCATCGGTGTAGTCATGTGGTCTGTAGGCTCAGGATTAAATTTACTAATAAGAAACGTAGAACTAATTTATTTTTTACTGTAGTTGAAATCTGTAATTTGCTATTCATGTAGTTTGGTATAATTTGATCTCAGAAATGGTCGCAATTTAAATTTGAGGTAATAATTCGTAACGCAATAAGACATTCAGATGTTCCAAAGAATGGGGAATTAATCTATAGTATATATACACAGTCAAGTCACATTAATGTGACCACCACCTACTTTCGACGTCAACGTGAAATAACCAATCACAAAAGGCAGGTGGCACCACATTGTAGTGGAGTGTATATAAAGGATGTCCTAGTGCATCGGAAAGCATTTCAATCGTTGGAGTAATGCAGAAACGTAGCGATTTATCCGACGTCCAAAAGGGCATGATTATTGGCTTTCGGGCCAAGGGTGGAAGCATTTCGGAAACAGCTAATTTTGTGAACTGTTCGCGTGCCGCCGTGTTAAAAGTATACCGTGCATGGCAAAATGGCACTATCCAAAATCAGCGGTGTGGCACATGTGGTGCACCACGGGCTATAGATGACAGAGGCGAACGAAGGCTACGGAGATGCGTTCGGGCGAATAGACGTGCAACTGTTGAGCCACTGACCGTCCAGATGAACCAAGGGACTACCAAGCGTATCCTCAACAACGGTTCAGCGAACGTTTCTGAGCATGGGCCTCCGCAGCAGACGCCTGGTTAATGCACCAATGGTGACTGCTGTTCATCGGCGACGAAGGCTGGAATTTGCACGCCAGTATCGCAACTGGACGTCCACAGAGTGGCGACAGGTGGCTTTTCCCAATGAATCACGTTTTATGGTCCATCGGACAGATGGACGTTGGCGTATACGGCGTGAAACGTCTGAAAGCAAACACCCTGCAACAATTGCCATGGATCCTCAACCGCGTAATCTTGCCCAGTTGGTCAGGTCACGGCGCTGGAGTCGGCATGGCTCAACATTCCAGTGAACACCTTCAGAAACCGAATTGACTCTCTTCCTGCACGTCTCGCAGCGGTCCGCTGTGCCAAAGGTGGTTATTCTGGCTTTTGACAGGTGGTCACATTAATGTGACTGGACTGTGTATTTCTAGGGCTGAAACTACAAACCTACCCCACTTCTCACCATCAGCGCCCACTACCTCCTATGGGCTGAGCGGGGAACGAACAGAGTAGGAAGTTAGACAAAAAAGAGAAAAGACGTTGCTCAGATGTTCCGATTGGAATCGAATGAGTAATATGAGCTCAGGGACTGTTTGAACTATGGCTTAGACATGCCAGAAGAGCATTGGCTACTTTGTACTCGCCATATGAACGCTCTAATCACTTATAATTAATTCATCAGCTTCACTTTAATCATCAAAAATATTAATTTTACCGGAACTTTGTGAACTTAATTTTTACAAATTGGGGGCTCGGCCGGGATGCACGGACATTCCGGTGTGAAGTAGGTGTTTTGGTAACAATTCAAAAGCAGGTGAACTAAACATGACACCGAACTCAGTGTGCTCTAACTTCTGCGGAACTATTCTCGAACTGAAACATTGACCTCCTGGACAGCAATCCTGAAAACGTGGATACAGTGGATATTGCCTGGAACGTTGATCTTCCGGACAGCAATCTTGTGAGTACAATCTTTAAAAATGACAT
Source organism: Metellina segmentata (assembly GCA_947359465.1). Classification (NCBI taxonomy): domain Eukaryota; kingdom Metazoa; phylum Arthropoda; class Arachnida; order Araneae; family Tetragnathidae; genus Metellina; species Metellina segmentata. Next base: position 88,917,031 of record OX375876.1, read on the forward strand.
TCTTACAAAGAGCACGAAAAATTGATCCTCTAAATCTCACCGATGAATTAGGATTAGCTGTACAACCGGTTGCTAAAATCCCTGAGATAGTAGAACTAATAACTAAAGATGATAAGTACGATGAAAAATTTTTGAAAATTCTCTTATAAACCGAACGGCAAGAGCAAGAAAGTCGAGAATTCTAATTAATAAAATTAGAACTAGAAGCGAAAATAGAAAATTGATAGTCCTGTTTCTTCAACAATTCTGAAAACTCAAAACTTATTACAATTAATGCCTCATTATGATATGGGTAGTGATATTAGTGTTTATCTGGCATTGTATGAGAGATAGATATGTCGTATTGAAATTTTCAAAGAAGATTGGGTCACACATTTACTCCCATTACTTCCATTGGAAATTGTCAATATTGTCGCCAGAGAACAATATCCAGATGCTAACAAGGAATACAGTTATGTTAAAACATTGCTTCTAATGCGTTTCAAGTTAAACCCTGAACAATACCGCCCAAAGTTTGTTACCCATCAAATAGAACCTTCTACCTCTTGGCTAGATTTTGCATTTGAACTGGAAAATTATTTTGAGGAATGGACATTCGGATTAAACGTCAAAACTTTCGAAGATTTAAAACAACTTCTGGTTTCAGACCAACCGAAACAGAAAATACCCTCCAAAGTACGTGAACACTTTATAGATGAGCTGCCCAAAATTAAAAATATCGAGGTACTAGTAAATAAATTAGTTGATTATGAGACTGCTCTTCGTAATTTCAAAAAAGAAACAAACCGAAGCACGTATGAAAATATCAATAAGAAGCCATTTATCAATGATCATGAAAAAGCAGCATTATTCGTTCGCGTTCGTTGATTATGAGACTGCTCTTCGTAATTTCAAAAAAGAAACAAACCGAAGCACGTATGAAAATATCAATAAGAAGCCATTTATCAATGATCATGAAAAAGCAGCATTATTCGTTCGCGCTCAACCAAATGATTACAAATCAAAATATAAGTACAATTTATTATTAATATTACGTATTAAGCACAAAAATAGAGCAAAAATACGTTGTTTTAACTGTAATTTATACCGGCACAAGGGCTCTGAATGTTTAATAAGAAAAAAGGTCCGAAATGCTCAAAATGTTTTAAGTTCGGATATGTTTCTACTTTTTATGACCAAACAGATGTAAATAAAGCTCTAATTACTAGTAGTACTAATAATAGTATAAGTAAAATCGAAACAACTGTGTTAATTCAAGATTTTAAAATAAATGCTCTATTAGACACTAGATAAGAATTGTCCATGATCAGCTATGAATGTTATATTAAAATTGGGTATCCCAAATTATACTATAATAAGGTATCTTTAACCGGAATCGGAAATGAAAATATTTCTCCGCTAGGATTATTTCATTCTAAAATGTCTCATCGTTCTCATGTTCATCATCGTTTTGGTGACGTTTATCGTTTACCTAATTGGTGTTAAGCACTAAACTATCGTATATCGATTCATTGTTTGAAATTTCTGTTGACGAAATGCTGAAATCGTATTCAAAAAACAAACCAAGTGACGTCACATCCGGGATGAGCACAGGAAATATGTTCCGCCTCAAAACTACCTAACACCACTTACATATAATACGACAGAAAGTGTCGCCAATATAATTAGAATTGCAAAAAAAATTTTCTCGACGAATTACGAATTTAAACTAGACATTAAAAAATCACTAAATCTTACAAAAGTCTGTCAATTAAAAGCTGATTTCTGTCTAACAGTGCAGAACTGTTATTTTCATCACATTTTACTGTTGACTACATGCAAAGTAAATGGAATTTGGAATCAAAGTCGTTTCGTAACTGAAGATATTCCGAAGGCGGGAATGTTGAAGTTAAGGTATCGCTAATGAAAACAAAACAGATGAAGCTCAAATGGTATTTACGTGAAGTAAGAGAACAGTTCCTGGGTTAATTTCTTCATAAATACATTTTATGTATGCACATTTAATGTTGATAACAATGTAAGATCTATGTTATGTTGATAAAGGGTTTGATACCGAATAGATCGATTACTATAGTGATACAATTGGCTAAAGTTCTGTAGTTTATGACAGTGCCGACACTTGGCATTTAATTTAACTGGCGTCGACAAAATCAATTGTCAATTCGGGTGTAATGAGGGTGAAAGACCATCGAATCCTTCTTATTGAGCTCGAATGATTTTGGGATTAATAAACCATCAAAACTCCGCGCGGACGCTATTTATATGAGGACAAAATAAAAGTTTCGTACATTGCAGCGAAATATAAGGCTATTTCGGAATTTTTTTTGAGGAGGGCTTTCTGTTAGAAAGTTGAGTGTCTTTAGAATAGGGGTCTATGACCAGATACTGCGGAATAACAGACAAAAGCATCATTTCAATTATTGCTCGGGTGTCGGTAGTCATCGGGTTTTATGGCGCAAGGGCCATAATTGTACAAGTTACACCAAATACAAGACAACTTCTAATTGCAAAATATCGTGAAAGGGATAAAAGAGGGAATTTGAAATATAATAATGGGATGAAAGCAGAAAAATCAAGGCTGCGCGACACATTTTTGCTAAAGTCAGTAAACCCTTTTGGAAAAGAAAATATCAGTAGAGCATCTAGGGCAGTGTTTCCCGACCTTTTTTCTGCCATGCCCCACCTAAGCCTTTCTAAAATTCTTATGCCCCCCTATGTAGCATATACATAATTTTTAATATTAAAAAATTGAATTGTTCACTTAAGAAACTTAAATGATAGGTTTTAGGAAGAAATCACTAGGAAATTGTTAACGAAACACAGTAAATAAATATTCAAAACATATAATGATAAACTGAAGTTCAATTTCGAAATAATTTTAATAAAGATTTTTCTATAATATTTTAATTTAGTGAGATCATTGCGCTTCATGCTTGCTGCACAGAGATTTTATGTTAGGTTCCAATTTGGTTAGCTTCAGTCTCAAATATCCCCGTTGTGTTATATCCAGACGATTTCTTTTTTTTACCAGTAAATCGTTTACAGCACTAAATCCACTTTCGGCTAAATATGAAGATGGAAACGGTAACAACAGTTTTCTTGCATATTTGGTAGAATTTTGGGTAGTTGATTTCTGTTTCCTCACAAAGCCATGCCATTGCTCCTTTTATATTAAATAAAGTTTTAACTGACTCATCATTTTGCATTTTTGCGAGTTCTTCTTGATACTGCATATTTGATATATCAGACAAATCCACTAACATTGGCTGCATCATCCATGTTGGAAAATCAATTTGTTTTAAATCAGAAAATCTTTCTTTTAAATCAGCCGCTAGAATTTTCAGATGATCGACAATAACAAGTAAAGCGGTATTTACTTCAAATTTTTGGAGCCAATGAAATTGTTCAAAGTTTTTGTTGTTAATATATTTCTGACATAACTCAATAAGGGTTGCTTATTTAATATATATTTAGTTTTTCAAAGATATCTGCTAAGTAACTCAAAAATGCTTTACCATCGACTGTTAACAGATACTTCATTTCAGGTTTGTCGCTTAAAAAATCACTAAGAGTATCAAACAGTTCAATAAATCTTTTCAAGCAGTTCCTTATAGAGAGCCATCTTACTTCAGTATGAAGTAAAAATCTCACATGGTCTGCATTTTGTTCTTCACAAAATAGCTTGAAGAGACGCTCACATTTGGCATTAGCTTTAATAGCATTGATTCACTTTATTAGAACAGGCGAGATGTTTTTAGCTACCAAGTTTTCCCTATAAATAACACAATGCACAAGAATCATTTCTGTATTCTCATCTTTCATCAATTTTAAGCAGCCATTTTTCTTGCCCATCATATTAGGAGCACCATCTGCAGCACAAGATGTTATATTTTTCATTGGTATATTATTGACATCTAAGTAGTTTTTTAGCTTATTATATATATCTTTGGAGGTAGTGGTGCTTTCTAATCTTTTACAGAACAGCATTTCTTCAGCAAAATGCCCTTTATCAATATATCTTACGTAAGTTATCAATACTGCCTCACTGTCTCTCAAAGTTGATTCATCCATTTGTACTGAGAATTTTCTTGTTTTCAGCTTTTCAACAAATTGTTTTTCAATACCTTCACTCATTTAATCTATTCTTCTGCTAACAGTATAGTTACTGAGTGGCATAGCTTTTACATCTTTGTCATCTTTTTCAAGAACCGTTTTAAGAAATGCTGATATTGACGATTTTATTAAATTCTCTCCTATAGTATGATTTTTTCCAGATTTAGCGATGAATAAAGAAATATGATAACTAGCCTCAAGAATACGATTATGAGTTGAAGTGTGAGCAGTAAATAGAGACTTTACTGTTGTCCTCTTTTCAAATTTTTTATTTAAAGTTTGAATGTAATTCAAATCTGAATTAATATGAGCATTATGTTTCGCTTTCAAATGCTCCTCAAGACGACCTCGTTTCATTGATTCGTTGGTCAAGCATTGCTGGCATAAAAGACAAAAAGGAAACCGCTCATCGTGGACAGCAGGCATGAACCCAAATTTTAAATATTCCTCTGAATATTGACGAACTTTTTTCTTGCTTGCACCACTCATTTTACTATGGGCTTAATCAAAATTATATAAGATCAATTAAAAACTAAAACTAAAGTATGTGTTAAAATTAATTTAATGTGACATAGAGTAAACGTATACTTAAAAATGCATATTTATTTAAATGTATAACACATTTACCACACCGCCACCCCAAAATAACATATTTTTTCCATTTGACAAATTTTTCAGGAAAATTATGCTTCTAAAATTAAAATAAATAAAAATAAAATAAAATACTTACCAATTATACCTATACAATGTATATATTTTTTAAATCAACGAGACTTTTACAACAGTTTTTACGGACGCCTATTTCAAATTAACACCAACTGAATGCTGCGAAACACTACAGAAGTTGCGACGGGCCATTCAGATGCGAACAACTACGTTGTTTAGCTAGATTTTAAAGCGTCCGGGGGTCCACGCGGAGCCTGCAGTCTGCCGCAGGGAGGTTAACTTGACGACGCCAGAAACCCAGTTGATATTTTGGTCTAGTCAAACGAATTTATAATATTTATTGGCCGCAATTATTTAATAATTTTTTTTTCTTTTAATTTTGGCACCGAAATCTAGCATTGCATTTAAATGGCCCGGAGCAAAAGGGTTAAACTCAAGTCGAGTCCATTTTCAAATTGCCCCCTGTGGGACGTGGGCCCCACGTTGGGAAACATTGATCTAGGGGCTGTGAAGCCCGTATCTACCTAAAAGAGATGTGCCCTCGAGGGATAGTTGTTGGGGGAGCAAAAGCTTTAAGCGAAGATCTGATTCGGTATACCGGGTGGCATACGTTTTCCCTATTTCTATAACATGAACATAAATTTCCAGTTTCCATGCCATATTTCTTACTTCTTATTTTACATATCGTCACTCAAAGTGCAAAAGGTCGTGTGTAAAAAATTCCATGCTTTCTTTTATTACTAGGGGGCCCGCCTGCTGACGCTCGGAGGATTGCTTTGCAATCTTGATTGGTTGACAGGTATCCTAGCAGAAGGGATTGTTTGCAAAAATATGATATTCCCAATAAAATATTTTTCAAATATAAATTGGTTGTAATACAGAAAATATATTCAGTACCTCTGGAAACAGAATTCAAATGAAAATTTTGTCTCGAAATGTGAGCGCTGCTTTGGAAATCAAATACCCAGCATGTTGTTTGTGTGTACATTACCCAGCATTCGAACAACCCATGCACTTTATCATTGAGTTTGCTGTCGAAAGTGCCATCAAAGTCAACCAAACACAGTCGTCTAGGTGAGGACTGGTGTATTTTTACATCTGTCGTAGCCTCAAATGTCCTCGTGTTGGTGTTGTGTGGAAAGTTGAAAAGTGGTATGCCAGCTCAGGTGTTCAGATTTAAAAAAAATTTTCTGAACATATTAACTCGTGTTTCTTTTTTAACTCACTGTCTTAACCTATGACTAAAAATAGAACAAATCCAAAAATCCAAAATTGATTCCGAGCAAAAAAATAAATAAATAAGTGATATTACTCCACTGGGTCAATGAACAATTTCCGTTTCGTTGTGCACACGTTATACCTTAAAGCTTTGTTAACAATTCAGATTTAATTTTGAATGGAAACCACGTATCTATTTAGAGTGGAAATGATGATGTTACTGTATGAAGCTTTCAATAAAACAATGAAACATGAAAAAAAAAGGTAGCTAATTAATTAACATCATATTAGAACAAAGCAACTGCGAAGGGAAAGATCAAAAAACCAATCCTCTTAACTTTGGTAATGGTAATTTTAAATTAACGGCGTACTAGAGCAACAAAACGGGCTATTGACGACGGTACAGGATCAATCCCATAAGCGAAAGAATCGAGGACAACACCACGTAATTTCGAACGGCGGTCAGATGACGACGAGGCAACACCTGAGCTGGAACCTCAGTCTCCAAACATCCACACCAACCCAGTGTGAGGACTTTCGGTCTCAAACTGACTTAAGGTACATCAGCCGTCTCTACACAATATGCTTAACAAACACCCATGCACTGACCTGGATTCAAACCAGGAACCTTTGGATCTAGAGGCTAACACTTTAACAACTAGACTGGACTGGTTGGTCGGCCCTAATAACTTTGAACTACGGTTAATATGACGAAAACAACAAGGCAATATCGTAACCATAAATCCCAAAGCTCTCAAGAAACTTGAATGTTGATTTAATTAGCATAAACTCTGTCAGAGTAGTTATTCGTTTAAGAAACAAATTGGTTTAATCATAATTAAAATGTACTAACATCACATTATTTTGGAGAACCGGATGAACTTGCAAAAGCTGTGAATCATCAATACATCTCTTTGGATTTCTCAGAAAATCTAACAAGACAAATAATTAAAATCGATAAAGAACAATTTGAAGAATAGATTGCAAGCAAATACCATTCGACTTTAGGAAATATTTCCTACTAAGAAAATATTTATAAATGGTCAAACAACATACAAGAACTTGATTTACTAACCCGGATTCAATCTCAAAGAATCAGCGGAATGTCCAATATGTAAAGAAGATTCATTAGGTAATATTTTCTTGTTTGCACAAAATACAATGATAAACGAAAATTTTTTCCAATCCTTTAAATTTGAAGGAGCATATTCTGGTAACTTTTGCAATCTAATGACCCAAGCATTTGAAAACATAGCTGCCACAAAATATTTACAAATGGTCAAACAACATACGAGAAGTTGATTTACTAACCCGGATTCAATCTTGAAGAATCAACGGGATGTCCGACATGTAAAGAAGATTCATTAGATAATATTTTCTTGTTTGCTTAAAATAGAATGATGAACGAAAAACTTTTCCAATCCTTAAAACTTGAAGGACCATATTCTAGCAACTTCTACAATGTAATGACCCAATCATTTAAAAACATAGCAGCCACAAAAGGACTGACTTATCGAGTAGGATAAGCACCGAATTCTCTTGTAAGGTCAAGGACGAATCTAAGATAACCGTTAAATCCTAAGAAGCAGAAAAGCTAAGCTTACCGTTAAATCCTAAAAACAGAAAAGAGCAAATATTTTCGATTAACAAAATATTTATAAATGGTCAAACAATATACGAGAAGTTGATTTACTAACCAGATGGAGAATTAAAATGTTAATCACAACCTCATTATTATTCCCATTCAATCCCGAAGAATCAGTGAAATGTCCAGCATGTAAAAAAAGATTCATTAGATAATATTTTCTTGTTTGCACAAAATACAATAATGAACGAGAAACTTTTCAAATCCTTAAAAATTCAAGCAGCATATTCTAGTAACTTCTGAAATCTGATGACCCAAGCATTTGAAAACATAGCTACATCGAAAGGACTCTCTTATTCATCGAATAGGATAAGCACCGAATTCTCATAAACTAAAGGACGAATCTAAGCTTACCGTTAAATACTAAAAAAGCTAGAGATTTGGAACGAAGTGTTGTCAACTAGTTTTTATCTTAAGTTTAAGACTGGTGCCATACTGCCTTCTAAGCTGCTTAAATCGAAACGTAAGAAGTATGGGAGTATGAAACACAACATTCCTTTTAAAAGATATGAGCAACTATAAATAAGCACGAAGAAACTATTTCGTTCATTTTTCAGAATTGGCGGTATGGACCTTAACATAAAAAATAGGAAACATGGATTTATTTTAAAATTGATAAAAGTAGATCGATTTGATAGGAAATAAAATATGACCCAGGAGGTAGGTACGACTTTTACTATTTTCCGGAAAGCCTAAACTCTAAAGTGCTTTAACATGTAAGATTGTTTTCGAATAGTATTTTCTTCGTAAGAAGCTAAGCGAATAAGTTATGGTTCCATAAGTGAAATGTTTTTCAAACGGAAGATTGTTTCAAACTAAAAATAGTGAAAATCTTACATTTTAAGACCTCAATGTTCTATGATATACAATAGAATAGAGTTTTTATTACAGATCCCTTCTTAAGTTGTAATGCTTCAGTGCAACGTTAAATAAACTACAAAACCTACTGTACCTTCCTTTATATTAGATTTATATTTTACCTAAAAATGCATAGAAAGTGGATCAAAAAATTTGATTTGGGAAATTCAGTTTGAATCTATGTATTGGTAACAACACTTGAATATACAGGGCGATTCTACGGTCATGGGACAAACCTGGAGAGGTGTACAGCTTACTAAAATATACATTTTTCGTATAGGAGTGAATGGTGTGGAGGCACGAACACAAAAAATGAGACATGAACAGAAAAGCATTGTTTAAGTTCGATGACCACATCGATCGCTAGATTAATCGAGCATCAATTACTTCTTATGGGACATCTGAAGACCATCGTTTACGGGATACCGGTTGACTGAATTGAGGACCTCGTTGCTGGACTATCCATTGCGGCTGCAAGCTTGCCTGAAATACCTGGCATCTTTGGAACTATTGGTGATCGCAATTTTGAGCATTTATTGTAAACATTGCTGAAAGAAGCACTTTGCAAGGATGTAAATAAACAATGGTTTTTTGTTCATGTCTAATTTTTTGTGTTCGTGCCTCCAAGCGTCACTTCCGACCCTACATTCCTATTCGAAAAATGTATGGTTTAGTAAGCTGTACCACCGCTCCAAGTTTGTCCCATGACAGTAGAATCACCCTGTAATACTAATGACTTTTGCGCTATTTAAAGCCATGTTATTCATAAAAGTTTGGAGACCATATTCCGTGTCTTAGTGCGACTCTGGTTAGAAGACATTGGATGAGTCCACTTGTGGAAGACCATATTCCATGGAGTATATATATATTTACGGAGTATAGCATATTCCGAAAGTTTGGAGACCATATTCCGTGTCTTGGTGCGACTCTGGTTAGAAGGCAGAAGACATTGGATGAGTCCACTTGTGGAAGACCATATTCCGTGGAGTATATATATATATTTACGGAGTATAGCATATTCCGAAAGTTTGGAGACCATATTCCGTGTCTTGGTGCGACTCTGGTTAGAAGGCAGAAGACATTGGATGAGTTCACTTGTGGAAGACCATATTCCGTGGAGTATATATATATTTACGGAGTATAGCATATTCCGAAAGTTTGGAGACCATATTCCGTGTCTTGGTGCGACTCTGGTTAGACGGCAGAAGACGTTGGATGAGTCCACTTGTGGAAGACCATATTCCGTGGAGTATATATATATATTTACGGAGTATAGCATATTACGAAAGTTTGGAGACCATATTCCGTGTCTTGGTGCGACTCTGGTTAGAAGGCAGAAGACATTGGATGAGTCCACTTGTGGAAGACCATATTACGTGGAGTATATATATATTTACGGAGTATAGCATATTCCGAAAGTTTGGAGACCATATTCCGTGTCTTGGTGCGACTCTGGTTAGAAGGCAGAAGACATTGGATGAGTCCACTTGTGGAAGAACATATTCCGTGGAGTATATATATATTTACGGAGTATAGCATATTCCGAAAGTTTGGAGACCATATTCCGAAAGTTTGGAGACCATATTCCGTGTCTTGGTGCGACTCTGGTTAGAAGGCAGAAGACATTGGATGAGTCCACTTGTGGAAATGCCTGAAGGAGATCAGGAGATAAGGCTGGCATACGAAAAATTTGTATGCTGATGGACGTGAATGATTCCTTCTCCCATCAATCCGGTATTGGGTCAAGCACCAATTCATAAACTCAGAGAGCCAAAATTGGTCCTAACGACGTCAGTTGTGGAAGCGCATCGCTTATGTTTCAAACTATTACTTAATTTAACGAAGAAACTAGTTCAAAGGCCCGACAACCCATTGGAGTGAGACTGTGTGCGAGATTTTCAGTGCAAGTAAACAAATTAGACGGAAAATCGAATATTTTACATCCTCTGTTACCCAGATACTCTCATGTGATACATATCGACATTATCTTATAACCCAATTTATCGCAATCTAAATAAAGCCGGAACAGTAAAACATTCACGGATTTCACCAGTGAACTAACTCTCATAGCTATACATAAAGCTCTTCAAAAACCTTAATCTCTTATATTGAGAGAATTACTATCGAAAGTAATTCCATAACTGCCTTAGATGCAATAGCTAGTGACAATTGAACATTTGCCCAAGATGGCAATTCACTTCTGCGCAAACTGTGCTTGGAGAAAAAGGATCATTTTTTTCAGTGAAAGCCCGCGCACTCGTGATATAGAAGGAAATGAAGTTGCAGATCAATTGACAATGGAAGCCAGATAATTAAATGCTACTATTACAAAAAATTAGAAATTGAAACTACTATCACAAAAAAAAATTTGAATCAATGGAAATGAGCAAGCCGACTTGTTGGCTAAGGAGGTTTCGACACTTTTACATCCACCTTGTGTGTCTCCCGACTCCTCTTCGAAACCTCTCTACTATATTAGACTGCAAGATTCATGTCCGAGTAGACGATAGGAGGCGTATTTAAAAAAAATTAAAATAAAACAATTAATTTGTAGAATTAACAATACATTTCTGAAATAAACATCGACTGAAAAAACCATCATGATAAAACACAATATCCAAAATGAGAATTTTGGAGAGTGGGGTGTATACTCAGATGTTCCCTCGTCATCTGACAGTGGTTCAGACGACCAATCGGTCTGGTGGTTAAGGTGTCAGCCTATAGATCAGAAGGTTTCTGGTTTAAATCCGGGTCAGTGCATGGATATTTGTAAGCGTATGGTGTAGAGGCCGGCTGGTGCACATTATATCTGCCGTGGATGAAAGTCCTCACGTTGAGTTAGTGTCGAAGTTTGGAGAGTGGGGGTGCCAGTTCTGGTGTTGCCTCGTCATCTGACCGTGGTTCAAAATTACGTGTTGTCCTCGGATCTTTCCCTTAAGGGATTGATCATGGACCGTCGTCAATAGCCCGTTGTGTTGCTCTAGTATGACGATAATTAAAAAATACCAATTACCTATTACCAAACTGAGAATACTACATTTTAAAGGTATGAAAATTAACTGTGAAGGACGCCATTGTAAAAACTGGCTGGGTGTTGAAATCACACCTCATCATTTGGATCTTTCCCTTAAGGGATTGATCCCGGACCGTCGTCAATAGCCTGTTGTGTTGCTCTAGTACGACGTTAATTAAACATTACCAAATTACCACACCTCATCATATATTCACCTGCCTGGAAATAGTTGTTGCGCTTTTAAACATCGATTACCAACCAGAAGAATAGCTTTACAGCAAGAATATAATCGACATAGCCAAAGCTGCGAAAATGCACACGGCGAAATAAGACTCAGAAATGGACTCGACATCAACGGGCTCTTTTGCGACGGTCCGGGAACAATCCCAATGAAAAGATTCGATGTCACTGTGTAATTTTTAACCACGTTCATATGACAAGGTCAATACCTGAGCCGGAACCCCACTCTCCAAACTTACACACTACGCCAAAATGAGGATATTTGAGGTCACCATAGATTTAACAAGTTCCAGCCCCTTTGTGCATGACGGTCTTTAGTTGGATTCGAACTTGCAACACACCCGGTTGCTAGTCCGTTACTCTTTTAACAGGCCTACCGCGGCCCATTTATTTTAACACGTTCGCCGCTGATCTCGCTGCAGCGCGTGATTGTTCTGCGCATCAATTGGCACTAAATGTTAGGTGTTGGTGTGGTATTGAGCACGGAGTAATAGAAGCTTGTTGTAAAGGTGCGTGTGGTTTCGAATTTAGAGCTTTATTAGGCCCGGTGCACACATCCGGTCTTTCAACGTGCGGCGCTGCTGCCGCAACGCAAGTGCGGTCTTTGATACATTAGGTCCATTGGAGCAATGCACACATGCCTCTGACACCGCTGTAGTGACGAACGTCCAACTTGTGTTCAATTTGTACCGCAGTTCCCCACGGCGCCACAGCTCGCCGCACACGCGTCTCCTTTCTGAACTACATTGCTTTCATAAATAAATGGAACATAAATAATAATTAACAAATGCTTGCATCCAAAAACGTCTATTTTGTTTTTTGAAAATATACCTTTTTTTACACCAAGTAAGCGAAATAAACACGATTTCTTCGAAAGAATATTTATCTCAAATGGCGCGAAATGAGTATTTGCGTCATTTCACGGCTATGTGTGCATAGTTGGGCTTCGGTGCCGCAACGGCGCCGTACGTTGAAAAACCGGATGTGTGCACCGGACCTTAGTAAAAACACCATTTTTCTACGGCGGGGCAGTAACTAAAATACCGCCAGTACCTCGTCAATCTATTCTGGTCTTGGCGGAATTTTTAAATCATATTTGTTATGAAAAAGTCGGCTTCTGAGGAACAGTGACCAGCAGCGAACATGTTAGAGAAAAAGACTCTCACACTGAATACTGAAGTTTGAAACTCGGATCTTTCGGTAACTTGGTAATTTTTAATTAACGTCGTACTAGAGCAACACAACGGGCTATTGACGACGATCCGGGATCAATCCCTTAAGGGAGTGATCCGAGGACAACGCCTCGTAATTTTGAACCACGGTCAGATGGCGAAGCAACACCTGAGCTGGCACCCCACTCTCCAAACTTCCACACGAACCCAACGTGAGGACTTCCAGCCATGACAGATTTAAGGTGCACCAGCCGCCGCTACACCATACGCTTACAAACATCCATGCCCGAACCCGGATTCGAACCAGGAACCTTCCTATCTAGAGGCTAACACCTTAACCACTATACCGGCTGTTCGGCGAATATTCCTTGGTGAAAATGTAATCGAACATTAACTAATTTCTGCGTTACTCAACTTTTTGTAGTCTTCAAACGTTAATAACTGAAAAGTGATCTATGAATAACAGATTATTTTTTCATTGAATAGCACACCCTAAAATTGCATGGAGTCTCAAATAGTGTAGTAAAAATTTTTAGCAATCCTGTTCCGTAGTTGATGCTAATCATTCCAAGAATTCAGTTTTGTACCACATGATGAATTTCCGAAAGATTTGACAGCCGACCAACCGGTCTGAAGGTTCAAGTGTTAACCTCTTGATCGGAAGGTTCCTGGTTTGAATCCGGGTGTGGGCATGGATGTTTGTAAGCGTATGGTATAGAGGCGGCTGGTGCACCTTAAATCAGTCGTGGCCGAAAGTCCTCACGTTGGGTTGGTGTGGAAGTTTGGAGAGTGTGGTGCCGCCTCAGGTGTTGCCTCGCCTGGTCAGATGGTGATGGGTTATCTCGTCGAAACCCCTTGTGGGGTTAAAGTAAATATGTCCCTAGAAAAACTAATAATCCTAATTGTAGCGTTAAAAAAACGTAGTAATGTAGCATTTTTAAAAATTGAAAAAGCAACATAAGAGTAAATAAACAAGGAAGTAAAATGCGATGTGAAAAAGTAAACGTTCTTTAGCAAACCAAAAGCTCCGCGATTCAATTTTATTATACTTTCAAAACAGAAAGCGGAATAAGAATCAAAAGAAGATTGTTTTTACTTCCCTGCACTACTTTCAAGATGTCATGAGTACATATACTCGTGTTCGGTCATAAAGAGTAAACAACAGTTCAGACGGAGATGAAATTTTTGGGGTACTGAACGTGTCTAGAATATATCGTTATACCTCCAAAACATTCACCTCATTCATCATCTGGAGACGTTTTGAAAGTGTTTACGTTTAGTCATCTCACGTAAAATATTCCTTTGTCAAGAACAGGGAATCAATTCCGTTTGCTCCGGGCCGCTGTCAGTTTAGAACCTCTTAACATTATTTTATAGATTTTTTACAACGATAAATGTTTGTGCCCAACACAATAGTTTCAAGGTATATAATCACTCAAAATATTATTAAACTACAAGATTTGCTCATAGCATCTCCGCTAAATTTACTTTTACCTATACTTAGTTTCGATACGATATCTCGTACATCAAAATCATCCGATCAACTTTACTAATCACTAAGGCAACTTTTTTTTTACTCGTTCTATGCTGCATGTAAAGTGCTAAAACCAAAATTCCTCATGGATGGGGTGTATGGTTAGTGAGTTATAACCGCAAAATAACTGCAACTTTTTCCATTAATGCAACTTTTTGAATAAATGCAACCATCTGCAAATTTAAAAATTTAGTTCAAAATTAAATAGGTAACTATTTTATTTTGCAAATTTAGCACAAAATTAAATAGGCAACTATTTAATAACTATTTTGCAGGGTAATATTTCCGAATATACTCTCGTATATATACATAATACAATGCAGATGATTGGAAAGCAAAACTTCGTTCACTCAGAGCTGCCAATACGTTTGCTGAAAATCAAAAGCAGCTACGAACGTTACCACTGCTCGCTGACCCTCGGTGATTGCTTGTTGAGTTACTTTTTGATTATCCATACATGAAAGCAACTAGAAGTTCCAAAAAATTAGTGACTCTCCCTTAGAGGACCTGTACTCGGACAATTGCCTTAAAATAGCTGAGATTGTGTGGACAGTGCATGGCCCTATTTGAAGTGTTCTATCCATGGACAAGACAACAACAACAACTAGAAGTTCCTGGGAAACTCTTCTTTATTGGTGTCCAGTTAAATAGGCAAAAATCAGCTTTACCTGGGGAACCACTGGATCATGACAAGAGACCCGAGACTTTCCATCAGATGAAGAAGGAATGTATTCGCCGGGAACCTATGGACATCAGTCGTAAGACCTGGCCATCACTGGTGTATAGCATCCGGAGATGTCGTTCGGGTCGCCCTTGCCTTTCAGGAACAGCTCAGTCCGGTCCGCTTCCCTTCGTCGTCTCGTGTTGTCTTCTCCTTCTTAGGCAAGCCAGCAAGGGATCGAAGCACCCCCTTCTCGTTAGGACAAGAGCTTCGTTTCGCCTCGATTTTCGCCAATCCAGCGGGAATCCCCCAAGTTCCGCACATACATAGGAAGAAGTGAGGGCCATCGAAGATCGTATCATAACATTGCTACGAATTCCCATTTGTTTTGCAATTCGTAGCCTATTGGATAATAACCAACATGGTGTTGCCCATGGTGTGGTTTGCTTTGTACACCAAATGAAAATTCGAAGCCTATTTGAATGAATTCCCTGAGAAATTCCAATTAGGTTTGCTTCGCATACCAAAATATGAATATTATGATCTATGGTTAACTTCGCTATGGTTACCACAGGCAAAGCCGTGATGGCCTCGTTATTGTCAAATTCGGCCGATTTCCAATTGCGAAGAGATCAAATAGGCGTGACGTCACAATCTCTTGCGAAAATATAAATATTTAATTGAAAAATTAGTTATTGAAAGAAAATTAAATGCAGGGTATCGATCTGGTGTAAAATTTTCCACAAATTTCAAATCCGTTGAAATATTTGATCTATCTTTAACGATCCCTATTTTACAAAAAAAGAACTAAACAATGCCAGTCAAAACGTTTTTTTATTTGTTTTGTTGAGCGTAGGAAATGAAATCTGTGATTTCCCGAATCTCGAATCAAACGAAGGTCATTCTGCGCAGCGGCGTTCGTAATGGAAAAAATATAAAATTTTCAATTTAATAATTATTTATTTAAAGAAAATTATATATTTTGCGAACGATCTAATGTGAGATTTTCCGCAGATTTCAAAACCGTTGAAATTTTACTCTATCTTTAACGGAGATAGGAAAAAAAACTCAATTAAAATTTTATTTGTTTTTTAGTCTGCCGACGAATTGTTCTTCTGCAAAATCAAACGGAAGCGGAAAAATTAAATTTAGAATATGAGATATTTTATTTTGTTGCCATTCCAAAGAAAACAATGATAGTTAAATTTTCAATTAAATTCATTTAATAATGTTCTAGATTGTACTTAAATTTTCGGTACGTCCCAAAAATTACAAAAAATTTGGACTACCTGTGTGCTAAATTCCATAACTGTAAGTGCCATAGATTAGTCAGGACTATGACGAAATACAGCCAAACACTTCCTTTTATAATAGTACAGCGGAATAGATTTAATTTTGAATAAATGAAATATTTTGTACTTTATTTCATAAAGAATAAATTTTTTTAAATTTTTTCCTGTGTTTATTAAAATGTAATATGTAAGTACAAAAAATATATTTATTCCCCAAATAGAAAACTTATTCCAAAGTATTTTAATTTCATCAAACTGTGTTTGCGGTCTGTGTGCAGTTTACGGGACAGAAAGTTTTAAACGAAATTTTCTTTTATTCCACTTGTTTTGCGAAATTGGGATGGAAAAGAGAATAATTGAAAAGGGATTCTTGAGAACTTAAAAATAAATAAACTATAGTGTTCTTTAATGTATTTTCAGAGACGTAAATAATTTGATCTAGAATAATTTAATGCATTTTAGCTAATGAAAATCATGTTTCACCTCCTGTTTCACTCTAGAAGTTTTTAGTTTCTACGGTTGTATGTTGAATTATATTTTTAAATTAATATTTTTTTACCATGCGTTTTGTTTTGAATAAGTAAGAGTTTTTGTTTTAACCACTTGCGTAAGTTAATAATAGAAATTTCATGCCAAGAGAATAAGAAATAAATTAAAATTTTTAATTTTTCGTATATGTTAACGCATATGGGCATGTCAAACTATTTTTTTTAAGTTTGAATATTTTGATTCAGATTCACATACAAGGAATTCTAGAAATGTTTAGCTTCTGTTCAATGTTAGCTTACTTGCAATAGTTTTTTATTTATGTTAATTTTAAACTTGAAAAATTGGGCAATTTTTGATAATTTTAGACTTACTAAATCTCTTATGAATCTGAACGTAGTCATCCAATCAGACTGAATTATATTTCATTGTGTGGGAAAATTTTCAATCCGTCTAACAGTGTACTAATTGACATTATTTATTGAACTTTTTTATTTCAAGATAATTTAATTTGACCTTTAATTTACAATTACAAAAAAAATATTTATATTTTTTAAGAAATATAAGTTAAAGGTATACTATTTATCTTTTTTTTACTGAAAGTTACATAGAGGACACGCATGGGTTCATAGTTATAAATATTAAATGTAAATAAAATTATCTAATCGATATTCATAAAGTCTTGTATCTTGACCTGTTTGTCCAATCGAGATTAAAGGAGTAAAACTTTGTAGAAAAAGTATAAACTTACGTAAATGATATGTCTATATTAAATCACGGTTATTAGTTACGGCCACCGATGCAGCCGCAAGACTGAAAACTCGCTTTTCCCACTCCAAAAAATTACGAAATTAACATGGTTTGTTAAAAATTGTACAGAGAGAGAGAGCAACACGGAGATGATTTTTGTGCGATGCGGTTATAAGTTTGGGGTGCATTAAGTGTCAAAGTCGAAAAAGCGAAATTTCTAACGCGAGTGAGCAAAACACGAACAAATTTTCAATCTTCAGCCTTGAGTGTTTTTAAAAAACCTCTAAAGGTGATTTTGCCTCTCGCCGAGTTTATTTAGAAATTTCAATTTGCTTCCTGGTAAATCTTTTTTAAATTTGGGATAAATCGGGAAATATTCGTTACATTTTTGTTAAAACTGTCATACCTATAGCTTATTAATGTTAGTTTTTAAATTTGAAAACATCACGGGAAACCTTAGAATGCACTGTTTCTTATGATACAATTATTTTTGAAATTGGTTAATAAATAAATTCGATGCAATTAAAAGTTGGTCATCCAAATTTTGGAATTTTCATTACCTTTTGTTAAAACACACGGTCACATCTATAGCTTAATACAAAAGTTTTTAAATTTGAAAACATTTCTGGAAACCTTAAAATGTGCTCTTCCTTGTAGTATAATTATTTTTGAACTTGGTTAATAAATAAATTAGATGCGATTCAAATTTGGTCATACAAATTTCGAACTTTATAGATCGTAATCTCCGATACAAAACTAAAACTCTCAGATATATAACTTAATACCCCCTATTAGTATAAAAAATTTGTTTTTAATACCACGTGAAATCTTAGAATGCACTCTTTCTTATGGTATAATTATTTGTTAAATTGGTTTATAAATAAATTTTCGATGCGATGAAAAGTTTAATTTTGCGATTGTGTACAAATTGTTCATCGAGGAGATGAAACGCCAAATTGTTCTAGCTGGCTTTGTGAATCTCGCTGTGACGTCATTGATCGGAAAGACGCTTGCGTAGCAATCACCGGGGATTGGCGAGCGTACGGGAGCAGGGGGCGAAGCCCCCTAGTATCATATATAATACGAATAGCCTTTCTGAGTTTAAGGTCACTCGATTTGACCTTGGACCTTTAATTCCAATAATAGTGTTTCATTTCTTTTTCTCAAAATAAATATTTTAAAGTACACTCTTTAACATTGTGTTCTGAAAGCTTCATGTTGGGGCATGCGTGAGTTCACAAAGAAACAACATTCCAAATAAATGCAATCAAGCATATCCATCGAAAACTGGCATTATATGCTCTTTCCTGAGATCGTCACTGCAATACCTAGTCATGCTATATCACTTTCATTTGAGGTAAACTGAAGTCTGGAATCTTCAAATATGTATCAACTCTCATGTATGCAGAGTATGTTATTCACACAATGACTTTTCAAATTTTATGAAGGAAACAACATTGGAAATATGAACTTCGCCAAACTTAATATGTGTCAAACTTCTTTTATAAAAACAACTAGACTTCAATATACCAAAACATTATACTATCAATAGATCTTGCATCTCAAGCGTAAACTACGTCGCGTATTGGATAGAGTTTCAGGACTTTTTGATACATAACTAAAACTCTACAAATGTGCTATTATATCAAACATATCGCACCCCGGTAACAAAAGTGACACTACTCAATATTGCAGAATTTGAGAAACAAAAACTTAAAGGATACTGTAAAACTTATATTGAAATACTAGTAAAAGCTTCTTTTAAATTTTAGGTAAGTGTTCATGGTGGTAACTTCTATTATATTCTATAGAATAGTAATACTATAACACGATGGGGTTCCTCATACATATTTTTCAATGACAACATCAAAATTTTTATTTTTTGACTAGTGTTTCTTTTCTTGCCGGGGTGCGAATGTTCTCAATGCTTCTCATTTACCGTAAGGTATTTTGAAAAGACATTTAAACGTTATTCTTCAAAAAAGAATTGTCTGTTTCTAAAATAACATTTAAGCTTTAGTTCTTACTGTTTTAATGATAAATATGTTCCTTCAACCTAACGCCTATATCACGAAACAGTTCGAGAATTAATGATGTAACCACTACGCTGTAGTTCTAATTGATAATTGCATTTAAGCTTTTAAAGATAAACAAGCTTAAATAAAATCCATTAAGCATCTTTTATGATGCGAGAGAGAAGTTCAAGCAAGCTCCAAGTACTAATAGCCCATAAGCGAAGCACGTTGAAAGTTTTATGGACTTAAGTTAATCTTAATTCTACAGGGATAGTCAATTAAATGTAACGTGTCTCAAACCTTACTGACTAATAAAGAGTAGTGATTGTTGTCTGCCTGGTAGTGATCAAGTAATGCAGTTACATATTATTACTTGATCGCTTTGCACCATTAAATTTTGCATAATTATTATTTCGGACCCGTGAAAAATATAGATTACTAGGGGGACTCCGCCCCCTGTTCGCCAACCCCCGGTGATTGCTAAGCAATCCCATTTGGTTTGCTTCGGAAACCAACAATCCTTTTGCAGAGTTTTCAACCCTTTGCTACGGCGAAACTATCTTAAAAATTCGTATATTCATGATTGGACTCTCCATCCCATGAATTCACAGAGAGTTTCATTAAGGTCGTTTCACGTTTGATCTGTGCGAGGAACAATTTGTACACAATCACGAAATTATATTTTTGATCGCATCGAATTTTTTTATGAACTAACTATACAGATAATTAATTATACCATAAGAAAGAGTCCATTTTAAGTTTTGACGTAGTATTTTAAAATTTTAAAACTAATTTTATAACAAACAAATTTTAAAAGAGTATTAAGCTATAGAAATGACAGTTTTAACAAGAAAATAACAAATATTTCCCGATTTTTCCCAAATTTCAAAAAAATATTACCAGAAAGCTTCTATTTCAGAAATTTCTAAACAGACTAGGCGAGGTGCAAAATTCACGTTAAGAAGTATGGTAAAACGGGGTAATTGTAAACAGAATTTGTATGTATACTTTCAATCCCTATTTTCAAACTCTTGATAAAGTAATTAAACATTGTTCATCCTACTAAACTAACTTGTCAAAATTATACTTTGATAATTAATTAATACGAAGATTCCAGAAAAGAAGTATAACACCGTACTTAGCATTTTACAATTACCCTACGTGTTTATAATTACCCTTGAAAGTAGGGGTAATTGTAAACAACGATTGTCCTCGTGATATTGAATATTGAACAAGTGACAGCATGAGCAGCAGTCATGGCAGTAGAAGGAACTCCAATGGTATATTTACCCTTCTAATACCATGCTTACAACAACCCCGTTTTGATCTTTACATTTACCAAATACTCCCACTTGTAACACCAGCAAAATATAGTGACACTTGGAAGTTGCATCGATCATGAGGTGAATTTCCAGTAATACATAAGAATAAATAATTCGAACATTTACTGAACAAAGAAAATTTTTAGTGTAAAAAACAAAAAGTTTACAGTTAAAAAAAACTAAAAATTTAAAAATAATAAAAATTAAAAAATACAAACTCAGGTACGAAAGACAAACAAACATTACATTTCGTACACATTAACAGTTTCCGCAAATTGGAAAATTTCTTTACGGCCTTCTTTGCTACAGGTTGGAGTAGGTAAAATTGCTTTGACATGGTCTTTGGTAACACAGAATTAGTCTTTTTTAACCAGAGCGAATTTAGTCGATGTATTTGAGTCCGGTGATCTCAAACTCTTCTTCTGAAACGACATCCACCTTTCATACATGCGAAAAATGGGTTTTCTTTTTCTTTCCCCCCTCAACACATACAAGCAGAAACGTAGTCGTTTCACACAATTCTTCCATGAATAGCTTCAAAATAATTAACTTCCCCTACAAGCTAGTCTTCTATATTTTGCTTGAATGTTTGGAGAACTTCAAACATACGAAAAATGGGTTTTCTTTCCCACTTTAACATTTACAAGCAGAAGCATAGTCGTTTCAATGTCTTCCATGGATGGCTCCAAATATGTAGCTTCCCCTAGAAGCTCGTCTTCCATATTTTGCTTGAAGGTTTGAAGATTTTCATACTTTTCATCTTCAATATCAGTCAATTCTTTCAATAGTATTTCATCCTCGCTGTCCTCGAGTTCTCTTGCTTTCCTTTTCATTTGCTTCTTTCTTGGCTTCTTGCATATCTCCTGGTTCTTTAACTTTCTTCTCACTCGACCTACTTTTGTTCTTTTTCTCTTCTATCCCCTTCAAGCGGGACAGTACTTGGTCAGTTTTAAGAACTTCACCATATGTGTGGCGTTTTAGTAAATCAGTCTTCCTGCTCCTCAAGAACACGACAAATGCAATTAAACGTAATTCAAACGTAATCAATACGATTAAATACAAAATTACACGGAAAAACAGATTGGTTTTCCATCCAAATTGAACGAAACTATTGGCAAAGTTATCATAACAAGTACCCCGTCCTTTAAAAAATATGGGGTAACTGTAAACATTCAACTGTAGATGCATCAAAGTTACCAGAAGGAAAAGTCAATGATTTTCTGTTCGGTAGAAACATAACTCACCGTAGTAAAGAATTCGAACAACATATTTTTCAATATATTATGGAGGGCAATAGAAAATACAACACACAAAAACTTTAAAACCCAAACTTTTCAAACACAAGTTTTTCAACTAAACATATTGCTATCAGCTGTGGTTCAAAGAAATACGGGATTACCATATTACATCTTCACTTTCATATTTCACAACTTTTTAGTTTCTCTGAATTTTACTTGGCCGCATGTATAGCTTGTTTACAACTACCCCTTGTTTACAACTACACCGCTTGACCCTACTCTAGAAAAAAACTCACGGTAGAAGACTGAAGATTTGTTCTTGTTTTGCTCACACGCGTTATAAATTTCGCTTTTTTTCGACTTTGACACTTAATCCACCCTAAACTAACTGCCGTATCGGAAAAAAAATCTTCTCCGTCTTGCTCCCTGATTGAATTTTAAGATCAATTAGAGTAACCACGCAGTGAATTAAAATAAACTATCACCTATTAGGCTGATATGAACTTAAGTTACTAAAAGTACACATGACGAAGTCTTTAAAAATCCAAACTAGAATTTATTCAAAAGATAATAATTGAATTTAAGTTAAGATTAAAATATTACATTCGACACAGTTACATTAAAAGTAAATCTAATAACTTGATCGAAGAGATCAAGTAAGCGGGTACGTGATCAAACAAGTGAGAATGGGAATTAAAGCGGGAATAATGGTGCAACAGATTGCAACCGCTTTTATATAATAGTATGGAAGATCACGTGACAAGATTTGCATAACCGTGATAAGATTTGCATAAAGTACGAATCAAATACGTTGGCTAAGTAAAATTGAGAAAAGGAAGGTTTTTCCTAACAATGGCCCGCCTTTTGCTAGCCAATAACATTTAAAAAAATACCAGAATTCAAAGTTCTGAATATCAATCGTACTAACCTTTTAACAAAATAATTTAACAAAGATTAATAATATTTAAGACTTGGAGTCAATTCTTATAATCAGAAACACACAACAATATCTTATGTTGTAAAAATTCAAAAAGTAATAACAGAGTAAAAACAGTTCTCTGTACAAATACATGAAAATTTTTCATTATAGTATGACGGGCTGGCATGCAAATTTGTTAAGCAAAAGTGGAGGATACATTTTTATGGACTAACAAAATTAAAAATAGACCAAATAGGCCTCCTAAAAGAGGGCATCAATAACGACCACCACCCTGGTGACATACAGCATCCTCGTACTCTGGCAGATTACAATTGTATTCCTTCCGAGAAGGTATTAGGAGCCTTTCGTACGCTTCAGCTGTGTATCCATCCAAAGTAGTGGACGATATCTCGCCAGTAGCCAGTCAGACATGAAAAAGAAATAAGTACATTTAAAAATATCACAAATATGTTAAAATACAAATATCTTATCAACTAGTGATTTCAATCCTACTTTCGGTAATGGTTTGGTAAACAAATCAGCCAAGTTAGATTTTGTATTTACATATTTTAAAGTAAATAAGTTTTCAAGAACCAAGTTTCTAATAAAATGAAATTTGATGTCAATGTGTTTAGTGCGATGGTTCTCTATAGATGATTTTGAAAAATTTATAGCTGCTTGATTATCACACAATAGGTGGCTTTCAAAGTTTACTTTCAAAACGTTTAAGTTTTTCAGTTCATTTAGAATACGAATAATCCATACAAGTTCTTTGGATGCCTCCGTTAAAGAAACGTATTCTGCTTCTAAAGTTGATAAACTCACGCATTTTTGCTTGAAAGTACGCCACATAATTGGCGATTCATCAATAAATAGAATTAAACCACCCATAGAGATACGATCATCTCGATTGGCTGCAAAATCAGCATCACTGAAACATCTTAAATTTATATAATTTATATTAGAAATATTTAACTTGTAGTTACTGGTTTGATGTACATAACCCAACAATTTTAATAAGGTATTCCAGTGTATAATACCTGGGTTAGATTGGAATTGGGACAATATGTTTATAGCATAGCTTATATCAGGACGAGTCCTCATAGCTAAAAATGCTAAACAACCCAATAAATTACGATATGGTAATTTTGACATCATTGAAATTTCTTCATTTGATTTCGGGCACTGTTGTTTAGATAAAATGGTTCCAACAGCAATTGGTAAAGATACAAGAGGATAGTTGTACTTTTTATATGTTAAACAAATTTTATTTATATATTCACTCTGATGAATCAGTAGGGTTTTACCATCTTGTTCAAACTCGACACCTAAAAGTTTTCGCGTCTTTGCTAAAATTTTTATATCAAATTGTTGATTTATTGTTTGAACAATATTAGATATTAAAGATTCATTTATAGCAAAGATAATTATGTCATCAACATACATTAAAAGTACCACACTGTCATCAAAAGTATAAATACAGTTTGCCCATTCAATTTTATGAAATTTAAGATTTTCTAATACATTGTGTATTTCCTGAAACCAATTTCTTCCTGATTGATGAAGTCCATAAATACTTTTATTTAATTTACAAACATAATCAGGTTTGTTAGGATCTTCAAAACCTTGAGGTTGGGACATCAGAATGTTCTCATCAAGTGATGCATATAAATAGGCACATTTAACGTCAATTTGACAGTGTGACCATTGAAATTTACATACAAAAATTGAGAAACACAATCTTATAATTTCAAAATTCACAACCGGGCTGAAGACCTCGTCATAATGACCACCTTTAGTTTGTCTGAAGCCTTGTGCAACTAATCGAGCTTTATATCTAACAATATTGCCCTTGTCGTCACTTTTGACTGTAAAAACCCAACGGCAACCTATTACTTTATTGTTAGGAGGTTTTTGTACCAGGTTCCAGACTTTTCGGTTATTCATGACTGAAATCTCATCTAACATAGCTTTACGCCACTCGTTAGTTTGAGGTGATCTCAAAATATCATTATAACAATTTGGGATTGTAATATCTAGTCATGCTTCAGAAATATTAGTTTGAGAAAGTTTGATCTCTTTAGGTTCTAATTTAATCTCTTCAGTATGAGCATTTCTACCATGGAAATCAAATCTTTCCATATTATACGGTAGATTATTTGCTTCACAGAATTTCCTGACATCGTTTTGTGAACGCAATCTAGTTTTACTTCCAGAAATATAATAGTAGACATCGATTCTCGAACCCTTCTTTCGAGGTACGACTTTCCTTATAAGTAAAAATTTTACGGGGGAAACGGGTTGTGATACTTCACTTTTACTAGTTCCCGGTGTAGGTTCCAATTTAAATTCCGGTTCATTACTCGAATCATTAGAATTAGAATCACTTTTATTAGGTTCCTGATCCGTATCTGAGTCAGATGTTGGATAATCATATTTTAAAGAAAAAGTTTTAGGAGGGTCCAGTACTGCTCCACTGCCATCACCAACATCCTCGGCGAAACTTACGTTAATCGATTCTATTATTTTTCTTTCAGTAGGAAGCCAGATTCTATATCCTCTGGTTCTTTGGGCATAGCCAACCATAATTCCCTTCTTAGCTCTCATATCAAGCTTACGTCTTTGCTGTCTGGGAATACCCAAAAATGCAGTCGTTCCAAAAATTTTAAAGTGTTTAACTGACGGTTTATTACCACTAAAAAGTTCGAAAGGAGTCAGTTTTTGTTGGCCATGACAAATTCGGTTCCATACATAAGTGAAACAAAATAATGCCTCCACCCAAAAGTGATTTCCCAGACCGCTATCATTCAACATGGTTTTAACACCATCCATTGCTGTGTAATTATAGCGCTCTGAAACACCGTTTTGTTCAGGGGTATAAGTATTAGTGCGTTCGGCTCTAATACCTTGTTCCTCAAATAAAGCTTCAAACTCAGAGTTACAAAATTCCAATCCGTTATCTGTTCGAACACAAACAATTTTAGAATTCAGATAACGTTCAACTCGATTTTGATAACTACGAAAACATTTGAAAACATCCCTCTTTTCTTTTACTGGGTAAGTTGTAACTTTTCTTGAAAAGTCATCAGTGATCGAAAGAAAATAGCGGTATCCGCCAATTGCGGTATTTTGCAGTGGGCCACAAAGATCCATGTGAATTAATTCTAATGGTTTGTTTGACCTTATTTTCCCAATCGGTTTAAATGATTTACGGCGTGATTTGGCGATCTTGCATGGCTCACATTTAATATTATCATTCTTAAATTTGGGTAAACCTTTTACACTTTCACTATTACTAGTATTTACAATGTACTTAGTATTAATGTGACAATATCTTTTATGCCAAATATTTAAATCATTTAATGAAGAGGTTGAAAGGTTAACTTTAGGTTTTAAATCCTTTTTAGGTATATTTGAAATTATACTTTTAGGATAGTTAGGCTTTACATAGTATAAACCACCTTGCGTTCTGGCATAAAACAATTTGCGACCATCTTTATGAAAAACAGTTAAAACATTTCGATCACAGACAAAATTATGACCAGCTTTATCTATTACACTACCAGAAATCAAGTTTTGTTTAAGCTTGGGAGAATATAAAACATTAGTTAATTTTATAATTTCAATCTCACCATTCACGTAGAATTCCAGTTTCACCTCGCCAGTTCCTTCCACGGGGCAAGTCACACCTCCGATTGCTACAGCTACCTCCGTGCCTTTAATAGACTTGTAATTGAGCATCAGATTTCTTTCACAACAGAAGTGCGAAGTCGCCGCTGTGTCAAATACCCAGGTCCCAGGTGTAATTCTTGAAGTTCCACTTGCATTAGCTTTGATGACCAAACTTGTCGTTAGATGCTTTCGGGAAGTTGAGTGGGGTCTTCTCTGGTTCTTTCTTTGTCTTCCTCTGCTTGTCTGTTCTTTTTGGTCTTGTTTTTCAATTGGGGTTTTTCTTAAGTTGACCTTAGGTTGGTTGGAATAACAGCTTCTTATCTGGCATGCAACCATCTCCTGGTCTTTGTTACTTTGCTTCAACCTAGCTTCTTCAGCCAGTAGTTCACTCAGGACCTTGTCAGCTTTAAAGTCATCATCCTTCCATCTGTATATTGCTTGGACTATACCCGCATACACTGGTGGTAGGTATCTGATGAGTTGGAACGCCTGATACCAGTCCTGGATGGGCTTTCCGCAATCGGCTAGCTGGGCTGAAATCTGCTTTAATCGTGCTGCGTATAATCCAATGTCCTCGTCCGGACATACATGGCATGAGAAGAATTCGTCAGTAAGGCCGATCGCTCTAGCTCTTGAATCAGGTCTAAAGTGTTCCTCAAGGATCTTCCATGCAGCTACAGGGTCTTCATTTCCAGCTATCAATAATCGATATTCTTTCTCTGAAGATAAATAAATGGCACTGTAGGCTCGATCTTTCCGGAGATTATAATCCTTCATCAGCTTTTGGTATAAACTATCGTCGTTGCTGTCACCAGCTGATGCCTTGGTAGGGATCTTCTCGTCAGTTACAATCCTCCAACTTCCTTTTTCCATCAGCAAAACCTTGATGTCTTCTTTCCATGTGCTGTAGTTGGTGGCATTCAGTTTCTCAACAGACGCCTCCATGATGAAAAAGGGGAAGGGATTTTTCGTTAACTCTACACTTGTTGACCAATAGGCCCGCCGTCTCAAGTTATTTTTAAATTAGCCGGCGATTGGTTATTTCGTGAGTTACTCTGGGCCCATAACCATTGATTGAATTTTAAGATCAATTAGAGTAACCACGCAGTGAATTAAAATAAACTATCACCTATTAGGCTGATATGAACTTAAGTTACTAAAAGTACACATGACGAAGTCTTTAAAAATCCAAACTAGAATTTATTCAAAAGATAATAATTGA
Source organism: Metellina segmentata (assembly GCA_947359465.1). Lineage (NCBI taxonomy): Eukaryota > Metazoa > Arthropoda > Arachnida > Araneae > Tetragnathidae > Metellina > Metellina segmentata. The sequence goes on from OX375876.1 coordinate 88,945,067, forward strand.
ATTTAAGTTAAGATTAAAATATTACATTCGACACAGTTACATTAAAAGTAAATCTAATAACTTGAATCCGAAATCTAATAATATTATCCGAAGAGATCAAGTAAGCGGGTACGTGATCAAACAAGTGAGAATGGGAATTAAAGCGGGAATAATGGTGCAACAGATTGCAACCGCTTTTATATAATAGTATGGAAGATCACGTGACAAGATTTGCATAACCGTGATAAGATTTGCATAAAGTACGAATCAAATATGTTGGCTAAGTAAAATTGAGAAAAGGAAGGTTTTTCCTATCACTCCCTGTACAATTTTTAATAAAGCATGTTAATTTCGTAATTTTCTGATCTGTAGTTTCTCGGAAAACCGTCGAAGAATCGAGCCAAAAAAGCGAGTTTCAATCCTGCGTCTGCGGTAATTTTTTAAAAATATTGAGTAATACTTGTATAATAGAATTAAATATTAGCCTTCAACTGGTTGTCTAACAGCATTATTGTAAGTCTGTAGCCACGAGGTTCCTTTTCAAAGTGTACTTCCTCGACTAAGACGATTGCCGTTTATTCAATTTGAAATTAAATTATCCAAAGTGCTATAAATTCGATTCAATACTAAATTTTTCTATACTTAAGGAGTGCTTAGGGAATTCAAACTTTCGTGGTTCTTCTTTCGAGAGGTCGGGGCTCTTAAGGCAGGTTTAAAATCTTCTACACTACAAGATTTCAAGTAACAAACAGTATCAGAGATCTCACTAATATTCGCGTGGAAAATTACACACTGCCATACAATAATGGACCGGACAGCATATGTGATAGTATAAGGGAAAGAATCAGAGTTGGCTTTCTGCCGGCAGAAACTGGTTTATGCCATGCCGGGGGCAGAAACTGGATATAACTGGTTTTAAACCGGCAGAAAATGGCAACAACTGGCAGAAACGTCAAGGCATATTCTTTATAATAGCAAAAACGCGGTAAGTGGCAGCATAGGCTGAGTTATGGGGGCGGGGGGGATCACGGCCCCTAACTATTTTGGCCAACAAGACACATACAACAATATCTTGTTAGTCTTGTCTGAATACAAATGAAAGAAAAATATATTTTCTAATTCAAAACGAAGAACATCTTTTCATTATTAGACGACACGACATAATTAAATTTCATTATTAGTGGGGAGAGGGGGGAGAAAAACCCTAAATCTTTACCCCTTTCGGTCAGCTTTTATGCCCCCCAAGGATTACCCTCTTTCTCCACCTATGTGTGGCAGTACTAATTAATTATTAATAATAAAAATAGATTACAATAATTAAAAAAATATTTGGAGTAAATCAAAGATTTATCGGGGGAAAAAAAAGTGTCTTTAGAATGTCACATTATTTATAACTTTGACCTAGACCTACCATAATTACTGGTTTTTCCATGGAATATCATATAAAAGGAAGCCATTTTGTCAAGAATAAAGCTTGAATGTAGTTGACATATGTTAATGCTGTTATGTCTTCTTATAATCTCATGCACACACAGACTAACCCAGGAAAAAAAATCAGCAAAAAAACTTCAAAAAAAACCTGCAGGTTTCCTGCATGAATTTCGGACAAAATTCCTGCAGGAAACCTGCAGTTTTTTGACTGTTTGTCATGATGATGAATGACTGGTGGCGCCATCTGGTGGTGAGATAAGTAAACACATTATTTTGAATTCATAAAAAAAAAAAAAATTTCGTGGGAATAACGTCGACCTAGAGTAACACAACGGGCTATTGACAATGGTCCACGATCTATTAACAAGGGAACGAACCGAGGACAACACCTCGTAACTTTGAATCACGTTCAGATGATTGGACTCGAACCCGGGACCAAGGATCTGGAGTTTAGCATGCTATCCATTAGGCCGTAACAGTCATATCCAAGCGTGGTGAATTAATGTAGTGTATGTTTTTTCTCTGTTTTGGACTTAGTTTTTTTTCACTATGAATAAATTGAAAATGGTTTAAAGGGGTCCGAGACACAAAAATCGTCAAATTTTCGAAACACTTTTTATTATTTTAAGAAATTATCTGTGTTTTTCTGCTTATAAAGACGTCTAAATCATATTTCTATCTTAATTAGAACTAGAGATATAATAATTTTTGTGGTGCTTTTTGTTCTGAAAATCTAACACTCTTGACAGTTGTTGTCATGGAAACAACATCTGTCTTTAAAACTTTAAATGTTACATTTTTTCAAGATTTCCTATATTCAAATTGCTATAAGTCGAAAACCGATCAAATTTAGGGGTTGAAATTTGGAATATATCTTTTTCAAACATTATACTCTTTAATTTTGATTCAGTAAATTTGAAACAAATATTTACTTTTAAAAATATGACTTAAAAAAAAGTACCTTAAATTTCAAAAAATTTTCATTCAAATATTTTTTATTAAATTAATATTTTTTAAATTGTTGAATTAAAAATTAAAGTTTATAAATTTGTGAATAATTTACTGCAAGAATTTTGAAAATTGTACAAGAATATTTTGAATTTTGACAAGTTAAAAGGACTACTCTTTTTTTTCAAGAAATTTTAATTTAAAATTTTAGAAAAACTTTTGTGAAAATTTTGTGTTGTGATTTCGCTTATTAGTTAGATGGGTAATCAGTACAAAAAAAATTCAAAATTCTAAATTACCTAATAAAACATTTTTTTCAATGTGTCCCAGACCCACTTAAATTTTATTTGGAGGGATTTATTCTTTTAAAAAATAAGAAACCAGGTGATATTTTGCATAATATAAAAACTTATCACATATTATTGGTATGTGATAGGAATTTCCTGTCTTCACAATTGAATTTTAGCATTGAAAATATTCATAAAATGTTAACATCTCATACAACAAATTCATTATAGATTAGTTTTATAATTCCAAGATATATGCAAATTATTGATTTTGTTGGGAGCTAATATAACAGACCAAATTCAGATATTTGGTATGTTGGAGAAATACATTAGATGCGTTGAAATAAAGATTTTAATCGAATGTTTTTTGGCTAGCAGTATCAAATACAAGGTTACATTTTATGATTGGACTGAAAAATGAAATAATCGACAATAAATGCAATTTTTTTATTATGGAAAATTTTCACTTTTTTTAAGAAAATATTTAATATATATATATATATATATTAATTTTAATAAAACATAATAGTTGATGAGTGTTTTCATAAAAACTACATTTTTTATGAAACAAAACTTTAACTTCAAACTTTATTTTTCCTTCAAAAAAACTGCAGTTTTTATGAAGGAAAAATGCTTTTATAAAATTCCTTCATCAAAACTGCAGTTTTTATGAAGGAATTTTATGAAGGCATTTTTACTGCATTTTTCCTTTATAAAAACTGCAGATTTTATGAAGGTAAAAATTAATTTGGAAAATTTATAAATTTAATTTCCGAAAAACTGCAGTACTAATGAATAAAACCATTATTCCTTCAAAACCTCTGCATTTTCACCGCGTAAAATCTGCACTTATCTAACTGCCTTCAAAAAACCTGCATTCACCTGCAAAAAACCTTCAAAATAGATATTTTTTTGAAAGAAAGATGCTGATTTTTTTTGCTGGGAACCAAAGAATGGTTATAAGTAGATTTAATCAGGCAGTAAATCAACATCATATGCTAGTTTATATGCTTCACCCAAAGTACATGGGATCTAAATTGTCACATGACCAGGAAGAAAGTGCTAGGGAATTACTTAATGACATCAACCAAATTTTGTGCCATACATCATAGCATTTCAAGCAAAATCAGCTTCTTTTCCTGAAACATATTACTTCAATGAAGTAAATTTTTCAGCTTCTACATGATGGTCTAGTTCAAAGAAAACAATTGTAAATGAAGATTTCATAACTCTTGTTTGTACAATGATGAAATTGCCTGCAAGTTCTGCTGGGATTGAAAGAATATTCTCAAACTTTTAGTTTATTCACAACGAATTAAGGATTGTTTGAGTTTCGAAACAGCAGCAAAATTGGTCTTTTGCTGTAGACTACTTCGTGGAAAATCTGAAATTAAATGGTGTATTTGCTGCGATGTAACCTTTGAATAAACATAAATGCTGTTAAAATTGTAACTGAATTTGTTTTACTTTAAAATGCATTATTCTATGCTATTTGTGGCACTTCATTCAGTTTTTATCACAAGAAATAGTTATTTTCGGGGTTTTATGCCAGTTATTGCCACTTTAATGGCAGAAACTAGTTTCTGCCTTGCCGGTTTTAACCGGTTATAACCAGTAGTTTAAACCGCCTTGGCAGAAACTTGCCAACCCTGGAAATAATACATACTTTAATAGGGAGATGGTCCCCCACGTGCTGCAATTACACTAGCAACCCTTCTGGGCATACTTCCAACAAGGTTTTGACACACAGCTATGGGTATTTGTGTCCATTCCTGCTGCAAGAATGTCGCCAGCTCAGCTGTCGATTTCAGACGTGGTTATCTGGTCCGTAAGCGTCGTTCTAACTCGTCGTTCGTTTGGCGTGAGATAGATATCATCAGAGCGACCATCTGCCTTTCCTCCAAAGCGTTCACACCTCACCGTAGGCAGGGTAGGGTATCGAACAAAGGGAGAAACCCTCCAGAAGGTCAGTCGCTGACAGCTCGTAAATGGTGATCGATGCCAGCGGTCACTTAAAAGGGAGATAACATCCACAGTACACAGATCATCTATACCATGCCACTGGTGGAACGAAATTTTAATGGTAACAATTGCCTATCGCCTCAACGTAAAGGTTAGAAGCAAATACGTTTTTTCTTGAAAATTCTTTTTGTGTGACGTGCAGTAATTAAATAAGTTGTTTTAAAATTAATTGTCTTCAGTACAGACGAAGCAAAGGTAACTTATTATCACTTTTTTAATAGTAAATCGAATCGTAAAATAAGCCATCTTGATCTGTCTGTTTGACAATTAATTTGTGATAATTCAAAAGTTCTAGTTTGGATATTTTTAAGATTAACGTTCTTTCAACAATGGCAAAATTCCGCTTAAAAATTTATTTATTCTAACTTATAGAATTCTACAAATCATTACGTATTCATTCAAATTTTTTAGGAAAGTTGATCGAATTATAGATTTACCGCCAAGACATTACCCATGCCTGATACTTTGCAAGAAATAGATAAGCCATTAAAATCAATCTCCTAAATCTGCAGTGCCAGTAGGTAATACATCGGAACACATAAATACAAACAGAAACAATATTCCAAAAAACATTACAGTTTTCTGAAAAAAAAAAAAAAACGTGTAAGCGAGTCGAATTTTGACTATCTGAATGAATTCTGAAATGGAACAATTCGATATAAGACATTTGAACAATATTGATAAAGACAGTAATGATTTATTTATAAAAAATATTAAAAAAAAAAACACTTCGACCAAAGAGTTTTGAACAATATTGATAAAGAGAATAATGATTTATATTTACAAAAAGAACCAAGATTTAGTACACTTGATTATCCTCAAATGTGACAGCATCATCTCAATGTCAACACAAATACGTAAACCCAGAATTCTAAATCAAACTAAAAAATTAAACTTTCATTCTGGCATTACCAGGTACCAAGTAGCAAAATTACGCTTTTATGATCAACTAGGGGGCCCGCCCCCTGCTCGCTGTCGCTCGCCAACTGTCGCAACCTTTGGAGCCTTCTCCGTGTTGATCCTTGCCGTCGCTAGTGATCTGATGTTTTGTCTTCGGCATAAGTACTCAGAGCGCGTGGAGATATTCACGAACTGAAACTTTAAGCAGACGCTCGTGTGATATCTTCAAGTGCGGAACTCTAAAATATTTAGAATTTTTTACACAACCATTTTATCTAACTTGTCGGAAGCCCTATGTAAGTTCATTTCATTAAATTAAATTTGTTAAATTATTTGTTCTTCATTCTCTCCAGAAATTAACTTTAAGAAACAATTCCAAGTAGAAGCAGAAAGAAAAACTGGTAGTTTTTAATTTGAATGATCTGGCTATATTAAATGGCGTCCGCGACAGGACTTGGAATTTGTTATTGATAATTTGTGATTGATTTGTGATAGTTTATTTACTTCTATCTTATGATGGAGAGTTTGAAGAAATTGCGTACTCCTCTTAGAAGTGGTTTCACTAGAATCGCTAATGCGTTATATGAACGTTTAGAAGAGGAGGAACTTGATATTGATGAAATAGAAATTTTAATGGCTCAGTTAGATGAAAAATGGTTAGAACTTGAATTGAAAGAAAAATAAATGATTGATTTGTTATCAGTTCAAGATGAGTGTTCTCAAGAAAGTTTTAATCAGGCTTACGAAGTTTTTGAAGAGTATAAGGAAAGATATATACGACTTAAAACTAAATTTAAGAAAAGTATTAAGGACGATGTTAAAAGGATGTATGACGATACTAAAAGCGTACTTAGTGAAACAGTATCGAAGCGAAAGTTCCAACTTCCTAAAATTGAACTTAAAAAATTCAATGGTGATGTTAAGGAATGGCTTGGTTTCTGGGGTCAGTTTATGAAAATTCACGAAGACTTGGAAATTGCACCAGAGGATAAATTACAATATTTGTCACAATCCACTGTAGAGGGATCACGTGCCAGAGATATTGTAGATTCCTTTCCCGCATCTGCTGAGAATTATGAACAGGCCGTTGAGTGTCTAAAAGCTAGATTCGGAAGAGAAGATTTACTCATAGAAGTGTATGTGTGTGAGAGAATTGTTAAACTTAATTTTGAACAATTCTTTGCATCAAGCTAAAGTTACACGTCTCGCCAAATTGTATGATAAAATTGAAGCACACCTCCGTGCCCTTGAAACATTAGGTGTAACTTCAGATAAGTATGCTTCTATGCTGTATCCCCTAGTTGAAAGCTGTTTACCAGAAGACATGATTCGAGTATGGGAAAGAAGTATTAGTTTAACAAATGAAACTAGGAAAATGACAAATAAACTGACCGCTCTTATGAGTTTCCTTAAATCAGAAGTTGAGGGGGAAGAAAGAATTTCAATAGCAAAAGAAGGGTTTGGTTTAGATGTAAAACGTAAAGGGGAATATTCCTATTCCGCATCTAATAACCATCAACAATTTCCAGCCGCAATGGGACTTTTTGATAATGCTGAGACTCGTCGTAATAAACAAGCACTGTGCTCATTTTGTGAGAGAACGCATGATTTACAAGCTTGCAGAATCGCGTTAAAAATGAGTTTGGATGATAAAAGAAAAGTCTTAGCAAAAAAGGGTTGTTGTTTTATATGCCTAAAAATCGGTCATAGAGCTCGAGATTGCAGATGCAAGATTAATTGTGAAAAGTGTAAGAGCAGACATTATGCTATTATGTGTAATGAAGATAAATTTAAAGATAATAAATCGAAAACGAACACAGGTGAAGCTAATAGTCAAAATGTAATCAATGATGCAGCTTTAAGCAATCGTACTTGTTGTAGAGTTCTTTTACAAACATTGTATGTACGTTTACGAGGTGCTACAAATGAGGGGAAAATAGTTCGTGCACTTGTCGACTCGGGAAGTCAACGATCTTATTTAAGTAAACGTGTAGCGGAAGAAATGCAATATGACTTTATTAAAGAAGAAATTGTTATTCATAATTTATTTGGGGGCAGAGAACATCCCGAGAAACATTTTCGATACAGAGTATTCATTAGCAGTTTGAAAGGTGATTATAATTGTAACTTTGAGGTCCTTGACCAGCAAACAATTTGCTCAGATATACCCATTCCAATACTAAAACCATGTGCAAAGGAACTTGATTACCATAACATTACTGTAACTGATCAATTAATCTCTGAACAAGAAGAATCACTAGAAATTGATCTATTAATCGGGGCTGATGTTGCGGGTAAACTCTTCAATGGAAAGATTATTCATCTGCCGTGTGGACTTGTTGCTGTGGGAACATATTTAGGTTGGACTTTGATGGGAAAGATTCCGTATGAAACTCCTGATGACAATTCTACGATGTCAGTTACAAATATGTTTGTTAAGGATGTAACTGTCACCAAACTCTGGAATCTTGAAACAATTGGAATAATTGACCCGGCCACGCAAAAAGCCAGAGAAGAAAGAGATTTACAAACAAAATTGAAATTAACAAACCCGAATGCATGGAGACATGTATCAGGAACAGACAATCCTGCTGACCTTCCATCCAGAGGTTGTACTGCCAAACAGCTTTTGTCAGTTAAATGGTGGGAGGGACCCGCATGGTTAAAGAAAGATGAAGTTGAATGGCCAACACCAAAATTGGTATATAATCAGGAAAACATTATTCAAGAAATCCGAAAAGGTGCTGTAACTAACACACATGTAAATCTAGAAACAGAGGAAATCTTTCACAGAATATCTTCATATGTCAAACTTGTGAGAGTAATTGCTTGGATTTATAGATTTTTCTCTAATGTAAAATTGAAAACATCGCGATACCTTGGGGATCTAACTTTAAAAGAAACAAATCACGCAGAAATAGTTTTGTTAAAAATTATCCAACGTGAAGCATTTTATGGTGGAGTAAATGATCAACAAATAAAGACTCTTTATCCTGTACTCGACGAAAAGGGGTTATTGAGAGTAAAAACGCGCATTTTTAACCGAAAAGACAAAAAGAACTTTAGATTACCCATAATCTTACCATCAAAACATAGGATAGTGCATATACTTATAGACCGTAAGCATAAAGAACTAGGACATCCTGGAGTCCAAATATTGATGAACCAGCTAAGAGAAAGTTTTTGAATATTGCGTAGCAGAAAAACGATTAGACAAGTTATCTTGAAATGTATCCGATGCAAACGATTCACTGTGACCCATCCAGAACCAAGAGCCTCTTCCTTACCTGAAGATAGAGTAAGGAATGCAACGATGTTTGAAGTATTGGGTGTTGATCTTGCCGGACCGCTGTATTTGAAGATGGGACAAAATCCTGGATAGTTTTGTTCACTTGTGCAGCATATCGCACAGTGCACATGGAATTAATTACTTCCTTGACAGCGGAAGCCTTCCTGCAGTCACTAAGACGATTTATAGCTCGCAGAGGGAGACCCACTATTATTTATTGTGATAATGGCAGTAATTTCGTAAAAGCTCACAGCGAACTTTGCAAAGTAGACTGGCTAAAAATAAAGTCTGAATCCATGATGAAGAAGATAACTTGGAAATTCATTACTCCATCTGCACCATGGTGGGGTGGATGGTGGGAGAGATTGATTGGTATGGTCAAACAAGTTTTACGCAGAATATTAGGGCAGGCTTTGTTAAATTACGAAGAACTAAACACAGTGTTGTGCGATACTGAAAGCCTAATTAACTCTCGGCCCTTAACTTACTTATCTGAAGATATAAACGATTTGATTGCTTTAACGCCTTCTATGTTTCTGCAGGAAACAATAGAAAGTGGCGTACCCGATATTGATAGTGTAGATGTCACCTATATGCGTAAAAGACACCGTTATGTACAAAAAGTACGTGAAGATTTACGAAAAAGGTTTCGACTAGAATATCTTGGACAGTTAAAACATAACGGAAAAACTTCGGAAACCTCGAAACATATCTCTGTTGGTGACATAGTGCTCATTGGTTCAGATAATCTGAAACGTTTACAATGGCCGATAGGGCGGGTTGTGCAAGTCCTTCCTGGAAGAGATGGAATCGTCAGAGTTGTGAAACTAAAAACCAAATCCGGAACTATCATACGTCTTGTTCAACGTCTTTATTCCTTGGAATTATCAGATGAGACATCTGGTCCTTTCTTCAGGAGTAAAGTTCCGAGAGATACACAGCATCCAGATGCCACCAATATTGATGGTAAAGTTGTTCCTGTCAAAGAACATCAGGAGTCACCCAAAGCGACTGTCACTCGAAGCGGGAGAGCAGTGAAACCTGTCCAAAAATTCGGCTTGTGAGGAACGACAAATGGTTGAGTTCTTCCAGGTTACGAACTCAAGGTGGGAGGATGTCGCAACCTTTGGAGCCTTCTCCGTGTTGATCCTTGCCGTCGCTAGTGATCTGATGTTTTGTCTTCGGCATAAGTACTCAGAGCGCGTGGAGATATTCACGAACTGAAACTTTAAGCAGACGCTCGTGTTATATCTTCAAGTGCGGAACTCTAAAATATTTAGAATTTTTTACACAACCATTTTATCTAACTTGTCGGAAGCCCTATGTAAGTTCATTTCATTAAATTAAATTTGTTAAATTATTTGTTCTTCATTCTCTCCAGAAATTAACTTTAAGAAACAGTTCCAAGTAGAAGCAGAAAGAAAAACTGGTAGTTTTTAATTTGAATGATCTGCTATACCAACCCCCAGAGGATTCCTTCGCAATCCTCATTGGTTCGCTGCGCGAACCTATGCTCGCTTCGCTCGCATCAATGAAGACATGTGTCCTAGCAGAAGGAATTGTTAACAAAATATGATATTCCAAAAAAATATTTTTCAAATCTAAATTTTATGCTGTTTATCAGAAAAGATATTTACAGTACCTCTGGAATCAGAATTCAAATGGAAACTTTGAGCAAATTTTGACTCGAAATGTGAGCGTTGATATGGAAATTGAAAACCCAGCATGTTGGTTGTGTGTACATTTACCCAGTACTCGAGCCACCCACGCTTTTTCATTGTGTTTGTTGTCGAAAGTTGTAATGCAAGCGTCTTCTTGAACCATAATAGCTTGCCCCGAAACGGACTTTTTTTTAAAATGACCCTGAAAAGATCCTCCGTTTTCTTTGATTTCTATTATTTACTGCAACAGCTCGACTAAAATTCATTTTTTTTTTCAATAAAATTTCATCCGATAACGCTATAAATTCAATTGAAGCGCGAGGCTTTGGGATAAACAAAGAATCGTACAATGTTGCCAAAACGCGAAAACAAATAACGTCTTTTTTGCGTGCCACGTAAGAGAATTATATATATAGATGATATTCAGGAAAAAAAATTGTTTTTCGAGCATTACTGGTAAAGCAATATTATTGGAAAACTTGATTTTCGATCAACCATAATGAAACAACCTGAGCTGTGTATAGCAATCGTTTTATACTCAATGTTATTCTATGACGGTTTGGGATTGTTTTTGGCCTCTTCTGCGAATATTCCCGTACGTTCATTTAGAAAAAATGGTGAATTTTAGGCGGATAGTCTTACACTTAGTTTTTCTATGAATATGTTTTAATTGTGGCATTTTTGCATCTGGCATGCGATGTTTTCGAATTTTATTATCAATATAAGAATGATTACATTGAATAAAACACATTTTTACTTTAAAATTCCAATCAGCGGCACTTGAAATAACGGAGCTTGTGTTTGAAATAAATGTCATCAGTTTAGACAAATTATATTCTCTAGATTACAATTTTTTAAAAACAGAAGGTCGATTTTACCGCATTTTTAAAATAAAATAAATGCTTTCAACAAATTAGTCACATATATCTAAGTTGCGTAAGAATAGCTTAAATTTGTAGAGTAAGCAACCTCGGCTTTCTGTCATATACGACACAAAATTTCAGCTTTTTAAAATTACAGACTTATATTATTCCAATATCAACAAAGTTGTGTTTCAATTTCCCTTTACTCCAACACACATTCAGTTTTAAATCAAATTCTTATGGTACTTTTTTAAATTCAGATTCGGTATCGATAAATACAAAACCAGGAATTTAGAATGATAGATTTAGTTATTTGACTATTGAGTACAGCTTTTAATAACATCTATGAAACGTAAATAAAACATATAAATTTAATTGATTTTAATCGTCTCTAAATAAAAAGCTATTTCAAAATTTAAAAATAAATTTCACAACGAAGAGCTATCTTTTTTAATTTAACGCATCCCATGTTATTCTAAAGTTCTTTTTTAAGATTTAGGCCCGGTGCACACATCCGGTTTTTCAACGTGCGGCGCCGCTGCCGCAACGCAAGTGCGGTCTGAGATACATTAGATCCAATGGAGCAGTGCACACATGCCTCCAGCGCCGCTGGGGCTACGCACGTCCAACTTGCGTGCAATTTATACCGCAGTTCCCCACGGCGCCGCACTGAAGTACCTTGTTTTTATAAACAAATGGAATATAAATAATAATTAATAAATGTTTGTATCCAGTAACGTCTATTTTGTTTGAAAATATACATTTTTTTTTACACCAAGTAAGCGAAATAAACACATTTTCTTATATAAAATATTTATCGCAAATGACGCGAAATGAGCACTTGCGTCATTTCACGGTCATGTGTGCATAGTTGGGCTTCGGTGCCGCAGCGGCGCCGCACGTTGAAAAACCGGATGTGTGCACCGGGCCTAAGTTTCCAATGTTTGAAGGTAGGTATTTAAATTAACGACGTACTGACCAAACACAACGGGCTACTGACGACTGTCCGGGATCAATCGCCGAAGGAAAGATCCGAGGACAACACCATGTAATTTTAAACCCCGGTCAGTTGAAGAGGCAACACCTGACCTGGCACCCCATTTTGGAAACTTCCACACCACGCCAAAGTGAGGACAATTGAGGACACGACAGATTTAACGTGAACCAGCCCTCTTTGTACACACGGTATTTCTTGAATTCGAACTCGCAACTCTCCTGAAATTTTCACTATCTTCAACGATCCCGAAGTTAGAAACTTGGGCCTAGATAATAAAAAAGACACTTTGTTTTGTTTCTCGAATAAAAAAAACCCACGGCAGCAGTCTGTGTTGCCCAATGCTCCACCGTATTTTGCCCGTCTAAGTTGACGCCTCTGGTCTCTGTTTAGACGGCCGCCTAGTTATGGCCGCGGCATCATAACGTATCACGGCTGCTAGATAACGGCTCCACTTTCTTAGGAAACCAGAGCATAATAGGAAATACATCGGAACACAAAAATCAAACAGAAACAAAATTCCGATTTTTAACAAATCGGAGAAACAAAAGATATCTGGAAGCATGGTGAATTTCGACTTTCGTCGTAAGACACATTTGAACAATATTGATAAAGACCCAATAATAATTTATTTAAAAAGAAATATTTGAAATGTGCAGATTCAAATCTTTAAGAAAAACAAAACAACTTATTGTTGATCACTGAGAAACAAACGTTCAGAAACACAAATCAGATTGTGGACATACAAAAATATATTAGAAATGGAGTCGAGAAAATCGCATTTATCTTCTTTATGTATGTTGATGGGTTAGGCCACTTTTCCTGTGATCTGTGATAGCCTCCATAAATAGACTAGCAAAATAACTCGAACTCGGTTCAGTCAAAGATCGTCGTGTACATTGGAGCTGGTACACGTTAAACCTGTCGTGGCGTCAGATATCCTCGCTTTGGATTGACGCGGAAGTTTGGAGAGTGAAATGCCAGCTCAGGTGTTGACCTTGTCATCTGACCGTGTTTCAAAATTACGAGCCCGATGTATATTATAACCTATTGGCGACAATAACCGAGTTAATTAACTTCCTACGCATATACAGGGTGTTTCAGTGAACCGTTTCAGAACTTCTAAGAGGGGTAGGGTACATCCTGACAACTCGAAATCATATAGCAATGTGGGGTCGGAAATGCTTTCCTGAAGCGGTGTTGTACACAGAAGCACCGTAAAGAAAAGAGACCGTAAGTGAGAAATCGTTTTAATAATACATGAAAAGAAGCAAAAGGTGCATGGATTAAAGTAAGTGTTCGAAGTTTCTTCCACGGGCTACAATGCACGCCTCATATCTCCGACGCATGGACATCCGAACATTCTGGAATACTCCAGGCATATCTCGAATTTCTCCGGCAGCTACTGCAATTCTTGCAACCAGCTCCTCAACATTGTCAACAGGGGTGTCATAAACTAGCGATTTCAGATGACCCCAGAAATAAAAATCAAGACATGATAGGTCGGGTGACCGAGCAGGCCAACGCACGTGACCACCACGTCCGATCCACTGCTGACCAAATGTGACATCCAGGTAGTTACGAACATCTCCGCTATAATGGGCAGGGGCTCCATCGTGTTGGAACCACATTGTCTGTTGAGTCGATGCAGAAATCTGTTCATCTCTCAAAAGTTGTGGCAATACTTGCTGCAGAAAGAGCAAGTAGTTAGGTCCGGTTAGACGAGACGGTAACAGGTAAGGTCCGATGAGGTGATCTCCCATAATACCGGCCCATACATTGACCGAAAATCGAATCTGTGCTGCACGACGTCGTATTGCATGCGGGTTCTCGACCGCCCATATATGGTCGTTATGCGTGTTGAAAATTCCTTGCCTTGTGAAGGATGCCTCATCGGAAAACAACACTTCAGCAGGGATAAGGGGATTTGTAGCACATTTTCCAAGGTACCACTGTGCGAAAGCAATACGAGGTGCATAATCCTCCGGTTGCTGTGTCTGGACACGCTGCACGTGAAACGGATGCATGTCTTCTTCTCGGAGAATCCTCCAGACGCTGCAGTGGGAAACCCCGACTGCGTTTGCTACACTTCGTGTACTCGTTCTTGGATTCCCCTGTACATGCTGCAGCACATTCTGTTCGACGTCTGCAGTCCGTGCTGTTCTTACCCTGTCCCTGTCAGCTCTTTCTAATGAACCTGTCTCAGCTAACCTCTGGTGCAGTCTTGCAAATAAATTATGACTGGGGATACGCCTCGTCGGATATCGTTCCGCGTACAAACGCTGTGCGGCTGGCCCACTACAATTTGCAGCCCCGTACGCCAAATGCATATCGGCTAACTCTGCGATCGTGTAATCATCCATCCCACTAACTTGTCGTTCTTGTGCGAAATGAAGATTCCCTACACGAAAGCTCGGGATTTTCGCACAACGCCATCTACCGCGTCAGGAAAGCATTTCTGACTGCCCATTGGTATATGATTTTGGTTCGTCAGGATGTACCCTACCCCTCTAAGAAGTTCTGAAACGGTTCACTGAAACACCCTGTATTTGTTTACGAGAGCAGAATTTTCTACTACGGTTACGGTTACTTCCACATTATGCTCATAGGTGACCAGTGAATTGGTTGTTAAAGGGGAGGGGGGTGACTAGTGAATTGGCAATTCAGTTACCGTGACTATTAATATGATAATATCATTAAAGCACACGTTACTACCAAAACGTAATGATACGGAATAGATTAATTGACTTCCAGTAAACAGTTTCCGTAAACCTCGTACAGGTTCTTTCCTGAGCGCGATGTACTGATTGTTAGTTTAATATTATATAATTAATTGTTAATATATATTGATAGTGTCAGTTTATATCGCATTTCATACCTCATTTTAATTCATTTATAATAAATATTGGCATCGATATGCTCATACCATGCGTCTAAATGTAAAAGTAGTCAGAAATACGGACGCATTGTTGGAAGAGCAACATATTAGCAACCGGAGGGTTGCAAGTTCGATGCTTGGTATCAACCCAAACCCATCGTGCACAAGGGGGATTGTGCACGATAAATCTGTCGCAGTGTCAAATGTCCTCAGGTCGGCAAGGTATGGACGTTTGGATAATGGTGTGCCAGATCAGGTGTTGTCATCGTCATCTGACTGAGGTTAAAAACTACGAGGTGTTAAACTCGGATCTTTCTCATTGGGGAAGTGTTAAACTCGGATCTTTCACATTGGGGAAGTGTTAAACTCTGATCTTTCTCATTGGGATTGATCTTACTGGTATTAATTCTTACTTCCGATAAAATACGTGGTTAAAAGTTTTCACATTAGTCATGCCACCGCAGTACCATTGATACTGACTAGGCGTCAACTGTTGATAAGTTGAGAGGGAAGCATTGATGTCCATGGGTGGTTTGTATAGGATCAATACTCTCAACAGGTGATTAATAGGGCAACTTTTTGAAACAAATGCAACTACTTTTCACACGTTCTATGCTGTTTGTAAAGTATTAAAACCAAAATTCTTCCTACATGGCGTGTATTAAAAGTAAGTTATAACCGCAACATAAATGCAACTTTCAGTACAAACGTAACTTTTTGCATAAATGCAACCACGTGCAACTTTTTAAAATTTAGCTTAAAATTAATTAATGAGTTCATGGAAAGAAGGTGTTCGTCCTATCAGACGAAAGTGAAATAAATGGCAAGAAGTACTTTTAACACATTAGTTGACACTCTTCATAATCCAGAGGAAACTTGCGTAATCGACTGCAGAGTTTGCGAGGTGAGTGTCAATCATCAATATGTTGATCGCATTGTAGATGGCCTTTTAAAATATCTGAATGTTGAGCGAAATGATTTTGCGTTTCTGCTATCCGATACAGCACATTATATTACTGTGGTGTCAATGTTATTCAAGTCAGTCAATTTTTAATGTTAAAGAAATTAATGGCCAAGGATCGGCCATTCAACGTTCTTCTCTATTTAAGACTGTTCTATAATACTGTTGTACACGACTAAAATTGTCAATATATTTTTCATTTTTTTACGAATAATTTATTTTAGAATTTAGTGTATCAAAAATAAATGTAACTTTATTTCCATAAATGGGCAACTTTTTCCATTTTTACTGCAACAAAAAAGTTGCTCTAGTGATTAAATGAGGAAAGAAAGAACCTTTGCAGGATGGTGTGATATAACAATCATATCAACCATTGTTTTGCCCTAAAAGCAGGGACACACAACCTTCAAACTACTTGTTACAATTTCTAATGTCCTAAGGAATCCCTGAACTTTAGGACAAACAGCGAAGTTCATCACCTCTCGATTCCGAGAAATGCTGACGGGCGCTCCTTTAACCAATGGGGTTAGGGTCTGAGGTGGCGAGGTGTTACTCAGCCAATAGAAGGATTGGCCCTTTGAAGAGGTCGAGGGGAAGCACCCAGAATTTTGGAGGGCGCAGTTCCAGACTGTGTGGATGTGGACTCACGACTGACTCCAACGCTGATAAGTTAAGTAATAATAAAGCTAAGTCCGTATTTCCTACCGTTACCGATTGAAAAGTCCAGTGATTCCAATCGAACCTGTGGTCGTAATTGGATAATACAGGGGTTATAAAAGGTTTCATCATTTTGGGTATTACAATTTTTTTTAATGAAGTTTTGATAGGTTTTATGAATAATCACGCCAACTAATACCCTCCTCCATTATGACGCCACAAGAAGTTCCTTGGTCGCTGCATGGAATGATTCATCCACTCCAGGTGGTCGGAAACAAAAAAAAAATCGAAAGGACTTCCTTACAAACACAAGCACCAATGCTGGTAACAGGATTTAAGGTGTAAAAAAGTGACTAATCGAACATAAAAAAGTGATTAATCGAACAAAAAAATGTGACAAATAACAATAATACCAAATATATTCAAGTATAAATATAGAAAAGAAAAAGATCCTCCCCAGCCACTCCTATATTTTTCTTTTCTTTCTTTGGAAGGATATTTATTTTCCTCATTTAAAAAGCATATTATTTTGAAGGATATTGACATAAAAATAAAAAAAAACATTTGTAATCAGGATTTTTAAATATGTTGTTAATTTTTCACACAGCTTGAAGAATTTTTTCCTTTTCTTTGATAGATTATGTCTGATTTTTTTTGTTGAAAAAATCTGAGATTAATGTTGTCTTTTTCTTATCAAGAGAAGAATGTGAATTTTTTAAAGTCTGTCTTTGCTAACCACCATCATCTGAGACTTTTGCCTCCCCTTCAATCATTGCCTGAGCAAGTGCTGCTGCGTCTTTAAAATCTGTATTTTTTATCGCCTTCTTGAGCCTATCGTTGGATTCCTTTAACAATTTTGCAGCACTGTCCAACACATCATCCTCTTCCTTACGCATAATTTTGAGATTTCGTTTTTCTGCTAATACCTTTCTTTTCTTTGCCAGCTGCTATAAATTTTTTTCTCTGCCTCCAGTCTTTCTTTTTCTTTCCTCTCCTCTAATTCTCTAATTTTTCTTTTTCTTTCTTGTCCTCTAATTTTCTTTTTTTTTTCCTATCCTTCTCTAATTTTTCTTATGCCTTCCGTTTTATATCTTTTGAATATGCATTGTAAGCTTAATATGCAACTCTTCCTATATCCATTAGCTTCGATGGGATCGGCACCAAATAAGGTTGATCGTCAAAATTAGCCAAGCTACTTTTGACCGTCATCAATGCATTGATGGTGCGTTCTGACATTGATGCTCTGTCTCCTGTCAAAGCTCTTCCTGAGACTGAAAAGCCACATTCAATGTCAGCACTACCATGAGAAAGTGACAGAGCAGCCTTCACTAGCTTTGACACAACTGGGTATTTAGGATCCACGCCACTAATGTCTCGCAGTCTTAAGAACTGATTCCGGTAAATATCGATATTCTTCATTCTATATCATTCCACCTCAAATTCTCTTCGACGTATTTTCCACTCATCCAATAGTATGTCTCTTGGGACCTCCCATGAAATTGCTCTTGCAACTTCTATTACCTGCCGTAAACTCTTTCCACTGAGTCTCTCAAGAGGACCAAGACGGGATAAGCTTTTAAGGACTGAAGGAATATTTCTTCAAAAGATATTTAACGCTAGCAAAGTAATGCTTCTGAGCCCATAGGAAAAAGAAATTCCTTTTCTTCTCTTTCACATTCAGTAGCTCTTTTAAAATTTGTTTTCCAATCACAATATCAGCCAGACGCAAGTTTTTAAGGATATTTATCTTCTATTTCATCCATCTTCAGATCTCGAATAAATTCCTCTTTGTAGATACAACCCAAAATTTTTTTCTGAAGAAATTCGATCACATGATTAAATATACTTAGACTGGATACGATAAATATCACCACAGCTTTCATAGTTTCTCTTCTAAGTAAATGAACTATTTTCATATAGCCTGGTATTTGTATCACGTTTGGTTTCTTTATTGGAATGTAGTAAAGGAAATACTTTTGCACTGCAATCTACTGTTCAAGCAACCTTTCAGCAGCTGGCTTTAGACTTTGCCACCTGCTTGAGCAATGCTTGATGAAATAGTGAATTGGAAGTTTCAAGTCTTCTTGAATTATAGTTTGTATGTTGACCAACGCTTTGTGGACTGATTAAAAAAATCTGTGAATAGAAAGAACTAGTTTAGACACAAACTAGTTCCCCAATCACTTTTAGACCTTTTAAGAAAAGCATAACGCATTTTGTGATTATTAAATGTCCCAATGTTAATTAGTTCTTTTTTTCGAGTGGAAAAAGTAATGAGTCATTCATCTTTTTACAAACTGACTTGTTGACACCGGGACCATCTAAGATAATCATGAGCAGTTGAGATTGTGGAAGGGATAACTCACTCATAGCTTGCAAAACCTTGTCACATAAAATATCTGCATTTCTAGATCCTATATAAATTGTCTTCAATGTTCACAAACGTTTTTACCTTGTCGGTCTGACCACTATCTCACACCACTTAATAATTAACTCTTTCAAGGGCCTCGAGTTCAGAAAAAAATTCAAGAACTTTTCAAAGACCTTGGGAACCCTACCACAGGTCATCATCATTGGGGGGAAATGAATATACCGAAAGAAATTACTGGCAAATTTTAAAAAATCTTATTCTGTTTTTGCCTTTTTTCCACGAAAAAAAAATACATGAGCACAAAAAAATTCCAATTTTTCAAAAATCACATTTGACTTTTTTTAGAGGAAAAAATGAATCTTTTTAATTGCGCACTAAAAATTGTTCTTGTCCAAGAATGACAAAAGAACAAAAAAGTGGCAATAAGTGACCAAAAGTGACGTGTTATACAGAGGCTGTTCACACATTTTTTAAACAAAGTATATTGTATTCACAAAACTAAATTACAAAAAATTCTTGTGTTTTAAATGTTCTATTTGATAGCCCTTATTCTGAACTATCTTTCGACACCGTAATTTCCAGGATAATAAATGCCTTTTGAAGTGTCAGAAGAGGTATTCTATACCATTCCTCCTGAACAGCCTTAAAGAGTCCTGTAAGGGTTGTGGGACGACGTTTGGATTATGCAGATTTTAAAAGTTCAAAAGCACAAAAATCCATAGGTGATACATCGGGAGATTTACTAGGGATATCAGTGAAGGGTATGGCCTTGATACCGGTTTTTTGTTCCATTTCTTTTAGGAAATTTACAGTGGATTTTGATGTGTGACTGCTAGCTTTGTCTTGATGGAGTTCCACAGTTTGATGATACTGTGGGTAAAGCGATGGTATTTCATTCAGAAATATTGGCGATAAAATATGTTCCTGATAGTATTTGGAGTTAATCTTGACATTTTTATCCACTCTCTTTATTTTTAACTTGCCATTATATGAAAAACCAGCAACAATCATGAATCCATTAGAAAAACTTTCGATTCTGTGAACCATGTACTTAAATATTTTTCTCCCCTTTTATGACAATAAATGGCTTTTTTTTGCTGTAATCATTTAAATACACCCATGATTCATCTATTGTGACAAAGTTTTTCCATTTTTCTTTCGAAAAGTGTTTCTTATATAGAATTCGGCAGCGTGTCCTGCGTTCAGCGATATGCTTCGGAGAAAGACGATGCTCATTAGGTTTTTTCGCTTTCATAAGATTTAAATCAACGCGTTTATCATTTTGTTTACAGTGGACACCGAGCATTTTAATGATTTTGCAACTGTCCTTTGACTAAGGTGTTTTTTGTTAACATTAAACAACACATCTTTGCAGTAGTCGAAAATCTCCGTTTCTTGCTTGGATACTTGTTTGGAATTTTTGTCCCACTTGAGGCTAAAATTTGACGTTTTTTTCCTTTCTTGTTGACGATATTACCTTTCGACGCTTTAGATATCACAAAATCATGACTCTCACATCGTTTTTGGATAACGGAATATGAATATTTCTCTTCGGAAAGAGCATAAATATAGCCTTCTAACCACTGCTTCGTTAAAAACGCAATTTAAACACAACAGGGTGGCTACAAAAATTGAAGTAAATAGTTCCCTGAGTTTTCCCTGATTTCCAGAGATTTTTAATGAAATTCCCAGAGTTTCTCCATCCGTTCGAACAATTCTTCGGTAATTATGATAAACTTGACACTTGATGAACTAAAAATCTATAGACTGATAGATGAATAAAAATCTATAGACTGATAGATGAATAAAAATAAGATAAGTAAAATATATTTTTACTGTATTCCACAATAGACCAAATAATATAAAGTTATAGATAGAATATTTAATTTTACACTTTAAACTATTTTGATGTGTTTGTAAAAGCAGTCATCAGCCCCTGAATCCGTCAATGGCGCCAGCGCTCGGTACATCTCTACTATTATAAAAGGAAGTGTTTGTCTGTCTGTCCTGTACGCAGTGTCCTAACGAATCGATGGCACTTACAATAATGAAATTAAGCACACATGTGGTCTAAATTTTTTGCAATTTTTCAATCGCGCCCGAATTTAAAAATTTATTCTAAAACATTTAAAAATTAATTAATTGGAATTTAATTATTATTATTTTCCTTAGAATGGCATAGAATATAAAGACATGACATTCTAAATTTATTTTTTCCATTTCCGTTAGATTTTCTCAGCAACGATTTTAGCGGACGAACAAAACAAAGTTTAACTGGAGTTATGTAGTTCTTTTTCTATCTCCTAGATCGTTAAAGATAGAAGAAAAATTTCAACGGATTTCAAATCTGCGGAAAATTTTACATCAGATCGATACCTAAAAACACCATTTTCTTTAAAATAAATCATTTTTAAATTGTTAACTTTTATATTTTTTCCAATACGAATTTGTCCGACGGCGCCGTGAAGAATTTTACCTTCGTGGTTAAAAAGATCAGATTAATTCATTTTGATTTCCTGAGCAACGGATTCGAGTTCGTTCGTTCTGGTTCGAACTGGCGTTCTTCGTTGCTTTTTTCTATCTTTGCGATCGTTAAAGATCGAATAAAAATTTCAACGGATTTTAAATCTGCGGAAAATTTCACATTAGATCCATACCGAAAAATATGATTTTCCTCAAATAAACAATTTTTAAATTGTAACTTTTATATTTTTTCCAATCCGAATTTCGCCGCCGAGAAGAATGACCATCGTTTGATTCGAGATTCATTCATTTTGAAGATTAACGGATTCGGGTGAAGCAAAAAAAATAATTAAAGTTATGACTGACGTTCTTCAGTGCTTTTTTCTAAATCAGCGATTGTTTAAAATAAAATGAAAATATCAACGGATTTCAAATATGCGGAAAATTTTACACCAGATAGATACCTTATACGTTTGATTTTCTTTTAATAAATAATTTTTAAATTAAATATTTATATTTTCATAGGATATTGTGACGTTACGCAGATTGGATCTCTTCGCAAACGATTTTGGCCGCATTTGACAAAGACGAATTCATCACGAAAAGAACAGTAACGGGCACCGCAAACTTTTCAACAACAAAAAAACCTCAGAGTTCGAAAATTTTCGAAAAAAATAATAACTTCTAACACATATGTATTAAAAAACATGCATAATTTAAATGAGTACTTTTCCGTTAGCCGGGCGCAATATTGGACCAAAATCAAAATCGCCAAACTAGGTAAATAAGAAAAAAATTATTATTATTTTTTTAAATGTTGATTAAATTGGAACCGGATGTTAAAACTTTTGCAAGTTTTTCCGGCCGTTAGTATTTTTTAAAGCCGCAAGGCACTACGTTCCTATTAGAACATTAGGGAACGTGGCACAGCTGTAGACTTCGGTTACAGGATTTCCGGCATTTACAGGTTTAATAAAACAGTATACAATGTTTTCAACTCTTTTTTCTGTGGATGTTTACGTAAAAAATACACTTCTCATTTTCGGAATGAAAACAAAATTGGCGACATTTTGATTTTGGTTCAAAGTGGCGCCCGCATGGCTTACGGAAAAGTACCAAATGGGTTCCATTTGCAAAACGAAATTCCAACTTTTTCCCTGAGTTAAACGAAACTTCCCTGAGTTTTCCCTGATTTTTCCAGAAAATGATTCTTCCCTGAGAAATCCCTGATTTCCCTGAATTCCCGGTTCTGTCGCCACCCTGCACAATTTTACAAAATCATTAGGACCAAATTCTTTTTTATTTAGGTTTATAAAAAAATAATTAAGGAACAGAGACGAAACTAAATAAAAGGAAGATAATTGAATAAGCCCATGATTTTCTCAAATATTTTCCAAACATTCCCAAAGGTACATCACATACTTAATTCGTGAACTTCCATTTTTCCGTTAATACAGAAAATATTATGGATATTGCAAAACATCAAGTAGGTTGTTTATCTTTCCAAATTATGTTAATACTACGGAGAGTAAACAAAACTAAAAACACATGTGCATGTCAAAAAATTAATTCATAGTTTTATTGTAATTGATTCTTTCATTTTTAAATCTATTTTCCATGAAATATTACTCTATTATATAACAAAGGTTGTTACAAAATTTACCTGGCACGCTTTCTTTCTCGGTGATTGATATTTATGATGTAGTAACTGTTTTTAATTCATTTCCAGTTTTCTATGTAATTTTCTCGTATTTAGCTAAGCAGTACACCATAGCAGATATTAGCAACAACTTAGAGTAAAAGTACATAACTTTTAATCAATTTAATTTTTTATTCAACACACTGAACGCTTACATTAAAAGTTAAGTATTCCTTGCTGATGACTTGTTGATAATATGATGCGAATTAGGGTAAAATGGTCCTTAGTATTGTTTCAACACATTAATCATTTTTTGCAAAGAAATAATTCTTTTGTTTTTGCTTAAATATTCATTGGACTTAATTTTCCACAACTCAGGTTAATCACGATACAAAGTAATTAAAAGTGTCACAAACTCCCGATCCTTGACAGAATCGCTTTCCGTGGGGCTCGATGCATCCGTCCTGGTTGCTGTCTAGACCGAAGCTGCCCAAAGGATTGACAATTGCGTATTTTACATGATCAATCGGCTCTTTTAATGCCGTCCATCAATATCCTTCAATCAAAATTTCTACCAGTATCCGTCAATCGATGGACTTTTGTGTTAATTGCCTCCTACAAGATCAATTGGTTGCTTCAATGAGCATCATTGACAGTTATATTAACAATATTATTAACCGTCTAGGACCTCTTAATAACCCATACGACAGTTTTGATAATTATAAAAGATTGTAAATGAATTTGATAATTATTCCACGTTGATGGGGTTGGTGAATTTTCTTGAAAGAAAAGGACAATACTGCGGAATAAATTTGTCATCGACTCTACAGTGTTGTAACAAATGTTTGCAATTTACATTTTGTTATAAATCTTTGATAGATTTAATGTTACCTACAGTAGTACAGTATGATTTTACCTATTTATCTTAAAGGTACGATAAAGTTGTTTTGTAAATTTCAATTTACACTTCGTTATTAAAATTGAATCATTATTTTTAAAATTGGGGGGCATTATGAACTCTTTCATTTCAGCACATTTCCCCAAATGGTTTAGTCGCCATTTATTACTTAAAAATTCTCAAGATATTTCATGATCGAATTATTTTGTGCCAATATAAGCGTGTTCTTGACAACGATTATACATTTCAACGAAATTATCACACATAGTTGTAAAAAAAAAAAATTTAAATTTCATTACAAAATTTTTTGAAATAAGCTAATACTATGTTATAATCATCCGCAGACTTTTTTAAATTTTTATTAACCCACTGGCTGATTATCCCGCGATTTCCACAGGCAACTCAAATGTAGCAAAATTTGCTCATCCCGCGATTTTCGCGGGCAGGTGTTTTTCTATCTTTATTGAAGAACGCATCCCGCTTTTTCACCGTTTAACCAATGAAATAAATTACATACAGTGTTAGACGTTAAATTTAGATTTTGGTCAACAGTTGTCGCTAGTCGTCCACTAAATTGCGGCATTTGAAGGTACTTTGTATTTACCGCTCTAACTTCGCGCCTTTGTTTGGCGCCTTCTTCTAATCAGAAATGGCTGCTAGTAAACGTTCAGCGATTGACAGAGTATATATTCCTGATGATTTATCAGATTCTGAAAGTGATTTTAGTTTTGTTAGTGGTAGTGATATAGATTTTTCGGACTGCTCCTTAGATAGCGATGAATCTGATCATGATTCAATAAACTTGCAAAGCGTTAGGCAGTGGTGAAAAATTGATATTAAGAATATTCCTCCTCCTCCAGTTCCTTTTCGTGGAAATCCGGGAATTACTGTGCATATAGCTAACAATAACTTCTGACAGTTTAGTTTCTCATGATAAAAATCTATATAAAAAGTTTTTTCTAGAAAGAAAAAAATGCATATTTCAATTCTCCAATATATATAGATTTTTAATATGCAAAAAAAAAATAAAAAAAAAATAAAAATAAATAAATAAATAAATACACGATTTTTGTAGCGATTTCGGTCCACAAATTGAGCAGTCAGAGGGTTAAGCCCTTACAAAACGCTATAAAATTGACACTTGTGTCGTCCGGATGATCTATGATTGGTTTTCGATTTTTACCTAAGGCGTTCTCTTAGCACTTCGTTAGGAAAGAATGGCCCACTCTCGCAACCAGTTGAAATTGTGAGATTTGGAAATGAGCCTGATAGACAGCATCTATTAGCTATGCGACGGACGACACCAGATTACGAAAATCGAATGGCAATTTTACCTTGCCACACACACAGACGACTCAACTTCTAAACTACCTTCTCCTATCTCCAGTAGTTAGAGAAAAAATTTGAGCACTCTCATCCCCCAGATGTACCCTCATGTTTTGTTTCATAGTTATCTTTCGCACGTCTCCACAAGAACGAATATTGAAACTCGAATACTGACCAGAGGGCGCTGCGTGCACTCTTGACGTGTGATAGATGCTGATATTAAGTTACAGACTTACTTGGCACAATAGGAATACGCTGAGAGCAAACGAAACAAATAGTTCCCAGCGCCTTGTCCGATATTTGAGTGCAATGAGGCACTGCAACTTATAAATGTGATTAATTTGTTAACCCCACACATATATAATGATTTTTTTGTCGTAATTAGCGTGAAATATTGAATACTTTGCCTTTTACGTGGAGCGTAGTAATTTCATTTAGAATCGCTCGCCAGCCAATAAGAGCCAACCAGCATTTTCCGCGCGCTCTCGATTCTTGTTGGCGACATTGGCATATATTTAGTATTTACTTATCTTTCAGCTTAAGTGCGTTGCATTTGTTGTTAGAATTCGAATCTACATTTGTGTATTTTGTGATTAATTATGGAATTAACTCCGGATTCTACTAGAAGTTACGTTTTTACACCACACAAGAAAGGCAGTGCTGTGAAAAGCTGTGCAAAGACAATCATAATGAATGTGTTTCAGAAATTGATCGAATGGTATCCTAGCGATTCGCAGAAGGAAATTCTGGACAAATCTGCGTGCTTGACCGGCGTTTCCACTCGCAGTATCCACCGGATGCAACAGCATAGCAATTTTATGTGTTTCCTTTTATGCTAGGAAAAGTCAAACCTCATTAATGTGAACATGTGCTTAACATGACCTGAAAAACCATTCTCCAAACTAAATTTCGTTGAATTTTATACATATGAATTTTTTTAATTGTGAAGAATATAACCTTCTCATAAGCGTTTTTAAAGAGGTTCATATCCTATTTATGGATTATGTAATGATTTATTTAAAGGACACTCAAGGTTATTCTATTTATTTTATAAAGTTATTATATTTTTATTCCATTAAAAGTTTGTAGTAATGTTAAACAATAATCATTAAAAAATATTTACGTACATTACTCACAAAAATTGTTATAAATATAGTTCTAAAAATTAAAAGTTTAAAAAAAATTATACGTTCTCTTCAATTTTATAAACTATTATATTTTTTAATGATTAATATTTTTAGAATTCTTAAAATTTAAGATGGTTTATTTAGAGTGTACACAAGATTACAGCAATCACATTAGCCATAAGAAGTATATTGATTAATATTGAATGAAAATAACTCAATATTGTGAAGCAGATATTGAGTAATGTTAAAAAAGAACATCGAGCAGTATCGTAAAGCTAATATTGAGCAATGACGTAAAACTCGTAGAGCAATGTCAGAAAAAAAATATTTATCAATGTCGAAAACCGATATTTAGTATTATTGCCAGGAGGTCATTTTTACGCTGGGCAATATTGACGGAGATATCGCACCCCGGCAAGAAAAGTGACAGCTCAAAATTGCAGCATTTTGGAAAAATCACAACTTTAAGGGTACAAAAAAAGGGTATAAAACTTATATTAAAATATAAGTTTTAAGTAATTGAAGTACAAGCTTCTTTTAAATTTCAGGCAAGTATTTATTGCGGTAAATTCTATTATATTCTTTCGAACAGTAATATAACACGCTGGGGCACACATCGTTCATATTTTTCAATGACAACCTTAAAATTTTCATTTGCTACCTGGGATACTTCTTTTTGAAAATTTTTAGGAAGCAATAATCTAAACAAATACTATTGCAAATTCAAAAAATATATTTCGATATTATCTATTACTAACTGTATAAAAATGTCATAAAACTACTATAATTGTGCTTTTCTTATATCAACTGACAGGCAAGCTGTCAAAACCTTTACGTTCTAAGTTTAAGGCCAAATTAGATCAATGCGCCAAGTTGGAAGCTGTAAGTGTGACGTCTCCTGAAAACCTCTGCCTGTAACCCAACAGGAGACGGATCACTCACTTTACCCCTCCGAGAGGGCGGGGCGTCTGTGCCAAGAAACGTTGCAATCTAGTATAGTTAGAACTGCTTTTGTGACCGATGTGACGCCATGATTATCATCCTGTGTTTCTTTGTTGTTGTCTTTTATGTTGTCTGTGATGATGAGTTTGTGGGTCTAATAAAGTATAAAGCCTTCGTGTGTCTTTTTCGTCTGACAGGTAAGAGAACCTTTTGAAATTAATTTAAGAACTGTGCGAATAAATGCGAAGTAGAAGTTGTATCAACGAATGATTGCGTGGATCTCATCGGCCGGTGTCATTTCGAGATGACGGGAAGAGTTCCACGAAAGTCTCTAGAGAGGAGTACCAGAGCTCCTTCCATCAGGATGTAGTTTGTTTCTTCTCAGATCCCTCAGAGTGACGTCAAGGGTCTCAAGAAATTTCTTGTGAGCCATGGTGCATTCGTCCCATGCGATTAATTTACATGTCTTCAGCATCTGCACCCGATCACTTGCCTTGCTTATGTTGCAGGCAGGATTTTCTTTTATGACCATGTCAAGTGGAAAATTAAATGCGTAATGAGCTGTTCTACCTCCTTCCATTAACGTCGCCGAGATTCCAGAAGAAGAGATGACTAGAACAGCTTCTCCCTGAGCTCCGATTTCGGCCAGAATTAAATTAGTTAAAAATATTTTCCCTGTGCTTCTGAAGCATCAAGAAAAATATCATCTTGCTGTTTCGCTACCTGATCTATGATAGTTTGGTATGCTTTTTTTCTGATCTTGATTTAGAAGTGGCTTCTTGTCCGTTCTTCGACACTGTAATTCTTATCTCGAATGTAATATGTGCAAAATAAGTCTCGTCGGTCTCGTATTGATGCAGATAGGCCGAGTTGTAGCAATATTTTATTGATCATGGCCACACATTTGTCCTCAAGAATAACCAAAGCCTTGTTGAAAATGTGCGGACAAAATGTAATTTCTAATACAGGAATTTCCATCCGGACTTTGGCGATGGTATAGTGACATCGTAAGAAATTCCTTTGTTCTTGACCTCTAAGAATGGCCACTTGCAAGGCAGGTGCCTTTTCTATTGTGTCATCGGAAATTGAGTGCTCCGAATGGGAACAAGAAGTGTTTCCCTCTGGAGAAGAAATGGGATTGGTTCCTGAAATGAGTCACGAACGAGAGCACCTAGAAAGAGGGGCTCTCGAAGAACGGACTCGAACCGAGGAGGTGCGTTTCGTTCTGGGTGCAAACAATGGGTAGAGAGCGAGAGGCAGAGGGTGATGGTTGGTCACCACACTAGACTACGATAAATACTTATGTGTATTAATGTAATGATTTTAATACGATATTAATAAATACTTATATGTAGTAATGTAATGATGCTAATACGATGATAGTAAATACTTATATGTAGTAATGTAATGATGCTAATACGATGATAGTAAATACTTATATGTAGTAATGTAATGATGCTAATACGATGATAGTAAATACTGTATATTTTTCTTAATATTCTTGGAATAATAAGAACTTAACTATCTTAACTGTTGGTTGCCTTTTCATTTTGTACAATTTGTACTGTTTTCATGATACCGTTTGAGGCGACGACACCTCAGCCTCCATATTTTCCCCATAAAGTGTTTGAATTTGATGGACTGCATGCAGTCAATATTATAGCAAACATGTTTCTGAATTTTTCTGGGAGGGAGATCCCTTGGGCTTCTCGCAATATATTATCCCAGTGCTGGTCTTCTTCCAGTCAACCCAACTTTTGACAGGCCACTTTAAATGTCTGACATACTTCACCGTTTACTGTTCTTAGCTCTGTGGAAGATATTGGTCTTCGAACCAAGTGATGAAGCATTTTAAGGAAAAACATTCGGCGTTATTGGATACACTCGACCATGGTTGTCACTCGGGACTGCATAATATCCAGAGACGGGAAGGTCAACTCCTCGATGCATTCCATGTGTAATATCGAGGTATATCAGAATACAACAAAGACCTTGCGAAAGTATCCAGCTGACACAGTTGAAGGAATAGTGGTAAAGTCGTGTGTTAGATGGCTGATAAACCACTTTAGGGAAGCTCTCTGTTGTGAAATAAACTCTCTGACCATTTTCTAAATGGGCGTGAACTACAGTAGGGTGTCTTTCTTGAATCGAAAAACATAGGATTCACGCCAAACTGCCTTGTTGCTGCTATAATGTATCATCCCAACTGATACCGCATCGCTTCATCGACTGTTCTCCCGTTGCTTATGCCGAAAACAGCCATATCACTACCTTTGTTAACATACTTGAACACACATTTCATCGATTTCAATTGAGGTGTGTCACTTCAAAAGGGTTTATATCTGTTTTCGGTTGAAAATATGAGTTGAACAGTGTTATAAAGCTGTGCAGCACGACGCATATAATTTTGATACGTCCAAGAGGGCTATATTTTGAGTAGGTAAGAATAATTAAGAGAAGAGTTTCATAGCTATTACCACTTATAACTTTTTGGAACACTTTCTCGCAAATATTGGAAAATTACTGAGAGTGGATATAGACCCTTTTGCGGTGACATGACTCAATTAATCTGACGACGTCAACGCTATGACATGCGATTATTGAAATATGGTAACACCTACAGGGACGCTTGGCAACTCGACAATGAGCCAAAATTGAATGCATTCGAGATGTTGCCTCCTCGCTGTCGGCAAATATATATATATATTTGCTGTATTTGAAATTGATCAGTAGTATTGGATCCAAATAATTTTTACCCTTTCTTAATGCTGATGGAATTAAGAAATATTTTATTCCTGGGGAAAAAGTGCCTAAATCTGAAACCATTGTTTGGAAAACTGAGTACAAGGCTATACTCCGAGGTTTCATCTTTTCTACGCTTTGAGTGAGGGCAATTTTACTCGAACGAAATTAAAAGGGGGCATTTATAATCATTTCAAAGCTTTGACATCACCTCTTAGAACTATCTTTGATAGTTTTGTATTGTACTTGGAGTGAGATATATGTGCAATAGATTGCATGGATGAATGTAATACGTATACGTAGAAGTGTGCAAAGTAAATTGTAATTTTTTGAAATATTTCAAATTGGTGTTAAAAGATATTTTTCGTACATTTAAATAATATAGGTAACTGAGGGACGATGACACATTTTCATGAAATCGGTATATGTGAATTCAAAATATAAAGTACCCAAAAATTTGTTCTTTATTCAAAATCACATTTTTAACTATCAAAATATGTAAATGGTGATTGTTAAAAACAGAATATTACAAAAACAAAGCTTTTGAGAACGATATGTCATTGCTCCGTCACAACTTCAACGTTAGAGGTAAGATGACGCACTTTTTAAAATAGATATATGAATAAAATGATGAATGGTAATGTTTCAGTCCTTTAATGTCTTTTTACACATACCCATGCAACTCTCAGCAAGCTTCCTAACAATATTCTCATTATCGACTTTTATATTTACCCCAATCCTATTACTGCAGATCTTTTTGAGTAATAAACAAGTTAGTTTTTCGTTCTGTTTTCCGAGGCCATCTTGATAACGAACAGAAAAATGGATGAGTGAAGTGAGAGTTTTTAACGGTTATACTGTGAGAGTTGTAACACTCAAAACGGGGCTTATCTGATCAAGCCTACACAAAGCACACATAATCAAGAATTCTTTGATTGGAAATAAAATTCCTTTCAAGTGATTAACTGTCCATAACTAACCCTAGAACTACTATTACAGCACTCCATTTGACATTACATCGGTTATAAAGTTCTGGGCACTTGAAATAAACCCTCTTCATCGGACGTTACACAGACATTACGATCTCATAAATCCCAAGCCCCTTGAGAACACCCGAAATTCCATCAATAGGTGGTTTTTAGCTGAAGGCGGTCTGTCTAGAAGAGGCCAGAGACCATGCAGAGACCCCTGTGAACTGAGAGCGAGAAGACACGCTCACTACTCTGCCGATATTTTCTAGTCCCAAAGTATCTGTAGATTTGCTGTAAATATCTGCTAAGCTGTAAGATGTTAGAATAAATCTCGTGGTGGTGAAACCCAAAGATCTTGTTCTTTTACGCTACAAATTCATTCTGTCAACACACCATTTCATCCGGACCTGGACAAGGTCGTAAACGTATAACAACTGCTTCTCAAGATCGATATATGGCAATAACTGCCCGTCGTAACAGGAAGTCTACTGCTCGGCATTTCGGTTCAGAGCTTACAGCCGCCACGGAAACTGCTGTATCACGGAAAATTGTATACAAAAGGCTTAGTGACTAAGGCCTTTATGCCAGAAAGCCAAGGGTATGTGTTTCACTGTCTTCACAATACAAGAGGGATTGTATTAATTGGTACCAAGAACATCAGAACAGGTCAACACAAATGGGCCCATGTTCGCTTTACTTATGAGTCGAGGTTTAGTTTAACATCAGATTCCAAGCGTTTTTACATATGTAGGTACTCGGGAACGTGAAATCTTCCTTCAAATATTTTGGAATGTGACCGTCTCGGTAGTGCTGTTGTTATGGTGTGAGGAGGAATAATCATAGATGGATGTACGCCCACGTTCTTTACAGAGAATCTGTGACAGGTCAGAGCTATCCGCATGATGTTCTAGAACGATGTGTAAGATTTTTCAGAGATACATATGGATCTGATTTTTTATTTATGGTCGATAATGCTCGTCCACATCGAGCAAACCTCGTTGACGAATTCCTTGAAAATCAAGCTATTGAGAGAATACTATGGCCAGCAAAATATCGTGATCTGAACCCAATAGAGAACTTATGGGACTACCTTGGAAACGCAGTTACACGGAGACATCCTACTTCTAGAGATATAAATGCCCTGAAGACCGTATTGCTGGAGGAGTGGAACTTACTTCCCCAAACTGTGGCTAACAACATTATTGCCAGCTTAAAAACACGTTGTGATATGTGTGTACAAGTCAGGTGCGATCACATTCCTTATTAAAATCATAAGCCTTAATTTTTTTCTGAGTTATACATTTTTTTTCTGAACTCTTCTTGTCACATATTATTGCCAATTTGATGGCTTCATTCTACAGTTTTATATCATATGCAGCTGTCATGTTTCGCGCATGCGCACTTTAAGCCGAACTGGCGCACAACGCTTCCCTGAGAGACAAAAGAGAAACGATGGTTGACACAAATGAACCCTGAATGTCGTCTATTCGGCTAGAAACGCAGAATGTGTAAATGATTGTTCCCATCTCTTTAAGTCCATCCTGCTGTACATAGATTTTATGTGTGTGTCGTCATTAAATAAAGGTGTAATTCATCACAAAATGTCATTAAGAAGTGTACGCTACGAATAATTACGCTACGAAAGAACATAAGCCTGATATTACGAAGTAAGAAGATGTTCACAGCAGTGTTCTTTTTTTTTCTTTGTATTTATGTGTTATGATGTTGTGTCTCATTCCAGACAAATTCATAAAATTATAGTTCACAGTTTCTGAGAAATCTGTGATTCAATGTATGTAAAGATAATTTTGGACACCATTGTATACATATACATGCATTTTTCTATGGAAGAGGAAAGTGTAATTATTGTGATCATTTTCAATAGCCAGTTAGTTAACCAATTCAATATCATCAATACCGGGGATAGTTACATATATTTAAGGGTTATTGTCCATATTAAGATGATTATTAAACCTTGTGTTAAGATACAAATTAAAATTAAGAATTGTTAATCCTATATATTTTGCCTTATGGGAAATAGGTATCAGTAACACAAACCAACTAAAATTACGCATAAAAGCATTATTTTAAATTATGTTTTTCACTCATGCTACTAAAGCATAAAACATGTTTCGAGGTCGCCTAACATAATGATTCTTGATCATTGTTTAGCAATCAATTATTCACAAAATTTAGGAAACTAGGGGGCCTGCCCCCTGCTCGCTAACGCTCGCCAACCCCCGGAGGATTGCTTAGCTATCCTCATTGGTTCGCTGCGCGAACCTATGCTCGCTTCGCTCGCCTCAATGAAGACATGTGTCCTAGCAGAAGGGATTGTTTACAAAATATGTTACCAAAAAAATATTTTTCAAATCTAAATTTGCTGTATTACAGAAAAAATATATACAGTATCTCTAAAATCAGAATTCAAATGAAAACTTTGTGCAAATTTTGACTCGAAATGTGAGCGTTGCTTTGGAAATTGAATACCCAGCATGTTGTTTGTGTGTACATTTTCCCAGCACTCAAACGACTCACACTCTTTCATTGAGTTTATTGCCGAAAGTTGTAGTGCAAGCGTCTTATTGAACTATAATTGTTGGCCCTGAAAAGGACCTTTTTTTAAATGGCCCTGAAAAGATCCTTCGCTTTCTTTGATTTCTATTATAAACTAACTGCAACAGCTCATTAAAATTTCCTTTTTTTTTTCAATTAAATTTCATCCGATAACGCTATAAATTCAATTCAAGCGCGAGTCTTCGTGAAAAACAAATAATAGTACAATGTTGCCAAAACACGATTGCTAATAACGTCTTTTTTGCGTGCCACGTAAGAGAATTATATATATAGATAGACGATATTTATTACAATAAATAAGTATGCTCTGCTTTTGATATATGGAACATACATACATATAGCTGGCAATTAAAATTGTCTTTTATTGTTCTTTTATTTAAAATACTTCCATACCTTTTACTAAATTAAAGAGAAAGCAGTTAAAATCTTTCTTCTGTTCCCCTGAGAACTTTTCTCAGTATTCCATTTCCATTACAGTTACATTTCCACTCGTTTAAAAAAATTTGATTCGACACAACATTCGAAAGAAGAAAACAATAATCCAAAATACTTCTGGGATTTAATTAATGTCATTAAAATACTCTAGGAGCATTTTAAGATGTCAATTTACGTCCTTATTTTTCAGTCAAAAGAAAAGAACGGAGCCGTTCCTTGTAAAACAAGTTCGTTAGTTTTAACATTTCTTCGTCTCGTAAATTAAAAAGGCTTTATTAGTTTCATCTGTATCAAAAAGTAAAAATAAAGCTCCTTATACAGAACCGATTTATGAAAAACAATTGGAACAAATTTCTTAAGTGATTTGATGAACCCTTGTTTGGTAATAGTATGAAAATTATGTTACCCAATCTGGTATATCCTTTTATACATTTTTTATTAAAAATTACAATTTTAAATGCAATTTTAAAACAAGTTGTGTTAAGTTATAAATTTAGGAGCAAAGAAGGCAGACAAATGAAACATGCTCAATTTAAATTCATTATAAGTGATAAATTAAGCTAAGCATCTCAAAACTACTTATTCTAGGAACTGTCAACAGCATTTCGGATTTAAATGTATATATTCTAAAGGGGACAAATACCATTTTTCATAAAATATCGAAACTATAATGCCAAATCAATTGATGAAAAGGAATTCTTTTGGCTAAGTTTTGATAGAATAATATTCGATAAAATTTTTAATAAACTATGGTGTTTGTGCGTTCATGGCCAAAGGTAACTATCGTTTGTCCCCATGCATTGCTATCTCAACTTGTGAAGAAATAAGGAAAATGTACATTTCAATAAATTCTCTTTAGTTCTTTAAACGCCATTTGTGGCAGCGGTCAGTTTTCACTTGAATTAATTTTGTTTTGTTCTTTAGCCGCTAGTTGTGGAATATCTTAGAATTTTTTGTTTTAGTCACATTTGAAATTGTTTCTACTAGCTTTACGACCTTTTTGTTAGCGCAAACTATTTCTAGACGTAATTACACGCATGGAATCGTTATTTTAGAGCCACAGCCTCTAGTATTGTGTGAGTAACTTGATTTGTTTTAATTATTAATTCCATTTATTTGTACCAACTGCTTCGCATAGACATATGAAAAAATTACTCGTACTGTTCAACCATTCATTCATTTTTAAAAAGAAAATATTTTTTTAATGGATTGACGTAATAATGTCGCGTTAAAATTACTTAAAAAAACTAAGCAAAAAAAAGTTTCAAGTTTTAGTTTAAGAGCAAGAAAAGTGGAACTTGATATGATTGATCACACACACACAATTAAAAATTACACAGACAAATATCGTTAGATGTTTCTGGTATTTTTCATGTTGACATTATCATTAATTCATGTTTTTATTATAAAGTTATTAAAAAAAGTCGTCTGGAAGGAAAAGTCCACTGGCTGATTTTGAACCTGGAACCTATCATGTGAAACAGTTAAGTTATTTCTGGATCGTGATATATTTTTAAGGGAATGGAAACAAATAAATGGAAAAAAACCCAGAAATTTCGAAATAAAAATGAAGTTAAATCTATTTGAAATTTGACGTAAAACGGTTGATTGAAAACTAAGATCTAGATTTCAGGAACTGCATAATATTGTGAATAAATATTACGAAAATAAAACGAAACTGAGACTTAGACAGAGAATTCTTAACCAACAAATAACTTCAAAGCAATTCTTCTAAATTAATCAAAATAATAATTTATACATACATAAATTCCTTTTTTTTACGAAATTATGCAAAAAGAATATTTGCTTTTTCAAAAGTATAAGAATTAAAGTTAAACTATTCAAAATCACACCTCTATTTATGTATTGTTTTGAGTTACATATTAAGCATAATGTAAATCCTATAAT
Organism: Metellina segmentata; assembly: GCA_947359465.1. NCBI lineage: Eukaryota > Metazoa > Arthropoda > Arachnida > Araneae > Tetragnathidae > Metellina > Metellina segmentata. The sequence goes on from OX375876.1 coordinate 88,981,336, forward strand.
GCATCACATTATAAACTTCAAAGAACAGTCTTTCTCATTACTTATGAAATATATTGAAAAATGAAGTAGAACAGTTCTTATTTTTTTAACTCAAAAGACCAATATGAAGTTGCTACTGAACAATATAATGTACTCGTAAACTACAGTGAAATGGAAATAATAATATATTGCATAGATAGCTTTACGCATTTGATAATTTGATGTTTCAAGCAACATCATGTACGGTTAAAAAGTTCCAATTATAACGTTTGCAATAAAACTCAGTTACTAAATATACCAGAGAAACTCTTAGTGTAGCAGCCGAAGGAGTTTGTGAAGCCCATAATTAAAACTGTTAATCATGGTGACGATGTTTTATGGATGTATAAAATTAATTTATCACCTGGCAGACATTCGATATAATTCAAGCTGCGTCTGGATCTTGCTTCGCTACATGCTTGAAATGCTCAAGAGATCATATTGTTAATGAACATTGAATAACGAGTTTCACTTTAATTAAGAATGTAATCATTTATTGATATAAGAACGCTTCTCATTATCATCATAATTATGTAGTGTTTTGATATGAAAGTAATTATTTGAAAAGTATGATATGAAGGAAATAATCTATTAGTTATACTATCGATTCATTACATTATAATCAATTAATGCTATGAATGCTTTGGGACGAATGTTCCAGTTTCGAACCGCATATATTGGTCTTCTATTCGTTTCTCATATTCTCTTATTGTGTACAGCTGCGGGAAGATATTGAATCACTCCCATTTCTTCGAGCATTGTTCAAAATAGAACAAATTCAATACAATCGCAAAAGAAACCTATGTATACAGAATCGGTGAATTAACCGTAGTTCAAAGAACTCAATTTTTGTTAGTGGACTAAAACTTCAACGAAATTTTTTTTGTAAAATCCAATACTCTCTACTATGTGAAAAAAATTTGATAACAACGACGATTAACTTTAAAATTTCAATTTTTAAAAGACAGTTCTAAATTTTTTACACAAATTTTCAAATATCAGACAAATTTTCATTTTTAAAGGCAAACTTTGATATTCGAAGATGTAGAAGACGCATCTCTAACATAGTCATAATGATTTTTGAGCATACGACTACAGTACTGTCATCGATGGCAAAATATAAGCTGAGCTTTCCTTCTTTCTCTTTTGTTTTGTCTTTTCATGTTTTCAGACAGAATTTCCGTGGGGAGGATGTCCTGTCCCGTCAAAAGATGCCCAAGAGTGATATTATATATTAATCCGGCTATATATTAAACCCCGTTCCCTTTATACTAGGTGTGCAGGTGGGGGCTAAAATAATAAGAAATCCCCGTAGAAATAACAATGAGTATTATTATGAATGCAGTACAAGCAACTTGATTATTTATCAGTATAGCTGGGAAACAAATTTTTGCAATTCGTTAAATTTAATGAACTTAAATTCTAAGAGAACTTGAACCTTATTTCTTATTTATTTTCAAAATATTAATAGTTTATAAATATATGACTAATCATGTGAAGTGATTAAAAACATTTATTTTGCACAACTTAAAATGTGGCAAGGAAACGATTCTATTTAATGCGAAAAGCACAAGCCAAAATCTCACTGATAATAAAAGCGTTATTTTGGTATTTTGTGTCTGGCAACAACAAAATTAATTTTTCCTTTTCTAATTTTATATAAATGATTTATTTCGTGTAAAATATTGCGAAAACAGGGGATCATTTCTTGGTGATATGTGTATATTTCAACCAAAGTTACATACGAGACAGATTCAATACATACTGATTCGAAAAATTTCATTAAAATAAATTGAGCGTACAAAATAAAATCATTTAAAATATGTTGGTAATCTTAATTATAAATAAAGGAAACTAAAAATTAGTTTAAAATAGAGATGAAATAGTGAACTATGGGTTAATAAATAGGAACATTGACACTGCATTTGTTCACATAAAAACACATATATTTATAAAAATTAAAAAAAGTTTAATGCATTTAACTTTTAAAACTGTGCTTAGAAGCCAACTATTTTCTTTTTCCATGCACATAACACACTACATATAAGTATAGATGGCCTCTTGATAATATGATATCTTCTGAAGCGAAGCACATTATACAGAACATTTTGAAACTGTCTCCATTCATTATTAAGATTCTTTTCACCAAAAGGCGATAGTGAAATATGCATTAGCTCCTAACTTTTCACAAAATCCTAGGAGAGTATTTTCTTTCGGATGTGGATTTCATTTGTAGAGGTCTACTTGCATCATTTTCAAGTTACTCATTGAAGCTGATAAACTGCCAGTTACTGTTTTGAAAGTTTTTTTTTCCGCTGCAAACAGTTTTCATGTCATAAAACCTCCACATGGAACTTTTTTAATTTAAAACTTTCGAGTTTAAGGTTCTTTCATGCATTGAAAAACACTCTTATATAGATGCTCTTAGAAAAATATTTTAACTCTTGAGAAAGGAATAAGGAAGAGAAAAGGATAAAAAGTTCATCAGTTTGGAAGAAAAAATGTAAATGTTATATTTGCATAATAGTTTGTTAAGTTGGATTTAATTAGATTCTCCAAAGAATATTTAAGTGCTTGGGATAAAAAAAGAAAAGTGGGGTTAAAACCACAGATGAAATATAAAAGTGAGCAATGGTGAATTATTTTCGCTCCTAGGATCATGTAACCAAACCTTGTAGTAACTTGAATTTTAAACTACTTTCACCAGCTGGGTGGAACCGAACATTCATCATCTGATTGGTACAAGGGACGGGAGAAGACGCCCATGTATTCATTAATTATTTGATTTGTTCGTGTGGCAAAGTAGTAGATTTTGTCAATTTCAACGATTTTGTCTCCACTCCACGAAAATAGCATAAAAACACTACCCTGTTATTAGATGTTCTAACGCCAAACGAGGCGATAAGATTGCGAATCGGCCAACCTAGTCAATTTATCATAGAGTATTCACGTGACTACTAGTCGACATGTTGGCTAGACTCTTTGAAGATCCTCACAATAGTAATGCTCTCTCTACTTACATCTCATGCCTATGGTTGAAACTAATCACCCTACCAACTCAACTTAGGTACAGAATAGGTTGGATTGGATGTTTGGGTTTTACGACGCAATGTTTTCTCGTGATGGGAGGAAAACTGAATGGTCAGTTGACGCTAGAGTAGCATTTTGATTCTAGTCTATGGGTGCGGATGATGGTTATCTTGGACCAGTGTACTATCACAGTTTCTGAGGTTTATATTTATTAATCACTTGCTGGTTATATCTTTCCTGTGATATAGGAAGCATGTTTAGTGTATAAATGAGGAGAGCAGTTTCGTCATGATTTACCAGTCATGAAAGAGGAAAATAAGTTAAGGAGAATGGACGATACTGTCTCCTTTGTAAATAATAATTGCACGAATTTTTAATTCACTAAGGGTTCTGCCTCTTTGCAAGTGATTTCGCTTTTTTGTTTTTACTTTAACACTTAATGTACCCTAAACTAATAGCCGCATCTGTAAAAAACCATCTCCATCTTGTTCCCTGTATAATATTAAATAAACCATAATTTCTCGTAATTTTCTGATCTGTACTTAATCGGCAAAACGGCAGAGCATGACGTCACAGCGAGTTTCAAGAGCATCTGGCAAACTCGTCAGTCAGAAAATGTAGCCTTTATTTTCGTGCAGTAGAATTAACGCAATCGCTCCGCGATCTAAAAAATACGAAATTTGTATGACCTACTTTTGATAGCATCGAATTTATTTATTAATTTCAAAAATAACTGTACTATAAGTTTCCAGTGATGTTTTCAAATTAAAATCTACTAGTAATAAGCTATAGATATGACAGTTTTAACAAAAAATTAACGAAAATATCACTATTTTTCTCGAATTTCTAAAAAATATTATTGGAAACCAAATTTAAATTTCGAAAGAAAACTCGACGAGCTGCAAAAATTCTCGTTTAGAAGTACTCTAAAAAATCACGGCTGAAGACTGAAAATTTGTACGGCTTCTTTTTAATAACAAAATTTGTTCTCACTCGCGGTAGAAATTTCACTTTTTCGACTTTGACACTTAATAAACCCTAAACTAATAGCCGCATGGGAAAAAAATCTTCACTGTGTTTCTGGTACAATTTTGAACAAACCATGTTAATTTCGTAATTTTCTGATTTGTTCTTTCTTGGGAAACCGTCTAAGAATCGAACGAAAGAAAAAAACACTTTTCGATCCTGCGACAGAGGTGGCTGCGGTAATCTTTTAAAAAAAAAGAGAGATACCAATAACATTCCAACAAACATATCAGTGAAATTTAGAATTCTGTATTCAAAAATGATATTAATAATGAATCTGGAAAAATATATATTTTTTTGAATTCTTTTAGAAGGGTTAAAATTTTTATATAAATAGGTTTAAATTATTTGGTTTGGTAATTGGTAATTAATCAACGTCACCCTGCAGCAATACACCGGACGATTACAACTGTCAGGGATCAATAATCCATGAGGGAAAGATACCAGGTCAACGCCACGGAATTTTGATCCTCGGTAAGATGACGATAATTAATTTGGGATTTGAATCCAGTGAATTCCACATGGATAAACAAAAATCCGTAACGAATAATCATAGAACACTTTCACTTTTAGAAACATTTCTAGAGCATTTGATGTTTTGATTTTTGTACTTTATAATGGTGTAGGAATTTTTTAGAAACTTATATTTCAGTCATGCTTTAATAAAATACGTTATAACTCTTTAAAAATTACCTTACTTGAAATAAACTTTGCCTCAGATTTGTAATCTGAGAAACTACTTTCCAATTAAATGAAATAACACAATTTCGTCACTTTAAGGACAGAATAATTTTGGAATTACAAAATAATCCTGTGAGTAAAGATATTTATTCACAAATAAATTAATTCCAAGGAAGTCAGTTCATGGTTAAAAATAAATTTGCTTTAATTTCCAAAAAGGAAGAGAAACAATCTTTATCTTTTATTTTCAAGCGCCTGGGCTAATATTATGATTCAACGTAATTAAAAACTATCAACCACTTATTTCCTAGCAATATTTTTGAGACGAAACGTTTGAGTAAGTAAAATAAAACAAACATTCATCGATATTCTTGTATTTTATTCTTCATCCTTTTGTATCTTTAATTTAAATAGAAACATATTCCATTTACAAGAAAGGAATTTCGATTTTGAGTTTGCTGTTTGATGGTAAATAAATTTTTATAAAACTCCTCTAACCTTCTGTCACATTTTATTGAATGATAATAATATAATAAATCCAGAGATGTGAATGAATTAATTTGTTTCGATTCACAAAAGACACGATACTGATGAAAGGAATAATTTTTTTAGTTCTTACAAAGGATATTACGCCCTATGAAAGCGAGTTCCAACAGTGTCCGTTAACAGAAGGAAAATGTGTTGACAGTGAATAATTTGAATTACGTTTTAAATATAGCGATAAAGCTCGTTTTCATTCGAAAGAGAGTAGATGAAAGAATTGGAGTTAATTATCTTTCATGTTCGACAATGGTTCGGAGAGTTCGATAATAGTTCGGTCACCAAAACGAGCTGTTGTGCACTTACAGTCTGTTTCCAGTTATTGAATGTTATCGATTTTCGTTAATAGCGAAGGATTATTTAGGCTTACTGTTTTCATATATTTTAAGCCTGCATATAAAATGCGAAAGTCATTGACTTTAAATCCCTACAACAATGAAATATAGGTAAAACAAGTCATAATCTAGATGGATTGTCAGCAATTTTTAATGGAATTAAATGTTCAAAGCAGTCAATTCACTTAAAACATTTTTCGTGTTTATATCGATATTCTGTAATTGTCGGTGAAAAATAGTTAAGGAGGTTTTGAAAGATGCCTTAAATTCGAAACTTTCTTAATTAAACGACAAGAAAATGACGTTGATTTTATGTTTAGTCGCATTAGTACAGAAAATTACTTCCAGTTATATTGACAACGAGGGCACAATGAAGTATATCAGAAAGAATCAATGACAATTTAATGAATCTAACAAAGAGTGCATTATAGATAGTCATTTACAGCAAATTATGCACAGGTAACTTACACATCGTTGACGTAGACCTAGTAAAATAGACAGCGTACGTCAATAAAAAATGGGCTTTCGAATCGACTTGGGCGGATGGGCTATTAAAGCACAGACTAATGTTTTTAATTACACTGAATAACCTCTTTAACTCAGAGCACGACAAATTCCTGATGCCAGGTCGCCATGGCAACTAACAAATTTGACCTAGCGCCTAGATTTTCTGTTTCTGTAAAAAAAATTAAAACGTTTCTTTTTCATGAAAAAAAAAATAGATTTTTCAGGCCATAAAAGGTCAAAAATAGAGCAATGTAGATAATAAAAATGTTTTTTTTTATTGCCCCAGTTGCACTATAAATATATTATTTACTGTGCGTGTTTTTAATGAGTTCTGCGATGTACTCAGCGTTCAAAAAAATATTAGTAAGATATGTGTTGTAAGGGTTCTCTGGCTCCTAAAAAATTGGTGGGGCTCCTAAATTTTTTTTTGTCATTCCTGCTCTAGCTAATCAATTATTTGTGCAATTTTAAGTTTTATGCTTTTCACCCTAACCACATGACATATCTTCAAACCGAGCGATTGGAAGAAAGAACATTAAGCTGCTTGCGCATACTCCATCTATTTCATGAGAAGTTCGATGCATTACATCTTCTAGTTTACCTTCACGGAAGTCGGTATTTTTCGTCATGCAAAACATCTCTGGAGAAAACAGGGTTTAAGCTATAAGACGACCGGCAGTCCTGCACATGCTTAGCTTGTTAGCCGTTAGAGAGCTGTGTATCTCCACATATATTTTTAATCAAATTCGAATATTGCTGTTGCAAAAAGTACCACTTAGTAGCATTTGCATCATTTAGGAGAAAAAATAGTTGAAAATAAATTTACTAATTAAAATTAAGGTTAAAGAGTTATTAAAAACATAAAATAAGCATATTTTGTGTCTGAAAGTGCACTTCATTGTCAATATATAAAGCTTACGCATACTGCATAAGAGATAAGTGTAGTACTGCTTTTAGACAGAAGGAGGATTGATTGGTTGGTAACTGTCGCAAAATGGCAGGATTTCTAATATCGAGTGGTTCAGTGGTAAATTTTAGATCTACAGGGTGGTCCCGAATTCATGGTACAAACTTTAATGGTAGGTACAGGACATTGTAACAATGATTTATTGTATAGGAATGTATAGTCGCAAGTGACGCGGTGAGGCGAAAACAGGGGAAATAACGGCCGAAAGGAAAAACAAAGATTTTATTGAAAGCGTTGTTGACAAGTGTCATGTTTACAGTAATTGTTCAAAATTGCGTCCACCAGTATCGATACATGCTTGACAGCGTCGGTGGAGCGATTGGCGTACACGTTCAAAGATGCCTGGTATTTCACGCACACCTGCAGCAGCTACAGATAAGCGAGCGACGAGATCCTCATCTGAGTCAACTGGAGTCTCATAAACAAGATGCTTTAGATGTCCCCATAAAAAGTAATCGAGGCTCGATAAATCGGGAGATCGGGGTGGCCAAGGGACTGGTCCACCACGCCCAATCCATCGAGTACCAAACGTGGCATTCAGGTAATTCCGTACATCAATGCTGAAGTGTGCTGGCGCCCCATCGTGCTGAAACCACTTGCGGTTACGAATGGCGATCGGAACATCATGCAGCAGTTGTGGTAACACTTCTTTCAGAAAAATAAGATAGCTTCCGCCAGTGAGCCGCGTGGGTAGTAAGTATGGGCCAATCAAAATGTAAGTATGGGCCAATCATGTTCAACAGCGGCTAGACATCTACTGCCCTCTACCGGCAATGATACCAACCGATCACTCCATTTCTCTTTCCTTTTATTTCCCCTGTTTACGCCTCACCGCGTCACTTGCGACTATACATTCCTATACAATAAATCATTGTTACAATGTCCTGTACCTACCATTAAAGTTTGTACCATGAATTCGGGACCACCCTGTATACAAAATGACGATTAGAGATTCTTTCACAGTTAAATTAAATTACTATAAACACACTATTTACAGACATAGATAAAGAATACATAATGCAAATCGAGATTAATCAAATTAAGAACACAGAGTTTCTTTCGAAATCGAATCGACTTCAACTGACAAAAAGCGCAAGTGTGTGAGAGCAGGAAAGTCGCATGACGTCAACGACGCCAGCGCCATCTAAGATTCAAATAATTTCCACAGTAATTGCATTAGCGTCGCACTGGAGCAAAATAAAGGCTATTGGTGGGGAGTTCGGGATCAATCCCTAAAGGAAAGATTCGTGAACAGCACGCCGCAATTTTGAGCCATGGGACTGCAGAAAGGATCTTCAAGAATGAGGTGATGGGATACTTGTATGTTGCAAAGGTTTAAAAAGAGTATACGTATTCAATGAAAGGCGATAGTATAGAATTATTCTTGAGTGCATTTTTTCGAGAGGATTTCGATCTTATTTATATTCTACTCAATTCAATTCGATAACAGGTGGCTGAGTGAAGGTCTCAATGGTCTTTCCGTCATTTGAAGCTATCAGCAGTCGAAATCTAGTAAAGGTTCAATTTTACGACGATTCAATGACTGCTTTGGAACTTCTATTGTTAGACTTAAACCCTGTTTGCGAGTATAAAATGAACCTGTGACTACATGGCAGAACCCATTATTTACAGCATTATGCGATATTCGTGGTTTTTATAACACAAAACTAAGACAAATTGGCACTTACTAAAATATATGTTTACTATAGTGTACTGGTATTACATTGTGAGTTTCTTTACTGAGTAGCAAAACTAGTAAACGATGATAGTCATAAAATATCATGTTTTGAGATTTGTTACTTTAAATGTGATACAAAAATTAAAAAAAGAGGTGAGAACCATTACCACACATTACTACCAAACCATAACTGACATATTCAAAATCTCCAGTCCGCTTTGATGATTTGAAGGCCAAGGAAAATAAACTACGTATGACAAGGGAGTTCGAAATGGTGTGCTATAAATATAGAATATGATAGTTCTTAGATTTGTATAGAATATCCTATTCTAAAAGAAATTCTATCATGGGAAGAGTGTTCGTAATGATTTTTCCTTTTCTGTAGAACTATAAATTTAAAATTTCCTGTTTTCCGATTGATTCCATCTCTAACGAATGAGAGCACAGTTTGTAGAATGTCAAAAGGTTGTCGAACAGCCACATTACGCAGAAAAATTGCGATTCCACATTGGAATCGCAATGCTTCTAGAACAAAGGTCAAGCACGATGTTTAGTGTTAAAGGTTCAAAATGGTACTGTATGAATACTGTACACGTTTGGTTTCGAGACCTTTTGATCTCACAGCATAAAAGTTGCGATTTTCGATCGGTTTACCGCAAGTGTGTCACTTAAGTGCGTTATGGATGGTAAAGCGGCTTAAATTATTTTATAAAGATTTATAACATTTCATCTCTTTAGTTTAAAGCTTTTGCGTGCTTACATATAATTTAAACAATACTTATATAAATAATTTGAGCATTACTGTTTTACTCTAAAATAGCATAAATAAATATTTTCTAAAAAATCTTTAAAAATTACTTTGCAGTATAAAGGGTAGGTAACTGCTATTGCATTTTTGTTTCATTCATGATCATCATACCAAGTTCTGTCAGAAGTAAAAAAATCTATATATATATTTCTCTTACGTGGCACGCAAAAAAGACGTTATTTGTTACCGCGTTTTGGCAACATTGTGCGATTGTTTGTTTACTAGGAGCCTCGCGAGTCATTTGAATCTATAGCGTTATCGGATGAAATTTTATTGAAAAAAAAAATGAATTTTAGACGAGCTGTTGCGGTTCGTAATAGAAATCTAAGAAAGCGGAGGATCTTTTCAGGGCTATTTAAAAAACGGTCCTTTTCAAGGCTAACAATTATAGTACAACAAGACGCGTGCACTACAACTTTCGACAACAAACTCAGTCAAAAAGTGTATGGGTGGCTCGAGTACTGGGGAAATGTACACACAAACAACATGCTGGGTATTCAATTTCCAAAGCAGCGCTCACATTGCGAGTAAAAATTTGCTCAAAGTTTTCATCTAAATTCTGATTCCAGAGGTACTGTATATATCTTTTATGTAATACAACAAATTTAGATTTGAAAAATATTTTTTTGGAATATATTTTGTAATCAATCCCTTCTGCTAGGACACGTGTCTTCATTGATGCGAGCGAAGCGAGCATAGGTTCGCGCAGCGAACCAATGAGAATTGCGAAGCAATCCTCCGGGGGTTGGCGAGCGTTAGCGAGCAGGGGGCGGGCCCCCTAGTAAAATATATTTGTGGTGTGCTGTATAATTTAGGTTGCATGAGCCAGAAGATGAAAATGGTTGAAAATCTCTATTATAGCACTAAAGTTTAAGTTAATTTAAAGCAAACATAATTTTTTAAAGAAGAAAGACTTCAAGAAATTCATTTTCATAATAAAGCACAGTATTAATAATAATCCTAACACAAACATTTTTATGTCTGGAATACTTAAAAGAAATTATCCAGAAAGGAATTTGTTTTAATACTTCAATACCAATTTGAGTTTTCCTTTACTCAATTATATGTACACTAGTTTTCTTCCTTAGAGGCAAATTATCTTTCGCTTTGATTTTCTTAAAAACACGAATGCACAAGTGAACCCATTAGAAAATTCTTCAGTAACCCCGTAAAGCTATTTATTATTCAAATACTCTTCCAGTTATTTTGTATGATACACTACAATTCAGAAGCATGTTTATTGAGTTATTACTAATAATAAACGAAATTGTTTGATGTAAACTTTCGAAAATATTTTTGGCCATGATTATTGCCTTCGAATGGTATTTATATGGAAATATATTGACATTTTATCTCTAAACAAATTAAATTCGTCATTATTAATTATGATGCATTTTTCAAATATAAATTTTTAAGTTAGTAAGGAAGATACAGTTTTTGATGATTGAGATAACTCCAAGCGAAAGGATTTCCTTTTCTTATTTTCCTCTCGTTCCGGATCTTTGGATCGATTAATTATAACACATTTGCACTGTCTAGATTCTGTAGTATTAGGTAAAAATATTTAATCAATCATGGCTTAATAAATACTCTTCATCCACAAGTTTGACATTTTAAAGGAATCCTTACCAAATTTGTGAAGTTTCCTGATTTTTTGATAACGCGGAAATATGTTCGTTTTTACAATCATAAGTGAAGAGCTGGAAATGATGGAAAGGATTTTTAGATATCGTTTCGATATCATAATAAATAGTCTGACCACATGTTTAGCTTTTCTTTGCATGTAACAAAATTCTTTTTAATTAAATTAATGGATTATCTTTATATATTTTATTATACTAAAACGTGTCGTCCCTCTCCTCACAATTTTCTGAAAACTGTTAATAATCTCTACCAGTCAACAGTTGGTAGGCATCCCTGAAGCTTTCATCTGTTATTTCAGTATGCCGCCATATTTTATGTTTTTGCTGTATGGGACATTTTTTCCACTGAATATGAGTGAAAGAGAGTTTCTCGCAAACAATTTCTTTGTATACAAGCAACGTTTGCACATGCATAGATATAATGGAACCAATATTTATCGGCACACCAAGAAAAGTTCTTTTTTCTAAATCTGGAATCAAATTAGAACAGTTCCATGGCATACTTCCTGTAAGCCCTCAGGTGCACATTTATTTAGGTATTCACGGGTTTCTTGGACCTGAGATAATATGGTAATATTTTCTCTCCCATGGGTTTTGTTGTCTTTTGTGAAAACAGAAACCTCGCCTCCGGAACACCCAAGAGAATCTTTATCAGCTTGCAGCCTTGTACTCTGTTCCCTAATACTTCTTTTCTCCTACTTCCATGATATTTTTTTACTTGACATTGTGTTTGGCGCAGTTTGGACAAAAATGGCCCTTGCAAAGCCCGCAAACAACCAACCTTCCTTTTAAAAATATAAAAAAGGCATATCAATTCGACATAAATGTTCTTCCATGATATCCCCAAATACTTCATAACGTTTCCAGGACAGACCATACTGTTACCTTTGCAATTGTGAGAGTCAAATAAATCCTTTTTTATACCATATGTGGTATAAAAAAATATATGAGCTTTGTTGTGACCAATTTCTAAATCTTGAAATGCCTCGTGTTCTTCTCTACATAGCTTGAAGGGTATTTCTCCAGGTCTTTTTTTTGTTTTTGCTAAAGGAACCCAACCACCCCAATTGTAGGTGCCGGGGAATCGTGTGGGGAGGGCAATGAAAGACCCATAGGAATTAAGGATGTCAAGAAGTAAGAGGCTGACCAGCCGGTCTAGTTTTAACATGTTGGCCTCTGGGTCGGAAGGTTCCAGGATCGAATCCGGGGTCAGGGCATGGATGTAAATTACGCTATAGTTTGTTAGGGGTAATGATGATCCTCCCACTGGGTGCTCCTTCACAAGTGGCCATCACTTGGCCTTATAGTGGTAAATCATTAAGTTCATATATGCCCGATATTGAAAAAAAAAGAAGTAAGAGATTGCTTACCCAGAACCGGTGACAGTTTGGAAGAGATTTGCACTAGAGGCTGACCACTACACAGCAGTTTTCGACAAGATGAACCACTACTAGGAGCGTTAAAATCCAAGGGCCCAGAGGAACAGAATAACGATTAATATTCTAAGCTGTATTTAAGTTCCAAGTTTTGAAAACTTCATTACTTAAGATCAAAAAATGTAACGGTTAATAGAAATACGGATGCAAAAAATGTATCTTATAATAGTGTTTTAAGCAAACACTTATCCACTTGGCCATGCACACAAATAGCGTGATGCACTGTCATTGGCTCTGTTAACATTTGACTGAGTAGTTTTAAAGATGCCGGAGTACAAAAATCGAGCATAATATGGCTAAATTGATAGCATAACAACAGTGGTTTACCCTTCCCATTGGTGAATATTTTTAATTTCACTGATTTTAAATCGATACTAATTTCTAATATCAGCTCTCAATGTAGAGTGTTAATGCGCAATTTATCATTTGCTTTCTGAAATTCCAAAATTATTCACACAGCTTTGTAAGTATTTTGGTGAAATTCAAGAAGCATAGGCAGAATTAAACTTCCATTTAGTATTGTGTGTTTAACTGAGATTCAGTTTTCCAGAGACGCGACGCCGAGAACTTTTGTCTTTGAAAAGGGGATGGTGAGCCAAAAAGTTTGGGAACTGCTCTTCAACAATGGTGGCGGATTCTTATAGCAGACTTTCATTTTGTTCAAGGAGACAGTTTCTTAAAGGGTAAATGCATTTCCTTGGGGTCATTAACGGGGCATCAGGCCCCATAACATTCTACCACTATTTAATTACCTAGTTCCCACATAACAAAGAAACCCTCAAAAGTACGTCCATACTTTTATTTGTTTGGCATTTGTACACCTTATTGAAACGTAAAATCTAACCATTTAAACATAGTCTTACTTTCCAAAAACAGTTCGAAGTCTTCTAACTTTTCACTAATTTACTGACTTACCTTTCTAACAAACGCCTATATGATTCATATGCTATGACTAAATCTATTTATGTACATTTGTACAAATTTGAATGATGAGCACTAATAATAAAAAACCCTTAATGTTGTGATAATTCAGCTGGAAGACAGTCTGGCGACAGTAAAACTATGCATGTCTAAATCCGGCTCATATTTGTCTTCCATCTTGTTCTTCTATCTTAAGTTACAGATAAATTTATGTTGCCACGGACGGTTATCTAACCTATAAAAAGACTGCGAGGTATAAAAAAGCAGTACTCCAGAGCAAATAAACTTTTTGTTGGGAATACTTGAACAAAGAAAAGTGCTTTCTTTAGTGTCAGAATTTTTGCTAAAAAGGAAGGATAAAAAGTGCCTCGTAATCTTAATGGACTCGCATCTCTCTTTTAGGAATAGAAAGTGGAAAATATGATGCAGTAACAATGTTTGAATTCCTCTTGAGAAACGAAATTCTCTTAAATCAAAACGTTGTTTTTCGTTCTTAATGATGAAACTTTATGAAGTCTGTCACAAAATAAAAATATGAATATATTGGGTATCTTTTATACTAGAACCGCATCTTCCATAAAGATTGCACTTATCTCTTGCTGTAGAAACGAACCCGATCCACTTCTCTATAGGGGTGCTTGGAGAAATATGTTGTTTGTTACAAGGATACACTTACCTTTCTTGGTGATTTATCTTTGCATTGAAAAATGCTTTGTAGATGCAAAAACCTGTTCCAATCTGTCCCCAGTTGTGGTCAAGGAACTAATAGATTTCCTTCTTGTACCTTTATTCCCTTGGGGTAATAGCAGTTTTATCTCGACAAGATGTCCTTAGCAAAATTGACCAAATCTGGGAAGCAATATCTCGTCAAAACACTTGGATGGTTACTGAAAATTAAAAACAGATTTATTATAATTTTTACCAGTAGCCGAGAAATCTAAACGCGGAAATACTATCTTTCTGCCACCAACATTCATGAAAAACAAAATTAATTGCTTCATTACGTAAAGCAAACCCTACTCAAAGTGAACGAGCAGTTTCTATAGCGACCATCAACCAGACTTGATAGGGAGCAATCGTCGTGGTAAGCAGACAGAACCCATTCAAAGCGTCCCATTCAGACGTAAAGGGTAAGGGCAACTCAATTGTAACACAAATATTAGTTTTTACGTCTGTGCACTGTCGTCCCTGAAATGAGTTGCAAAACTCGGATTTGCATCTAAAATTTCTCAAAGAGACAGTTCATTTCCACAACCATATGAATTATCTCACCTTTACTTTCGTATGTACTGTTTACTTACAGAGTATTCCGAATAAACATAGACAACGATTTGATCTTAGCAGAATTAAACGGAAACTTTGTAAGTTAAAGACGGAAGTTATAACGGTCTTGATGACTTCGTTTCCTTTACTCTACATCACAGTTTTATTCTCTCCAAAACAATGAGCATGTAGTCGTCTATATTAGCCTACAATAATGGACCGGACTCCAGCGGATTTGCATAAAATCCGACTACTTGTTTGGGGGTGTTTTTCGAGGAATGGCCATCTGACAATTGCATGTTGTTCCTCATAAACTGAACGCTGACGCCTATATGATCATTTTGGACAATCAGGTTCTTCCTACGCTCTGGAAATTTTATGGAATGGTAGAATGTTATTTAAAAGAAGACAACGCTTCATGTCATGTTGCAGCCTCTGTCAAGCAGTGGTATCAAGATATGGATGAAAAAAGTCTTCCCTGGCCTGCTCAGTGTCACAACCTAAACCTCATAGAACACTTGTGGACGTGTTAGAGGGACGCTTGCGGACCAGGGAACCATGTGTGAAATCTACAGATGAGCTGGCGACATTCTTGGAGCAGGAATGGACACAAATACCCATAGCTGTGTATCAAAACCTTGTTGAAAGTATGCCCAGAAGGGTTGATAGTGTAATTACAGCACGTGGTAGACAACCCCCTATTAAAGCATATATTCTTTCCCTTATACCATCACATCTTCCTGTCCGGTCCATTATTGTAGGGTAGTGTATATCAGCTATGAGTCGACACCCACATGACAAAGTTCCAAGATCTGCGATGATGAGATTCCAGACGAGAGGACCAGATCAATTTTTATCAAATAATTCAGATCAAATTTTTCCGTTACTTATCAATTCAAACTAATCAAAAAATATTTTAGGTCATTACTTTCGTTTTTCACTGTCTTCAAAATTCTCAAAGTAGAAACACATATTTTTCAGTATACGACAGTACATTATATTTTTACAAACAAAATAAAGAGCCTTTTTTGGTAACGGATGGTTAAGAATTTAAACGTTCCATGAAAAAAAATTCGCTAATAAAATCATTAGAAAAATAAAATTATGTTTTGTGCAGTGTTATTATAAATAATTTGATTTATTTTATGTTCTTTATGAATTGTTTTATCAATTATATGGGATTTTATGTCGTTCATATATCTTTGAACGAAAGCATTTAAACATAATTCAGAGCAATTTTAGAGTACGTACTTTAGAAAATGCTTAACAGTTTGGTTCAGTTATGTCATTTTAAATGTGTATTTAAAAATTTTGTTACATTGGTCTTTAGTCTAGTTTTTCGAAAAGTCATTAATATAACTTTTTGTAAAGCAAGAGTATACATCATCTTTTCACTCAACCTAAATTACAGTTGTTTTTAAGTAGATTTCTGCTCCGTAACATCTTTTGTCTAGTTTAATTGAAAATATGATGACATTTATGATTAATTAAAAAACATTATGGATAATTATTTTTTTACTTGGCTCTAAAATCAGTAATTAGTATCTTCACACGAGGTTATTTCAATACGTTGCGTATATTCCAAACAATTGAAATATAAAATTTGATGAATATCTATATATATAATTCTCTTACGTGGCACGCAAAAAAGACGTTATTTGTTTTCGCGTTTTGGCAACATTGTACGATTCTTTGTTTATACCAAAGCCTTGCGCTTCAATTGAATTTATAGCGTTATCGGATGAAATTTTACTGAAAAAAAAATGAATTTTAGTCTAGCTGTTGCAGTAAATAATAGAAATCAAAGAAAACGGAGGATCTTTTCAGGGTCATTTAAAAAAAAAGTCCGTTTCGGGGCAAACTATTATAGTTCAAGAAGACGCTTTCATTACAACTTTCTACAACAAAATCAATGAAAAAGCGTGGGTGGCTCGAGTGCTGGGTAAATGTACACACAACCAACATGCTGGGTTTTCAATTTCCATATCAACGCTCGCATTTCGAGTCAAAATTTGCTCAAAGTTTCCATTTGAATTCTGATTTCAGAGGTACTGTAAATATCTTTTCTGATAAACAGCATAAAATTTAGATTTGAAAAATATTTTTTTGGAATATCATATTTTGTTAACAATTCCTTCTGCTAGGACACATGTCTTCATTGATGCGAGCGAAGCGAGCATAGGTTCGCGCAGCGAACCAATGAGGATTGCGAAGGAATCCTCTGGGGGTTGGCGAGCGTTAGCGAGCAGGGGGCGGGCCCCCTAGTACAGAATATTTTTATTGCTCCTTCAAGCTAAAAGGTCAATCACATACACCGTACTTAAAAATAATTAACGCAAAATCTTTTTACGAAATATATTCCATTGGTTTTGAAGACTTAAGAATTTAAATTTCAGTTTAAATGAAATATTTTTAAAAACAAAGGATACAAATCTAATTTTGAGATACAATTATATTAGATTAGAGTTTGTTTTCACTTTTAATTAACTAACAAAACGTAACGGGATATAGCTATACATTTGCTGTAGAAAATTACTTTTTGCCGAATACAAAAGATCCATCCATCATCTTCTTGAAAAATATTTCAGTGCCAATACTGTATTTTAAACAAAAATAGGTATTATATGGTGTTTTTATATGTATTTCATTAAATAAGTGCACAAAAATTGACATTATTTGTACATTAAACAATGGTTTGGTATGGAAGGTGGGTATTTTAATTAACGTCGCAATGGAGCAATACATCGGGCTATTGGCGACGGTGCGGGATCAAACCCGATGATTAAGGAATGGGAACAAACAAATATAAAAAATTTAACTTTAACTTCCACGGAATTTATTTGCCTATCTTGCCGCTTAGTTTAAGTAAGTTTTATTTCGGTTATGGGGCTTCATAATGTTCCAAAAACTATACATTGGAGCTCGCTACTGTAATGGCACTCTTTTAAAGTCTGATTACAAAAGGTGATTTCATGATAAAAAGTTATAGAAAATAAAACGTTTTACTGTATCAGATGCGAGTCTCATTGTGTTATCAATAGACGTAAACAATTTTTGAAAAACGTAGATGCTATGCGCGGAGGTGTATTTTCAACTTTACGCAGATGGGGGGAAACGAATGTATTTGTATTTTTTTGTTGATAAAATGGCATCAAACATTATATAGAATGGGACCTTCGAAACAAAGATGATGACTTTAACATCAATCATCTAATGATACAGATGGTGTATGTTTGCAGTTCTGTCACATGGTTGTGGGAAAACGCATAAATCCTAAATTATTCATTGGTTAAAGTGATTATACTCCGTGATCAAACACTTATAGCCAATTGGCAAATCGATTCGTAAGTATCTCTCGTATCTCTTACGGCAGAGACTGCCCAAATGCTTGTCTATTTCATTGGATTCAATGAATAAACGACGTTTGTTGGTTTTACTTAGGGCTTTACATATAAACGTCAGTCAATTAAAAAATTCTCGCACGAACCTAGGGTCTAGTATAACTGACATACTAAAGTGGATCGTCTAGGAGGAAATTAAGGGTACACGAAGTCTGACGGGTGATAAAAGTTTATGCATGGGGGGAAAAGGGAACGAAAGTAATTTAAATGGTGTTTACATAATTTTTTCCGGGAGTCAATTTAAGTTTGCATCGAAAATATTTCCAGTCCCTCCGGACACTCATGGAGATTCCAGAGAACATTTTTAAAAATTTTAAGTTCAGTTGAAAGTACCGAAAAAAGTTTTCAGAAGAGTGTCGCTTCGGGGTTCACAAAAGTAGATGAAGAATTTTCCGAGTCCCCTCAAGAGCAGAATAAACTGCAGTAAGAATTAATTCATACAAACAGTTAACAATGTTTAGTTACACGTTTTCTTTAAAAAAAAAAAAGCTACAACCTGTTGTTTTCCGCTGCACGGAGCTATACTTTTCCTTTATCGGAGTAATATGATTGAATAGTACTAAATGGCTGTGTGTGTGTATAAACGACTCACAAAATATGAGTGGATATTTTTATAACTGACGAGTAAATTAGTAATGTAACATTTAATTTAAATGGAAGGCGCACGTAATAGATACTTCACAGAAGCTATATACTAACAATGCAGTGTAAGAACACAATTAGTCATTGACCCATTGTAAACTTAACATTATTTAACAATTTTATACATGATGTGATTTATTACAAATAAAAAATGTTAGTGGAAGCCATTTTTTTTTGTTCTGACCTACGATACTAGAACTATGATTGTTTTGTAGTATCGACGATAGTTCACTTCAACACTTTATTTACATTAATTTACACATTTAAGCCATTTTTAGATGATAACTATATAACATTAACAACGTCGGCCTCCTTTCAGCCGCTGAAAAAAACCCTGCCTGAAACTCTGTCGCATGGTAACGCTGAGCGAAAATAAATACTCACAACAACCAAACCGCTTACGTCACATATGACTAAAATATTGCTCGATTATCACCTGGATGTGTTATGAACATTAGACAAAACGTTAGGCTTCAAGAACACGCACAAATTGAGTTACAGAGTTCTGGTTAGAGTAAATTTAGTTATTAACATAGGTAGGTACCCACTGCATTATAGAAAAGAAAACTTTTTGTCTGAGTGAGCGAAACGACGTGACGTCATCAACTCTAGACGATGCTCCACGTGGACTCGAGACGAAGTTTTTAGTGAAGGCCAGTAGTAAACGAAGTACTGTTATCCGAAAACATCGTGAAAAAACAAGTTTCTTGCCTGTTCATATGTTGCTATACAATCTGGGAAATTAACTGTCCAATTTAAATTCGTAATGCAAAAAAAATTCCGAGCTATTTAGTTAATATCCGAGTAAGAATGAAAAGGTTTGGTAATTCTTCAAGTTCACACATCCCATACAACTCCGTGCGAAGACATTAATCGCCTACTAGTGATGACGTCAGAATCCGGAGAGAATGCTTTCTCCTTAGATGGTAGTATATGTACTTGTTTAAAGCAACAGTAATTTAAAATGGCGCTCCATTATGTGTTTTAAACATGCTAATTTAAGTTGTAACTGTGTGTTACTTCTACTTTCAAATATAACTAGTGGTTGTGTGTGTTTGGAAATTACTTAACTATTTTAATCCCACAAGTGTTTCGACGAGCTAGCTCGAAAACAAAACTGCCTTATTACTCCAAGGAGAACGAAGATCCAAAACCAATCCAAACGTTAGAATCCGGACAGAATGCTTCTCCTCTAGGTGGCAGTGTATGTACCTGTTTAAAACAACAGTAATTTAAAATGTCTTCCTTGTGTGTTTTAAACATGCCAATATAAGTTGTATTTGTGTGCTACTTCTACTTTCAAATATAACTAGGGGATGTGCGTGTTTTGAAATAATTTGTTAACTATTTTAATCCCACAAGTTGTTTTGACAAGACAGCTCGAAAACAAAACTGACTTATTACTCTAAGGATAATGGGGATCAAAAACCAATTGTCCATTTCCCAGAACCGGTCACAATTTGGAAGAGATTTGCACTTGAGGCTGACCACTCACTACACAGCAGTTTTCGACAAGATAAACCACTACTAGGAGTGTTAAAAATGCACGGGGCACAGAGAAACAGTATAACGATTAATATTCTAAGCTGTATTTAAGTTCCAAGTTTTAAAAACTTAATTACTTAAGATCAATACAATGTAACGGTTAATGGAATTACAGATGCATGTATTAAATGAATAAAAACGGTTCAGAAAAACATAGATATTATGCCTTGGTTGTAAAAATCGAAAGTATCTTTTTTCCCAACTTTTACTGGTGTTAAAAACTCTGAACATACAATCTATTGAGGATTATAAATTCAAGAATACTAAGGTAAAGTTTAATTATTGGAGTTTCATGGCACAGTCCCAAAATGACAAGGTGCATGTAACGTTTGAAAGGAGTTTAAAAATAAAGTGAGATCAGTGAAAGGTAGATTTACGCTTTCGTGAAAAAGAATGTTCTAAAAGAAGATAGAACATTAAATTAATTTCTTCTGAAAATGAGTCTTTTCATAAACTTATATTAATTTAAATCAAAGTAAACGACTGACACCACACACAATATTCAAGAGCTATTACATTTTCTAGAAATAACACCCCAGGAAAAGATTTAAATTGTGATTTTATGAGCTGATATGAGAATTCACCACTAGTTAATTATTTTGTAAAATAAGTGTTTTTCCAGAAGGGAGAATTTAATCTGAAAGCTAAGATGGGATCGTGAAGAAATAAATCCATAAATCTTACTTCTGTTATCGGACGACACAAATCTTGACATTAATTGGAATTTACATTCACCCCGGTATTTGCCATTTGGTCGAAGACACCAAAGAGATAAGGATATTGCCAATAAAGCCGACACGAGTAAAGAGAATTGCCATCATCCGACGTTTATGTTGAACATGTGTTGACATTTATGTCAATGATTGGCAGTTCATTTTAATGATTTTTATCTGATAGCGTGATAAAATTTCTGAATCATTGTTCACTATGATTCATTGAACATTAAAGACAGTGGGAATTGCTTTGGAACATGCATTGACACTGATAAAAAATGAAGAATAGTTGGGTTGTTTGATTTTTTTGGTTTTATGGTGAACAATGGGCCATATTTGGCTAAGCTGTGCCAAACACAAAACAGGGACTGTCAAGTAATTGTGAAAAGAAAGGAGGAGAGGAGAAAGACAAGGATCACTTGGGACTCCTGGGTTTGTAATTTAAGTATGGAAAAGAAGGTAATAAGTGGGTAGTAGGTAGGTAGTTAACGTCAAACTGTAGCAACAACAACGAGCTATTAGTACGAAAAGGAATTGTATGATTACGAGGAAATCCACGGTAAAAGTACGAATTGCTTGTATGTTATTACCATTATTCTATTCTAATTAGCGCATGCGTAACTATGTTCTTTGATTTATTCGACTACTTTTTTGTAGTTTGGTTTATTTTATCGCTCTATTGTAATATTTAGCTGTACAGGGCTAATTAGACGGGAACCTATGAGAGTTCTACGTAGACGTAGTTAATTTCACTGTTTATAATTTTTAGTAAGCTTGCTTAACTAAACGATGCTCTATTGATTACGAAGGTGAGACAGATATGATTTTTGAATACAACAGCACGTTTTTTTTTAACACCGAACTCATCCTTCTGGTTATGTGAAAACAACTGTGAGTGTCACAGAAACGGTTTTGAACATTGAATACATTGCAATGTGCAAGTGAAATTTGGGTCCAGGATTTTCTGGTTGCAAAAAGATTTGGTGGCGAAAAGATCACCAGTGAAAAATTTGAAAAACCGAACCACATAATTCTTTTTTATCTTGCATTGTTTTATTTTAAAGTTTTGAATCGACAAGGGCCGATTGACAATCGAAGCGCAAGCTAGTATTTTCAACATCAATTTTCTGATGACACAGATGGAGCATGTGGGTAAAGTAGCTATCGTGCGATCTCAAAAGTGGTACATCCCATGGGCAATCTATTGGCCATCGAAGGGAAAACTAGTATTTCTCATAACGCCTGTAATTCAGTCCTGTAGTTTGAATTCATGGTTTCTTAAAACACTACGTAATGGCCAGGCATATCGTCAAATGGAGCTATCGTGCGAATACCGTGAAGCTACGCGCACATGTTCCAGCTATTTCTTTTTAAGCTCGATGTGAAAAATACTAGCCTTTCGATATCCAATCGACCCAAGAAGGTAGGTGAATTTACTTAGCACTGAAGGCAACACAACGGGTTATTGGCGATGGTACGGGAACAATATCGAAGAGAAACGATCCGGAGACAACACCTCGGAATTTTGAACCATGGTAGGTATTTTAATCAACGTTACTCTGTATTAAAGAAACGGGCTATAGGTGACGGTTCGGAATTAGTCTCGAAGTCAAAGACTCGAGGACAGCACCACGTAATTTTGAAGCACTGTAAGATGACGAGGTTACATCTCAGTTGGCCTCTCGCTTCTCCAAACTTCCACACCACACCAACATGAGGACATTTGATGTCATGACTGATTTTTAACCTGCACGAGTCCCTTTTGTAAGTTATGGTATGGTTGGATTCGAACTCTCAAACCTCCGGTTGGTAATTCGTTACTCTTCCAAACGGCTACCACGGTCCTTGAAATACGGTAAGGGACAACAGCAGACAGGGTCAACGCCTAAGCTGACAATTCACACTCAATTTCACACCACGCCAAGTTGAAGACATTAGAAATTACGACAGAACACTCAACCTTCACACAACCTTCGGCTACCACGGTCCTTGAACTACGGTCAAGGACAACAGCAGACAGGGTCAACGCCTAAGTTGCCAATTCACTCTCCAAAATTTCACCACGCCAAGTTGAAGACATTTGAAATCACGACAGAACACTCAACCTTCACACAACCTTCGGCTACCACGGTCCTTGAACTACGGTCAAGGACAACATAAGACAGGGTCAACGCCTAAGCTGACAATTCACACTCAATTTCACACCACGCCAAGTTGAAGACATTGGAAATTACGACAGAACACTCAACTTTCACACAACCTTCGGCTACTACGGTCCTTTGAACTACGGTCAGGGACAACAGCAGACAGGGTCAACGCCTAAGCTGCCAATTCACACTCAATTTCACACCACGCCAAGTTGAAGACATTGGAAATTACGACAGAACACTCAACCTTCACACAACCTTCGGCTACTACGGTCCTTTGAACTACGGTCAGGGACAACAGCAGACAGGGTCAACGCCTAAGCTGACAATTCACACTCAATTTCACACCACGCCAAGTTGAAGACATTGGAAATTACGACAGAACACTCAACCTTCACACAACCTTCGGCTACTACGGTCCTTTGAACTACGGTCAGGGACAACAGCAGACAGGGTCAACGCCTAAGCTGACAATTCACACTCAATTTCACACCACGCCAAGTTGAAGACATTGGAAATTACGACAGAACACTCAACCTTCACACAACCTTCGGCTACTACGGTCCTTTGAACTACGGTCAGGGACAACAGCAGACAGGGTCAACGCCTAAGCTGACAATTCACACTCAATTTCACACCACGCCAAGTTGAAGACATTGGAAATTACGACAGAACACTCAACCTTCACACAACCTTCGGCTACTACGGTCCTTTGAACTACGGTCAGGGACAACAGCAGACAGGGTCAACGCCTAAGCTGACAATTTACACTCAATTTCACACCACGCCAAGTTGAAGACATTGGAAATTACGACAGAACACTCAACCTTCACACAACCTTCGGCTACTACGGTCCTTTGAACTACGGTCAGGGACAACAGCAGACAGGGTCAACGCCTAAGCTGCCAATTCACACTCAATTTCACACCACGCCAAGTTGAAGACATTGGAAATTACGACAGAACACTCAACCTTCACACAACCTTCGGCTACTACGGTCCTTTGAACTACGGTCAGGGACAACAGCAGACAGGGTCAACGCCTAAGCTGACAATTCACACTCAATTTCACACCACGCCAAGTTGAAGACATTGGAAATTACGACAGAACACTCAACCTTCACACAACCTTCGGCTACTACGGTCCTTTGAACTACGGTCAGGGACAACAGCAGACAGGGTCAACGCCTAAGCTGACAATTCACACTCAATTTCACACCACGCCAAGTTGAAGACATTGGAAATTACGACAGAACACTCAACCTTCACACAACCTTCGGCTACTACGGTCCTTTGAACTACGGTCAGGGACAACAGCAGACAGGGTCAACGCCTAAGCTGACAATTCACACTCAATTTCACACCACGCCAAGTTGAAGACATTGGAAATTACGACAGAACACTCAACCTTCACACAACCTTCGGCTACTACGGTCCTTTGAACTACGGTCAGGGACAACAGCAGACAGGGTCAACGCCTAAGCTGACAATTTACACTCAATTTCACACCACGCCAAGTTGAAGACATTGGAAATTACGACAGAACACTCAACCTTCACACAACCTTCGGCTACTACGGTCCTTTGAACTACGGTCAGGGACAACAGCAGACAGGGTCAACGCCTAAACTGCCAATTCACTCTCCAAAATTTCACACCACGCCAAGTTGAAGACATTTGAAATCACGACAGATTTATCATACAGAGGTACGGCATGCAGAAAGGTATGAGGTGGGTAAGTGCGTATTTAGTTAATATTGCTCTGGAGCAACACAACGAATCATTATCGGTGGTATGGGGTCAATCCTAAAAGAAATGTCCGAGGACTATATTTCGTAATTTTTAACCACGGTCAGATGACGTGGTCAACCTGAGCTGGCAACCCATTCAACGAACTTCCACGTCCCGTCGACGTGATGAGCCTTTGAGGGCCCAGCCATCACGTACACGCCTAATTTTAGATTTAGTTTTGAACTCGCAACTCTCCTGTTGATAATCCGTGGCTTTTCTAACTAGGCTACCGTATCCCTCTTAATGAGAAATTTTCATTGTAAACAAATGAGGCTATCAGAGCAAGAGAGGCCTAAACCCAACAATATACTCAATGGAGAAAAACGAGATTTTCTTGCTCCCATTTTTATACATTTTTATTTATCTGCAATATGATTTGAGATTCTGAAAATATATTTATCAGTGTTCATATAGAGCTCGGATATTGCATATTTTGCATACCTTTTTTTTTTAGTCCCTAATGAGTGTTTTTTTTAGCAATTTGAAACCACAAAAAACCCAATTTATTTTGCATGTTTTTGTATATATGGTTTTTTTTTGCATCTTTTGTGCATATTTGGACAATTTTTCTCTATTTTTAAAGATTTTTACAGTAAAAAATAAAATTCTAAGAACTATGGTCAGGATTCACAAACAAAAAGTGGAAAAGGCTCAAAAAGATAAGAATATTCAACATCCTTTCATCGCGTCAAAGTTTGAGTCAGTGTCAAAATCTTTGGAGA
Source organism: Metellina segmentata (assembly GCA_947359465.1). NCBI lineage: Eukaryota > Metazoa > Arthropoda > Arachnida > Araneae > Tetragnathidae > Metellina > Metellina segmentata. The sequence continues at coordinate 89,007,148 of OX375876.1, forward strand.
AAAACGAGATATACCAAGATCAAGGCAATGTTGAAATCCAATATTGATCCTTATAAGTTAGAGAATTAACTTTTAGAGCCTTCTTGAAGGTAAAGAACACAGGTAAAAGAATTATTCATTAATCGACTCTCGAAAAGAACTACATTACGCCAGTGCACAAGAAGGTGATTTAAGGAATGCAGCATACCTAATTTATGTAAGAGTTAGAAAAAACAAATCACGATCGCCAGGACAATGAGTGAAGCTATTAATAAGCAAAATTGCGAATCAATTGAATGAAAGTATGGCTCATTTTCACTTTATCCTCCTCACTATCCTCTTAGCATGAATGAATTTTTTTTTTTTTTTTGCAATTCGCATATTTTGAGGTTTTAGCGTATATTTTAGAATTTTGTAATGCATATTTCAGGTCATATTTTTGCATATCGATCCGAGCTCTAGTGATCAATAATAAGTTATTTTGTAATTTTAGAACACTTGAATCTGCGCTTTTCAAAAGAAGTAGAAGATCGTAATAAAATGTAATAATAAGAATTTCGGAATTTTGTGGTGGGTTAGGCCACTCTTTCTCTGATAACCTCATATCAAATCCCTATCGGCGAAAATTTTATTTATACTGTTTAAATGCTTTGGACTAGATAAGTGATGTCATGTTTGGAATAAGTACAGGAAGCTCATTCCCCACCAGGAACATTAATTACTTCCACCTACGTTCAGCTTGACAGTAATTTCCTTTCATAGTATTAGAATTGAAACGTTAGAATGCGCACTCAAGTGCAATTGGCAAACTAAAAAAGAAGTCATGTCAGAGAAATCCACGTTTATGAGATTTCTCAGAGCAAATAGCTGCAATCACCCCTTACGGTCTCCATTTAAAACACAGGAAATAGAAAGATGGATTTCTTTTCAGTTTCTAGCAGCACAGATATATTAAAAATATCATTTTAGAATCATTCCATGTTTAAATAACTGATTAACTAAGCATATTTGATCCCCTTTTCAAACATACTGTTAAAGTCAGATTAGTCTACAAAAATATAAATGAACAAAACAATAAGTTTTATGAAAGATCCAGAGTTTACCATATTAAAGAATACTTGCTGGAAACTTGCCATACCCCCCTGATAAATGAAAATCTAGAGTACCTCCAATTACAAACAGGTTTTGAATACATAATCCAGATATCATTAAAAGTATTTACATGTTATTAACTTAGGGAGAAGTTTAAGACACAATTATATCCAACAGTCTTCTTAACTTATTACATTAACTTCCGAACTTCCTATACATTTCTTCTATATACATTCTGATGTACAGCCGGTCAGAAATGTATCCGAATCAATCTTCCTTGAGGCGTTGGAGTCATACAGTCAAATAAATATAATAATTTTATTAAATATATATTGTCTTCTATAAATTAGTTTAAACCGTCGTGTTGCCTCAGTACGACGTTAATTAAAATACCATACCATATACCCTACAATAATGGATCGGACAGAAAGATGTTAAGTTATAAGGGAAAGAATACATGCTTTAATAGGGGGATGATTCACCACGTGCTGCAATTATACTAGCAACCCTTCTGGGCATTCTTCAACAAGGTTTTGATAAATATAGGTATTCGTGTCGTCCATTCCTGCTGCAAGAATGTTGCCAGCTCCGCTGTAGATATCTAACGTGGTTCCCTGGTTCGTACGCGTCTCTCTAACTCTTCCTACAAATGTTCTATGGGGTTTAGGTCGGGACTCTGAGCAGGCCAGGGAAGACCTTTTACATCCATATCGCGATACCACTGCTTGATAGAGATTGCAACATGACATGGAGCGTTGTCGTTCTGGAAGTAACATTCGTCCATTCCATAAAATTGCCAGTGCATAGGAAGAACCTGATAGTCCGAAATGTTCACATAGGCGTCGGCGTTCAATTTACCAGGAACAACATGCAAAGCTCCCAGGCCATACCACGAAAACACCCCCTAAACAAGTATTCGGATTTTATACAAATCCGCTGGCGTCCGGTCCATTATTGCAGGGTAGAGTATAGCTAAGTGATAATTTTATTTGATTAATAGTTCTTCAGATTAAACTTTTAATGCACTCAATTTTCTAAAAATTAATAATTTTTTATTAGACTCCAATTTTCAGGATAGAAATAGCCAGAATTCCTAAGAAATACATTTAGTTTATTTAAATATAAGGTAGGTAGGGCGTTAATTGACAGCGTACTAGAGCATCATAACGGGTTATTGGCGACGGTCAGGGATTAAACACGAAGGGAAAGATCCAAGGACATCGCCACGTAATTTGAAACACTATCAGATGACGAGAACAACATCTGAGCTGGCACCCCATTCTCAGCCCTTCCCCACCACTGCAACGTGAGGACATTTGAGCAAACGACAGATTTAACGTGCACCAGTCATCTTTGTACTCGGCGGTCGTTGGTTGGATTTGAACTCGCAAACCTCCGGTGACTAATCCGTTACTTCTCCAACCTCGTTACCGCGAACCCAAGAATAAGACCAGTAAGAACAAGAAATACGGCCTTACATATTTAATTATTTTTATTTCATTCGGAGATCGATGTCTTCAAAACATCGATATTTTATAAAAAACATCGATGTAGTGGAGGCGATATTTTTTTAACATCGATGTTTATACTTCTCGATGCTTTTACCTTGTCGATGTTTTATTTTTAAATAAAAAAATACCATTAAAAAATTTAAAAACAACCAAGTAGTATAAATTCTATAATCAGTGAATTAAACATACTTTTTGACCAAAGTGGCCAAGGGTGAAGGGACTCAAAAGGACGAGGATAAAAGGGGGAAAGGTGCCCGTAGCAACGAGACAAATGGCTGCCAACAATCAATCCGAGCGCTGGGAATTAGGGATGCCACATCGATTTGTGGATATTTCATAACAACATCGATGTATTGATCGGTACCATCGATTGATTGGAGCCGATGTTTGTATAACATCAATGTTTTATTTTTCAATTAAAAAAGCACCATTGTAAAAATTAAAAAAAATAACCGCGCAACTAAGTATTTGTCAGTGATGGCGACATCCGTCTCATCAGAAAGAGTTATTTCTCTAACTTGTGGGATAGGTAGTGACAAAAGAAATCGACTTAAGGTGGATAGTAAACAAACTTATTTTTTTACACACTGTAAATAACAAATATTGGGGCAGATAATAATAATAGTCTCCAATATTTTTTATTTACAGTAAATAAAAAATAAAAGTTTGTTATGTTTCCCCCCCTCATAGGTTGATAAATAATTAATAATAACTAACAATAATTATTGTAATGCATATACCTAATTATACTTATAGTTAGTAGTACCTGTGTAAAATTGTTGCAAATATTATTTTCGTTTATATTATTCAATTTGATGATAAAAGATTTGTTAATTGTTCGTATAAATGTTTTGACTTGGTTCTGACAGTTACAAAAAAATCTTAGCTACAAATTATTAAACACATCAAATAACAAATTAAATCCCCCCGGCGAACATTAATGTTTGAGGTTAATAAACCAGTTTTAAGAAATTAAAAAAAAATTGTGGAAATACACTGATGTTTAAAAACAACGATGGTTTTTGGGCGATGTATTATCAATATTTTTTTTTAAATTTTGAACATCGATGGTTTTTGGGCGATGTATTATCAATATCGATGTTTTACTTTTGAACATCAATGTTTTGTTGTATCCCTAGTATGAATGGCGTACATCGGTGTTCACATTTATAGCACACTAGCTGAATAACCCGGTGTTGCTCGAGTTTCAAATATGACCGTGACAGCTAAAATATGACAGCGACATTTCCCTGTGTTAACTCAAATACACAAACTCTGTAGAACGTGTTTCCTACCGTGACATTTCCATGCATTAACTCATACACAAACCCTGTTGAACGGGTTTTCTTATTCATGTCCATTTATTGCAGAAAAACAAACTTTAGATTTTTAAAATTGGGCTTCGAAGATAACTTTTCAGCCTGGCAAAGGAGTGAACAAGTACCAATGGCGACGTCTCGTGTGTCCTCACATACCAAGAGCTAGCCACCATAAGAAAAATTGCTCTCAACAACGACTCGAAAGCACCTCACAGATAGAGAAAAGATGAAGGAACATAAAAATAATTGTGGAAGCGAAAGCGCGTGAAGCTAAACATATTGCTTAGTTCTATAATAATTGAATTGCTACGGAGACACTCAGACGAAGTCCGCAAGCTATCTGAGCATTCTTTTGGATACAGGGCGATGCATCAAGTACTTAATTTCATTTTATCCTCCTCATTACCCTTTTTTAAAAAGTAAAATTGTTTTTCTTTCTGCAATTTCGCATATTTTAGGTTTTAGTGCATAATTTTTTATTTTGTAATGCATATTTCAGGTCACATTTTGGCATCGATCCAAGCTCTAGTAATCACTTCGAACTTAAATACCGGTATTTTTTAACGCAATCCAAAATGATGAACTAAGAGAACAAAAAGCGAACAGCCGAAAAAAAAGGGGACAAAAAAAGATATGACTTAAAAAAGAGAATGAAAAAAAGATCCGAGCGGAAAAAACGACATGTTCACAAAAAAGAGATGTTCTGGTATCCCTATCTGTATTTAATGTAAAAGGGGAAAGATCCTATCTCACATAATATTCGCTGCGGAGAACAAGTGCTTTTAATGCAGTTTTTCTCCACTGTACAGTTTATATGCAGTCTGTTAAATTTATTATTCAGTACAAACTTCCTTATGACTGACTTAAATGTTCTCTGACTTAACTGAAAGATATAAAAACCACTGCGAACTTACCGATACATTTCCCAGAAAGTCTCTAGAAGATATAAACTTCGATTATATTTAATGCGAGTCACGTTCTAGAAGTTCCTACATTATCCACATTTACTTGGTAAAATTTCGTAATGCGTTTGGAAAAAATGCTCCACCTTTCAAAATCATATTTAGTTAGGAGAGGGAGCGAGGAAGGAGTATGAGAAGTATGTCCTTTCTTACAATGTTCACTGGAATATTAAAAGATTTATTATAATTTTTATATGCGAATAAAAGGTATGCAAGCATTTTATCTTATTTCATTTTACAAGCATTGCTTTTTTAAATTTGACACACAAGAGTTTCAATACCTTCAGTACAACGTTAATTAAAATACCTATCTACCAACATCAGTAATACCTTCCCATGAAAACAATATTATCCCTTTAAAGTGCTTCTTGTAAAAGCTTTTAAATTAATTCTTATTCCTCTTGTTGCTTCGGCACAAAAAAAATTTCGAATTTAGTCACAAAATTAATAAAAATGAATTTATTGGGCATCTTTTAGACCTGTTCTTTGAACTATCTTTGTTGAATTATCTTTGAACTATCCTTGTTGAATTATCTTTGAACTATCTTTGTTGAATTATCTTTGAACTATCTTTGTTGAATTATCTTTGAACTATCTTTGTTGAGTTATCTTTGAACTACCTTTGTGGAATTATCTTTGAACAATCTTTGTTGAATTATCTTTGAACTATCTTTGTTGAATTATCTTTGAACTAACTTTGTTGAATTATCTTTGAACTATCTTTGTTGAGTTATCTTTGAACTACCTTTGTTGAATTTTCTTTGAACTATCTTTGTTGATTTATCATTGAACTATCTTTGTTGAATTATCTTTGAACTATCTTTGTTGAATTATCTTTGAACTATCTTTGTTGAATTATCTTTGAACTATCTTTGTTGAATTATCTTTGAACTATCTTTGTTGAGTTATCTTTGAACTACCTTTGTTGAATTTTCTTTGAACTATCTTTGTTGAATTATCTTTGAACTATCTTTGTTGAATTATCTTTGAACTATCTTTGTTGAATTATCTTTGAACTATCTTTGTTGAATTATCTTTGAACAATCTTTGTTGAATTATCTTTGAACTATCTTTGTTGAGTTATCTTTGAACTACCTTTGTTGAATTTTCTTTGAACTATCTTTGTTGAATTATCTTTGAACTATCTTTGTTGAATTTTCTTTGAACTATCTTTGTTGAATTATCTTTGAACTATCTTTGTTGAATTATCTTTGAACTATCTTTGTTGAATTTTCTTTGAACTACCTTTGTTGAATTTTCTTTGAACTATCTTTGTTGAATTATCTTTGAACTATCTTTGTTGAATTTTCTTTGAACTATCTTTGTTGAATTATCTTTGAACTATCTTTGTTGAATTATCTTTGAACAATCTTTGTTGAATTATCTTTGAACTATCTTTTGAATTGAGAACTGTTTTCTTCATAAAATCTGCGGCTGGCGTAACAGACACGATTCCATTTTCTACAGAAGTGCTTGAAGAAATATATTCATGTTAGTTACAACATACACTTAACTTTTGTGTTTGTTTATTTTAGTGTCAAAAACTGCCTTGTAAGTGTCCTGTCTTGGGTGTAAAAATCTGATCCATACGGTCACTAGTTCTGGACAAGGGATATCTGGTTTTCAACTTCGATCTTCATTACTTCTTGGAGAAATAAGACATTTTTGTCTCGCCGAGATATCTCTTCCTTACCAAAATTGACCAGAACTTGGACAAAATGTTCCATCGAAGCACTTAGAGGGTTAACCCTCCTGGTCATTGTTTCGACAAGGTATCTTGTACTTATTAAAATTGACAAGATCTTGGACGAGATGTCTCATCGAAACTCTTAGAAGATTAACTCTCATGGTCGTTGCCTCGACGAGTTACCTCAACAATTGTAAAACTAACCAGATCTTGATAGACATCTCGTCATTGGAAGATAAACTGGCCAGATCTCGTTATTATCAAAAAGTCAGAACCATCTTGATGACAATATATATCTCGTCGAAGTCACTTGGAGAGTTAATGAGACTGTTGATACATATTTGGTCTAAGTAAAAAATTGAAAACTATGATTTTGTTAAAAGGGTTTTGTATTAATTATTTGGAAGAAAAATTTTTGAATTTTCAAATGAAAGAATGCACGCTTATTAATTCCAGTTTTCAAGCACAAAATCCGTTTGTATTCATTGACGTTACTTACACTAAGGCACACATAGTCCGGGTCCGTATAAACTCGGATAACACTGGTATCTTATTGTTAGGTCGATGGTTCTACCTTATTTTACTAAATTCAATCACAGTAAATCTTAAATTTGGATGTTCGTCCTTTCACACCAATTCCGACCCGTTGCTTAAAGTATCAATACTTTGGACATTCATTCAAGACCTGCCTCTACCGGATTGCCTTAGTATATCAGATTAACAGAAAAAGTACTGCAAGTTCTGAAATGAGCCTTCGTGAATTGTACTTGAAACTTTGAACGCGTTTTTCCCGAAACAGCTTTTTTTGCGATTGGGGGGTTCGGATGTCTATGAAACTATTCGACTTTTCAATGGGAATAATTTATGGCTTGTGTTGTAAAATTATGTAATTTTCTAGAAAAAAAACTCTTTTGGTTTATCGATTACTTGAATTTAGCATTTCCTCAAAGATTTTCTAGCCCATCAAAAGATAGTTACTTCAGTGCTATATCACGTCACTTTTTTGTCACTTTTTCAGGTGTTTAAGGTCTTAAATTCTATTTGGACAAAACATATTTTAGTGAGCAATTAAATTAACAAAATTCATTTTTTACTCTAAAAAAAAGTCAAATATCAACCTGTACATAATGTGTAATTTTGTCTTGCGTTGGAACTTGTCCAAGCTAGTTTCCTCCACAGCAGGTTCGCCATTTGAGCGTCATTCAGAAGGGAGGGGTGTGTGGCAATTTCCATCCCCCTTCTGAATAACGCCTGGGTTTCCGCCAAAATCCAAACCTTTTTTATGTTTATTATGAGGCGATCGTATTGTGATTCTACGGCTGGCACCGACTCCCATAATAATATTTTCGGTATGCGAAAATAATCGGAGCCTCAAGTATCACCATATAAGATAATCTTGCCATCAAATAAGCAATAGCAACCCTCTAAATACGGAGCAGCAGAATATACTTTCCTTCCTTCGTAAATTTCATAATGCCAGTGGAATGCGGTTCCATCGATTCCCCCCCCCCTAACCCCCTTGGACACCGAGCCTGCTGCTAAGGAATTCGATATTGGAAGAAGAGAGTCGGCTTTGAAACTTCCGGAAGATGTGTCTGAACTAGTTTTTTCTGTTCACAGATTTTTTAATCAAAGTGGCCTAAGCGAATGTCAACATACAAATAAATTCAAGGAGACTTGTAACTTCCCACTCACTATTTCATCAAGCATTGTTCAAGCAGGTGGCTAAGCCTAAATCCAGCTGCTGAAAGGTTGCTTGAACAGTGGTTTGCAGTGCGAAAGTGTCTCCTTCACTACATTACAATAAAGAAGCCAAACAGGATACAAAGACTAGGCTACACAAAAATTGCTCATTTACTTAGAAGAGAAACTATGAAGGCTGAGGGGATATTTGTCCTATCAAGTGCAGGTATATTTAACCATGTGCAAGGAAGCAGTACTTGCTCAGGCAATGATTGAACGGGTGGCAAAAGTCTCGGATGATGCTGGTCAGCAAAGACAGACTTTAAAAAATGTACTTTCTTCTCTTGAGAAGAAAAAGACAAAATTAATTTTTGACTTTTTCTACAAAAAAAAAAGACAATCTTTCAAAGAAATGGAAGAAATTCTTCAAGCTATGTCAAAAATAAACAACGTATTTGAAATTCATGATTACAAATTATTATTATTATTTTTTGTTAAGATCGTTTTAAAATAATATGCTTTATATTGAAAAAAAAAATATCCTTCCAAAGAAAGAAAATAAAAAATGGAGTGACTGGGGAGTCTCTTTCAGTTTTCTATCTTTATACTTGAATATATTTGGCATTAGTGTTATTTGTCATTTTCTTACACCTTAAACCCTGTTATCAGCCCTGTTACTGGTGTTAGTAAAGAAGTCCGCTCGCTTTTTTGGTTCCGACAACGTTGGAATGGATGAATCATTCCATGCAGCGACCAAGAAACTTCTTGTGGCGTCATAATGGAGGAGAGAGTTAGTCGGCGTTATTATTATTAAAACTTATCAAAGCTTCAATAAAAAAATTTTTTGTGACACCTTAAATGATGATAAATGGACGTATTAAGTTTGGAGTTAATTGATCACATATAGCTTTGATAGAAAAAAGTTGAAAACAAGGGTACGAAAGAGGAAGCTCTGAGGTTAAGGAAACTGTCAAATAAAATTACATACACAGTCATTTGTCATCCAAGTAAGTTTAGAACTAAGTCCATTACTCACATCATTCATTTTTATCATCTAATAGACTATGGTAGTGCCCTTTCAGTCGAATGACCAATTTTAGATATAAAATTATTCGTAGCAACGTGGAACTGGAGTAGAAGCAGTTTCCAGAGTATCCCATAGATTCGTGCCCTCAAAATTTTATCAGTTGTAAAAGACGCTAAGTGTTGTGGTTGGATATGAATAGTTACGAATTTATATTGGCAATGAAAAGACCAATATTTGCGTTGTGCTAACTTAAAAAAAAAATTAAGAATATATGGCCTGGTGCCATAGTGGAACTATGTACAGTCGCGGAAAGATAAACGAACCACTTAATTCATACCGAGCACTGTTCATGTTGTTTCTAATGCCTACACTGGCAGACCGAAGGAGTGCCAGGCCCGTCGAAGACGGCAAGAGGCGAGGGGGGTGCGCCCTCCATGTAATTGAGCCCCATTGGGAGGAAGTCCGACTTTGCTCGACATACATGACGCATCCGTTTTACAGGATGGTCCCTTTCATACATCCATTCACTCACACATATCGTAATTTAGATGCCAATCAGAGGCCGATAACCCCCTGATCAGGTACCCTCAGAGGTATTGATTTGGTATGGGAACATAGGGGACTTTGTGACCACGAGCTATTTAACGTGCCCCAGTCACCATTAGTGTATACGACAGTCTTTAGCCAGGTCGAAGCGCCGATCACGCAATCATCAGAATTGCAGGCTCCACCGAGGACAGAACCCACAATACTTGTGATGCGAGCCCGACGCTCTACTGACTGAGCTACCGCGGCTAGCACTGTTCATACTAGAGCAAATTCAAATGTAAAAACGCTGCATAAGGGGATGTCTTCATGTCAAATTTTGTACAAACAGCAAAATTTCTAATGGAAACACCGTGTTTTGATGCCATAGTCAGATTATGCATGATTATATAAATTAGTCTAAATATAAAATTTCATGACTTTAATATCGAAATATCTCGCGTTATTCAAAGTAAAAGTTAGTTTCAATTTCAGGGATCATCTCCACATAGAAAGGTGCTATTCGTAGATCGATATCAATTGTAACCTAATTTCATATTTGAACACTATTTCAAACGTATTTTTCAGCAATCCGAGAATTATTATATTTACTATGCAAGAGCAAACGATTTGAGAATTAAAGTTATTATATTTACTATGCAAGTGCAAACGATCTGAGAACTATTATCCGAGTTTTGTCAGGAGTTTTATAACTTTCAGTTTGTCCCTGAAGTCGCAATGAATGGGAAAATTTAATGTTGCTAAAAAACTAATTGTCGGAAAGCTGAAATTTTGCATTGCTAGAAGTCCTTCTGAATCGATTTCCATAAAAAAATAATAAGGTTCAAATTCATAATTGTTTCAAACTTTAATTTAATAATTATTATTGCCTATAAAAAGTATTTTAAAAATAAAATACTAGGTGGATTGTATTTGGGTTGTTTAATCGGAACATGGTACGAAATATCAGTGCTCTAGAAATATTATGTAGAAAGTTAACCATAAAAGTCTAAGAAACTAATTTTCATTAGCAGCTCTAATTTTTGTCCTCATATCTTCGAAACGGAATGAATTAATGACACTAAATTTTGTATATGAAGTTAAGTTTTGATACAGTTCTGAAACTGGGGGTTCCTATGGAAACTATGAAGTTGGTGCTCAATTTAATATGAAAAAAGACGGCCTCTTATTCAAATTTTATGAATTTGAATTAATAGATGTTAGTTCTTGTTGAAAACTTGAATTTGCTCCTATGTTAAAATTTCTAGAATGAAGAAGGGGGGGGGTTCACTTTTTTTATGTGTTACTTATGTGTTAACTCGGGCAGTTCATTACAGCATATAGATGGAAGAAACATATCGTCAAGCAAAAATCTTGAGTGCCCAAACTGAATGTTGGCTGGGTTTTTTTAACAGCAATCAGGAGGAAATTTGGATAACTTGGAGGCAAGTAAAAGTTGGTATTTTAATTAATGTCGCACTGGAGCAAAACAGCGGGTTATGGCGACGGTCCGAGATCAAACCAGGAGGGAAAAGATCCGATGATATCACGTAATTGGAAACAGTCAGATGACGTGGTCACAATTGAACTGTCACCCCAGTCTCTAAACTCCCCCCCCCCATGCCAACGTGAGTACATATGAAGACAATTGAGTACCGTGAGTACAATTGAAGACACTACAGATTTTACGTTCACCAGCTTTGTACACGACGGTCTTTGGTTGAATTCGAAAAGGTCAGAGTTAAATCGCGATCATCAAGAACCGTATTCTCAAACGGCGGGTTAAGTGGTCTACGGGTTAAAATGATACACTCGCTGTGATTTGGCTACTAGCGTCTCCTTACGATCACGTGATATTGTTTACATTACGACGCCCGAATCTGCATTCATTCCGATCAAACACGTACTTCGCCGCAGAATTGATACCAAATTTTAATTTTAATAGAACGCATACGGCATTTTAATTTGGGAAATGCAAAGGTATTTAATTTCAAATTGGATTTGTATTGTAACCTAAATTTTGCAAGAAAGCACACAATGCCTTGATAAATGAAAGTAATCCGATTATCTTTGTACTTGTCAGTATGGGTGTATGTTGATGTAAAGCGAAGTAACACTTGCATTGTCAATTTTCTTTCATTTTCGTAATACAGTCGTGGAAAAAAGTATAACATCGCATAAAAAGATGATATAAGACAAGAAATATGTATCATATTTTTACGAAATGCATATTTTTATGAAATTTAAAGATACTTCATGATATAATGAAATCACAGAAAAAATACATTTGAAGTCTATTATTAAGTTTAGTTTTGAAAAATTTGATAAGAAATTAGAGAAATACCATACAATTGAAGTTGGAAAAAAGTATAGAGTCGATATAATTTATTCTTTAGTAAGTGAGAAAAAATAAATATTGGTGCCAGCCGTTAATTGTTTCCTGGCAAACTTTAAACGTGAATCAATATGCCGCTTAGAAAATGGCGATTTTTCTTTTAACCTCTTGCACACAACATTAGGATTTACAATCGTTTCGCTGATACAGGGCAACTGTGCCTGGTCATTAATTTCGGAGGAAGGCATTTTTTGCTTGCCTCCGGATCTGCCTCTCTTGCCTTTAAGAAATTATCTTTGGCCTTCCTGTTCCCTGTTTTGTGCCATATATACCGTGATCAATGTAAAAACGGTTAACTACAGCCTTTAATCTTCCAGTTTTTTTTTTATGGAATTTCAACACCACTGTAACCAGTATCTTTAAAAGCTAGTATTTTGCCTTGTTCAGTTTCTGATAAGTGTAATTTTCTCGGTATTGTTTTAAAATACACAAGAATAAAACAAATCTGTATCCACAAAACTTGTATTCGTTTCTAGAATAGGAGAGATATATTTTCTCAGTTTATTTATTCTTTCAGATGATGTAATCAGCAGACGACTTAATACTTCTTTCCAAGTTACCATCCGCCAATTTTTATAATTTTCCAAAATCCAAAAAATATCAGGGTTTTTTACAAATTTATTTTAGTTTATTATTCGGTAGCATTAATTTAAGTCGTAAAAAATTTGCGCAGTTTGAAATCGCAGTAATTTTACATTTTGGCCATTTTTCGCCCTACATTATACTTCTTTATCGGACTGCAAACAACAAAATAATTTTTATTCCACAACGAATTTGCGTCCATGGTCATATTATTTCGTTCGCTTTCTCATAGGTTCTACTCTGGCGAGTTTATTATCTATTTTATAGAAAATGTAATCACGTTCTTGTTCCGATTCATATAAGATCAGTTGAATGCGCGTCGTCGCAAGAATATTGTAATTTAGCACAGAATGAGAGAAGTCTATCGTCCATTTTGTATATATCGCTTCTTTTGCAAAAATATAATATTGCGCAAGCGTAACACTCAGCCGAGAGTTAATTTATCGATTTCGGAGGATCCAAATGTAACACTGAAACAGTGGTTTAAACCTGAATTCGGTTTTTACGATAACCCGGTGATAATCTACGATCCGCGGTTAAATTTGGACTTGTGAATACGGCCGTAAGTATTCCAGGTTTTAATTGTTGATTAATATATCAAGTTTTTTTTTTTTTTTGCATTTTCATCTTAAAAAACAAGCTAGTCACAATGAATTTATTCGAGAAAATATGTGCCGAGAATGCATTCACGTATACCAAGATAACAATTTGATTGCTTTGTTACCAAAACAAATACAATATAATCCATATACAGAGAGAGTATTCAAGAGAAGAATAAGTTAACTTTATCAATATAAGAAATTGATCGAAAAAAGTTTTGTTAAAAATAAGCCTAGGCCACAGATCGCGAAGTGTTAAATTTGTCTCAATATCCGTTTCCGCTTAGAGAAAGGAAGCAATTATAATGCACATCACAGAGCTTAGACAAAGTACAGATACTTTGTTACTAAAGTTCACAACAAAGCGTAAAGAAAGAGAGGATTAATCAGGGATCATCCATAAGTCCTATGGATGCCAAGGATTTTCTACTTTTGTTTGTAAAAAGGATTTACTTGCAACTAGTTTATCCAGTAAAATGGCGTTGTCACCAATTTCAATGATATATTTCGGATATATTTGCGTGTGATGTAAGAAAACAGTTTTAAAGGAAAAATTGTGTTACAAGAACATAATAGCATTTTTTCATCTCAAGCTGGTTTTTAACGTGAATTTCTCAAAATAAATATAGATTAATGTCATTCCATTGATGATGAAGATGATACTACTGATGGTAATTAGAGAAGAATGTCTATATTTCATAACTACTGTAAATTTTGTGCTTATACGCTTTTCCAGATTTTTTAATAAAGCATTATTTTAAATCTGTGCTCAGATGGCAAAATGTTATAAGTCACTTTTTTTAATTTTTCATGACAGCAATTTTAAGTTTCAAAATTCAACATGTAGTTCTGCGGTTTTTGACTTATTACAATTTTTTACCTTTGTTTTCTCTCAAACTGAAAGAAAAAGACTTGCGACATTTTGCCACCTTTTGAACATTAACGAATCAGACTCCAGGATAGGACTAACTCAATTTTTTGGGAAAAGTGACAATATTTTATGAATCCTAGATTAATTTAAATGAATATACAGGTTTGTTAGAATTGCCACAGTACAGCAATATCATCACTCGATATTTGCTGGAAATCAATCTGAAAAAGCGTTTCCTATTTTTTTAAATTGGGTGTGGCATTCTAGAGACAAACACGTCGAAAGTTTTATGACGTCACTTCTAGTCATTTGAAATTTTAGTTCGAAAAACCCCCAACAATCAGTTTGACCTCTGAATTTGACTGTACCTGGTGAGTAAATGGAGACGTAAATAAAGCATCACATATAGATGTGAAAATCTGAATGTGTGCGTTAAAATATAAGATTTAGGTAAAATACATTCTAATGAAGTAGACGGAATAGAGTGGGCTGTGGCAACTTAGCCACAGATCTCCATATAATCCTTATTAAAGGGAATTTGTTACGCGCATCTTCCCTACCCGATGGGGAATTCGTCAGATCGATTTGGAACGTGGTCGCAGAAAGACTACGCCTGAATGAACCTATCCATTCTCTTTGTTTCATCGTCTTTGTGTCAGTTTCCTGTCTTTGTGAATAAATAGATGTTTAAAATAGAAATGGACTCGATGTAATAGTTATTACATCACATGGGCTGAGTTGATAGTCGTAATACCTTAGAATTGTGAGTCGCGTAGACTTGTGAATCTACTTTGACCGATCGATCCGCTATCAAAGCATAAACTAGAGTTTACGCTCGTGAATTAGTCCTGCAACAGGATTCGTGCTGTCTTCCGATATCACGTGTGGTCGCCATAAGCCAGTGCTCCAGTGAGTTTACATACCTAGCAATATCAAGTGACCTTCGCCTACTGATCTTCAATAAGGTATATCGTTGTAGATACGCATGTGCTGTAATGCCAAGCCCAAACGAAAAACGAACCTTTTTAATACATTTCGAATGATTTTCGACAAAGAATCCAAAGAATCGCGAGGTACAATTACTGTTTATTCGGTTTTGTGTGACCAACATGTATCAGTTATGGTGTTATCGGTATAGAAAATAATTTTTTTGCAGTGAATGTGTCCAAATTTTACAACGCATCTGTAACTTTTTTTTATATTTCCAATGGCAAGGCTGGGTACAGATTGCAAAGACAAATACAATACAGTACAGAATTGACCGAAGTCATTGTAGCCTTTTACAAGGCCAGAAGTGATGGTCACTTGTGAAGGGGCACCCAGTGGGTGGATCATCATTGTCCCTAACAAAGGACAGCACAATTTACATCCATGCCCTGACCCGGATTCGAACCAGGAACCTTCCGATCCAGAGGCCAACACCTTGACAACTAAAACGGTTGGTTGGCTCTGTAACTAACAACTCTTAAACCAATGAATCATTCCGTGTCAAATCAAAACGCTAAAGTATCATTTTCAACCTGATATTTACAATTTCAAAGACATTTATTATGCATGTAACCTCATATAAGAAATGAAATTGTGTGCAATCTAAATAATTTTTTAAATTGTAGTTGATTGAAAAATTGAAAATACTCGTCGAAATTTGGGTTACATTTGGTTACGAATTTCGAAACATCTCGGTTTTCACCAATACTAGAAAACTTAGAAACTAAATATGGGCTTATTACTAACTCCGTGAAACAAGCTTCTAATTGATATAGTACAACTATGACTTTTTTTTTATAGAATAAGATTTCAAAGCCATACCTTGAATTTGTTACCTTGGGTTTTCAGAAATCTTACATCTGAAAATATTTGAAAATATATTTCTTAGGCTTATGAATCCTCAGCATATGCTGTAAATTCGGAACTCTAACTACATTTCAAGCTAATTAGCATTTATTTTTCATACCGACTTAAGCAAAGGCTTGGCTAACAATAAACTAGGGCGAACATGCCCGCTGCGAGCAAATGATGGAACATTGGCATATTACCCATTGAATAATATGATTTCAGTCAAAAACAAAATAATTAGTATTCTTTAAAATGATTTTAGCGTTCCTGATTAAAACGTTTAGGTAAATATGAACTCATATAATTTTTTTTTCAGAATTTTGAAAATATAATTTTTGCAAAATTAAAAGTTTTTAATCACATTAAAAAAAATTTCCTTAGAAACATATTCTGCTAAGTTTATAAAATGTAAAACCTTGATAAAAAAGCTTTCCATTAAGATAAAAATAGCCTCTTAACATAGATATATCCCAAGCAAAGCTAAGTTGAAAAAAATTAAAAAAAGACATAAATTCAAACATAAAAAGAATCAAACTAGTCTTTCAAAACTTGTGTTTTTAGCTTTCGACAAAAAGAATACCCCTATACTCACTGAAGTGAGTTGAAATTGTCAATATCGTGATTGAGTGCTTTGTTGAATGTTTGTTGCCAAAAGTTTGCTTTCTGCAGCTCTCCCACGCTCGATTTCACAAATTGTTTGAGCTGGCGAAAGTTTTATTTGGAAACTGGTCTTCCTGTCACGGTCTCAAGGGTGAGGGAAGTGGAATGAACTGGAAGAAATGAAGAGTTGTGTCTTTCCTCATTTTGTCTCTCTTTGTTTTAATGAAAGAAGCATTGTATGTACACTTTCGAACGCAGACTAACGAACAAGCCTGTTTCGATGACCCGGAAACAACTCAAAGTTATCGTTCGGAACAAGATTGTCACAGTTCTTGAAAGTCGTTTATTTGAATTTCGCTTCTTCAACTCCGGTCCTAGGAAAAATTCTTGAAAAATCACATTAGTGTTGCCAACCTTTTCTGAGCAGCTTCAGGAGCATTCTCATAAAATTTCAGGAGTTTTTAAGGTTGCTTCAGCAGCAACACAAAAATAACGACAAAAATGAAAGACCAGCATATTTTTCTTTTAAAACAGTCATAATATATATATTATACAGGTTACAGAGCGGTCAAATGCGTCATACACTACATACTACCACCAGAATTTAGTTCAAATAACCTATCACGTGACTGACTGTTACAATTGATGCGCTTCTTAGGAAAACACAAACACGCAGCGTTGCTATAAGTTGTGAATTCCTGTTGGAGCGGTAATTGGTAATTTGTAATTAACGTCGTACTAGAGCAATACAAAGGGCTATTGACGACTATCCGGGATCAATCCCTTAAGGGAAAGATCCGAGGACAACACCTCGTAATTTTGAACCACGGTCAGATGACGAAGCAACACCTGAGCTGGCACCCCACTCTCCAAACATCCACACCAACCCAACGTGAGGACTTTTGGCCACCACAGATTTAAGGTGCACCAGCCGCCTCTACATCATACGCTTACAAACATGCATGCCCGGACCCGGATTCGAACCAGGAACCTTCCGATCTAGAGGCTAACTCCTTAAACACTATACCGGTAGAGGAATTCGAGACGTTGGACTTGAATCTCTTCTCGCGGCGCTTCTACCCTGACTCTTGAAAAACCGGTCTTTTCTCTCGGCTTGTCGGGTAATTAAAGCGCATTGTTTTTTTTCGAAGATATCAATGGAACTGAGAAGCAGTAAAAAAAGGCATTTTCTTGGTTGATGAGGTGAGTCATTGATAAAGGTTAGAGAGGAATCCGTAACATACGATTTTCAGAATAACGTGCCTGAAGTAGTTACCGTTCATTACGATGGAAAATTGTTACCATGCCTGGATGTGAGAAGTTCTAAAGAAGAACGCATGCCGATCCCTATTTCTTTTGGAGAGAAGGAGCAACTTCTTGCAGTACCAAAACTGGAGAGCTCTTCCGGCAAAGATGAAGCTAAAGCAGTTTAAAAGGCACTTAAAGAATGAAATCTTAATGATAAAGTACAAATAATGTTCTGTGATACTACAGCATCTAATACAGACCGCTTGAATGGAGCTTGTGACGTTTTGAACAAAATCTAGAAAGAGAATTGTTACTCTTTGCTTGTCGTCATCATGTTTATGAACTGGATCGGAAAAGTGTATTTCAATCAAAGATCCAAATCGCAAGCAGTCCCGATATTCCACTGATCAAACAATTCAGAGACAGCTGGAAAAGCATTAATCCTAATGCTATCGAAACATGCACAGATTTTGACAAACAGCATCTTTTTAACGCGACCATTAACGGATTGGTGACGTTTTTCAACCATGAACTGCAAAAATCCATTAAACGTGACCGATTATTGGGAACTGATCGAACTATCTGTTATTTTCTTGAGAGGAGATAACGAGAGTAAAATTAAAATCAGACCTCCTGGCGAATTGCATCCAGCACGATGGATAGCAAAAGCTATTTACTCTTTGAAAATATGTTTGCTGCACTCTCAGTTCAAAATGAGCGTTGAGGACAAACGAGCGTTGCAATATATTTGTTTATTCATTGTGGCAGTTTATGTGATACACTGACTTGGATGCAGTTTGGCCGTGAAGGCGGCGAATCAAGATTCGCGTTTTTTAAAGACGTTAAAAGAGTATGAAACAGTTGACAAATTGCTTTCCAAAGCGGCCCTGAGCAAGTTCAGTCAACACCAGTGGTATTTATCAAAGGAAATAGCCGTACTATCACTCTTTGATGCTAATGTTTATAAACAAACTAAGGCGAATATTGTAGCGAACTTATAAAGAGAAAGTTAGAATGATTTTGGGAAGAGATATGTTCCATCGAAGGAAGAGATGTCTGTATCTTTATATGATGAGAGTTTAGTTTGATCAGTTATTTTAAATTCTGTTAATTTTCTTGCGATACTAATTTTTCTTATTGTTTTATGGAAATCATTGAGTGATTTCGTTTCCATCAAGAGCATAAATTTGTTTTCGAGATTAAAAGTTGACAACTTCTTCCTGTAAGAAAACGTATCTTCGTGGGAACAAAATGCAGCCTTTGTGGAAGCTAAAAAAAAAGAATTTTAGCTTAAAAGGAGTAAATGGCACAGTTGAAAGAGCTGTTAAGCTAATGCAAGCCTTCCCTGGTTTAATTACAGCAGAAAAAGAACAGAAACAGTTCTTATTACGCTGTGTGCAAGAACATATTAAGATGTATCCAGACTGTAAAAAAGAGACCTTAAAATAATAGTATCCAGAATAATTATGTATAACTTTATTTTTTAATAATTAAAGGCATTACTTAAATTTGTCTTTTAATCAATATTTACCTAAGATATGCATAGTTGCCATGACCTAGCTACGTATTAAGATCTGTTCAAAAAATGTCTATTTCCATAAACTTTGGGGCCCTGTCGGCACGGGTTAACATTAACGTAGGAAGTTAAAATTTTTATTTAATTAAGGCTTAGTATATTACAAAGAATTAGGGTATATATATATTCAGGATTGAACCACACATTACGCGGAGTTGCAGATTTTCGATGCTTAAGCATAGAAACTCCGGAAGTTCCCGGGGCACTTAGCAACTCAGCATAATGCTTCGTTTAATCCAGGGGTGGCCAACCTGAGGCGCATTGGATGAGTACGAGTGGCGCATTGTATCTTTGCGCCTTCTTATTATTTTCAAATAGGCGCATAACTGAATCCATCTTCATATTCTCAACAGCAGAGTGCTCTTATTTCAATTCATACAGCCTTTTTATTCATCAGTTCGTCACAATGTTTCGACAGTTTTCTATTGATACTATGTGTGATACGACGTACGTACTTATGATCTGTTTGTTCTTTTGCAACTCTTAAAGTTTTAAACTTTTTAATGTTTTTTTTTTTTTTACATTCCTGTTATTGATCACAGTGTAAAAGAAAATGAGCAAAGGAAGCTCACGAAGTAAAAGAAAACGTGAATTTAATGAACATTGGGGAAATGAGTTGTTATTCATTGCAAGTCTATCAGGAAAACTGTTTTGAATTGTTTGTGAAAGTAATTTTTAACATATTAGAAGACATGATATTTATAAACACTATAAAACACATCATCAGACTAACATAGATGGGAAAATGGAGCTTGTTCTTGGGTCGGAGTTACAACTGGAAGACCTTGTCCATTCTTTTTTCGAGCATTGGATGTGTGATGTGTTAGTCCAGCTAAGCATTTTTATAAGAGGAATTGATGATAATTTTAATGTCTTTGAAGAACTTGCCAGTCTGAAGTCGTGTTGTAAAACAAGCGGATCAGACATATTTAAAAAAGGAAAAGCCTGCCTAGAAATTCTAAATTAGAATATAGTAAACTCATCAGTATGGGTACTGACGGTGCGCCGTCAATAGTAGGTACAGTGAATGGCACTGCTACTTTGCTAGGAGAATTTTTTAAATCGCCCTGTACTAAACTATCACTATATTATACACCAAGAGGCACTGTGTGGAAAAACTTTAAAAATGTTGCATGTTATGTTACCGGTTGTGAAATGTGTGAATAAAATTAGAGCAACAGCATTAAACAGACGAGAATTCAGAGAATATTGTGAATTGTTAGATTTGGAATACATGGCGAACCTTTCCTTCATTATGAGGTGCGCTAGCTTTCTAGAGATCAGGTTCTGAGTATATTTTCGAAATTGAAAAATGCTGTTTATAATTTTTTGAACAGGAAATTGAACTATCTGACGCAAAACCCCTATTATTTGATAACCTCTGGCTATTGGATTTGGCATTTTTAGTTGATGTTACACGCCATCTCAATTACCTAAATTCGAAACTAGAAGAAATTATTTCCTAGCTTAGTAAATAGCATCAATTCATTTAAAATGAAATCAAAACTGTTCATCTTTCTGTTAGAAAATCAGGACTTGAGTCATTTTCCACTCTTGAAATTAGATATTTCGTTTTGAAACGACGTACAGATGTGGACAAACATTTGCATCCATGAAATTTATTAAAAGCAAAACAAGGTCGCAAATGGCGGATTCAAATTTGAAGAATTATCTGCTGCTCTCGGTAACAAATTTAACACCAAACATTGAAAGACTAGCGAAATCCAAACAGGATCAAAAATCTCATTAACAGTAAGTAATGTTTATGTGCTATAATTATACGTATATTGTTTAACACATGCAATAGTTAAATCATTTAAATTTTTAATATGTCTATAAACATACTTTTATTAAAACCGTCATTAAGGGTTTGCCAGGACCATGAACGTTAAAAAGGTAGTAAAGGTGGTTGAGTTGTATGGCGCATCTGAACTCGTATGAGAAAAAAAAAAATTGGCGCATGGTATGTAAAAGGTTGGCCACCCCTGGTTTAAACCATCGTTTCCCATACGTTTTTGGCTCAACGCCGACTATTCAGACAAAGTTTTTTGTGCCTCCCTTTGAAAAATTTTGTTTCAACTAATAGGACATTGCAAATGTCTCTTTGTGACTTGTTTTTTAATATCACCATCATATTGAATTAGGTATTCGTATAATTTTAAAATTTCAAAATCTATTACCGAAATGAAATTATTTTGAACTGAAATTACAACGCTATTTATCGTAATATCAAGAAATATAAATGACACATAAACACATTAGATTATTAATTATTATTGGAAATTAAAATCAATAAAATCAGCAAATTTTATATGATCACTAATACGAAGGATGAACCTTGTTATGTGTCACCAATTTATGTATATTAGGTTCTGCTTTCGTCAGCAGTACCTCGAAATCTTTAGTCAACTATTTTAAGACTAGGTTCCTCTTTTTATAATAGTTTTAAGAATCAATTACATTACTTCCGAAATTCCTGCTTTTTCCAGGGGTGTTGTGCCCACTTTGAGAAACTGGTTTAGAACTAGAAATTTACATTCAGATGTTATTTTAATTTGACAGCAGCCCGGATTCTGTTTGTCGATTTTCATCTTTCTTTTAGTATTTAGGTTTTAATTAGTCTCTTAAATTTTACTCGTTACTAAAAATGAGATTATTTCAAAACGTTCGGAAGTTCTTGGATTATTCATGATAAATACTTGTATTTTAATGTAAAGGGGAATAAAACCGGTACTAAGGTATATTAGTACGCTCTACTATTATCCACTGTCATCACTCCAATCCCAAGAACACTCCAGAACAATGGTTTAGTTATTTAATATATTTGCATGCTCCTTTTCATGAAATTATGTATGAAGCAGAAAATCAGTTTGTTTGAAGCAAGAAACCTCTCGAATACTGATCTAATGACAGTTGCATTCTTATTATACCTACAAAATTTCTAGGTCAACGTAACTATTTTTAACTCACTACGTCGTTCTCTTATTCGACCCTAACCTTTACAACTCACCAAATAGTTTAGAGTTTCCACTCCGACGACAGTTGCGCATTTTACTCTGTCTTTAATTTTTAGGGCGACGCATCCATTTTCAGCTCGCTATGTGTAGTGGCTCTTAAACCGTAGAAATAAAATTTTATGTAGAACATTTCTCTAGAAGAGACAAATTTTTGACCACACTGGAATTACGATCAAGCTTCAAATCCTATCGCGAGTCGAACAATAAGGGGAAGAACAGAAGGAACTAAACTGGAGGTCACAGAAGTGCGGTTTGGTTTGCGCGAAGCAACGAAAACTCTCAGTCAAAACCGAGTAGCATTTAATAAAATACAAAAAAAAAATTTTGCAAGAGAAATTATCTAGTACATTTTTTATAGATAAAATAAAAACCTTAAATGTGTGTTTGTTAAAATGTAAATGTAAAATTTTATGTTATTTAAAATTTTAAATGTTAAAATGTAAAATTGTTAATAAGGTTTTTAAATCTGTTCAAGCAAATATTATTTTAAACGTGAAATAAAACTAAATATGTATTTGATATACAACCTAATCTCTGGGGAGAAGTAGAATGTTGTAGATTCGCTGACCTATTTGGCTGTTTTATACTATGTTAAGTGGATCTGTACGCTCGAAGCCGAGTAAATACACTGAGATTAAAACATTTTTTCCATTCGTGGCATTGATTCGCATTGTAATTCTGCTCAGATGTTAGGCGAAATCATCTTGTAAATGCTCATCTCAAGAACTATTCGAACACTATTTTATGGAAAGTTGACTTGTTAAATTGTATTTTTGTTAGTAACTCCGCGTCATCTAAAAATAATCACCCACTCCACAGTTTGTAAAATATGGCCTAAAGGGACTATCTGAAGAGCAGCTATGCGGATGTGTTAGATGAGAACTTTGAAATAGTTCGTTTAAGATTTAAAAGTTTTTTCACTTAAAATAAATACAATTTTCAAAATTAAACAATCATTGAAACACATTTGATAAAACCTTTTCCAATTGCTCCAAATGTTTAAGGATATTTAAATTGTTATTCTTAACAACATACTTTCCCAATAGTTTCATTTCTTAAGTGCAAAATGAGAATAAATAGTGTTGCTAGATCTTTTCTCAAAAGAATTTTACAAAGTATCTTTATAAGATAAAAAATCTATTTGACCCAGGCAGTAATGATTCTGTTATATTGTGTTCTGTCGTCATGAAAGTGGCCAGACTAATCTGTACGGAATTTCTAGGTCAACACAACGGCTTACTACGACGTTTCCTTAGAAACATGGTAGTTTAATATGGAATATTACGCAATAAAAAAAACAAATCAATACAAAACGTCAAAATCTATCATGAGTCGAGAAATTGAAAGAGGAAAAAACAAACGCACGTGAAGCTGAAAAATCTCGAAAAGCTGCTTGACGATGCTCCGAAATCAATGAGGAAACAGAAGCGTAAATTAATAAGTCGGAAACAGCAAAAACGTCCGAAAACTTCTAAGGAAAGCGGTATGACTTAATTCGTCTGAATTAGCAAAAATTCTCGAAAACTGTTGAGGAAACAGAGCTATGATGGTGTGTCTGAAGCAGCAAAAACTCTCAAAAAATGTTGTGGAAACAGAAACTCGACTGGGTTAGTCTGCAACAACAAAAACTCCTGATATCAGCTGATGAAACAGGTTCTTATCAGTTTGCCTGAATTAGCACTAACTCCCGAAAGCTGGCGAGGAAACAGAGGCATGACATAGTGTGTCAAAAGCAGCAAAAACTAAAAAAAAAATTGGTGAGGAAACAGAAACTCGACTTGGTTTGTTAGAAGACACAAAAACTATCAACTACTGAGAAAACAGAAACCTGACTTGGTTAGTCTGCAACAGCAAAAATCTGAGGACATCTGATTACCGACATCTGAGGAAACAAATCTGCTTGCTGGTGTGTCAGAAGTAGCGAAATCTCTCAAAAACTGCGGAGGTAAAGAAACGCGACCTGCTTAGTCTAAAACAGCAAAAACTTCCGACAGCTGAGGAAACAAAAGAGCTGCTTGATCTGTCACTTGCTAGCAATCAGAGGCCTGGCATGATGTGTAAGAAGCTGCAAAAGTCCCCGACAGTTTGGGAGGAAACAGAAGCTCGACTTTGTTTGTCAGTTTTAATAAAAAACAACAAATAACTTACTAGAAAACAAAAGAAACGCGACTTGGTTAGTCTGAAACAACAAAAACTCTAGAAAACTGGAGAAGGAGCGACCTGGTTTGCCTAAGTCAATCAAAAAAATTAATAAAAACAAATACTTATAATTATATTTAAAAATGACTTAGGCCCCATTCACATGAGGCGCGTAAAACGCGCGTTTGGCGAGGCTATCAGGGTACCGCTCTTCAAGGTCGCGAAGATAGATATTTGAATTAGAGGAATAAATAAACATAATTTCATGGTGGGATCTTGCTATCCTCACCATACGCGCGTTGAAACGCCTCATGTGAACGGGGCATACGTTCTGTAATAAAAGGGTTGTTACATGTACTTTTTATTAACTTTGTATTCTAATAGTGAATTTATAATCCAACCTGCTTAAGTGTATACCGCGATAAATCTATAACAATAATTCCCACATTACTGTAAATTTTTTATATCATTATTCTCAGCGCACGAATAAGAGTGCAAAGAATTTCAACGAATGAAGGAGAGTTAATATAGAGATATTAGTTGAGCATTTAATTTATCTGAAAGCCCTCCTTTAAAGCTGTTCCTTCCGTGTACCATTCTGGTGTCTTTTTGTATTTCCTTTGAATACTCTTTGAAAAATTGCTTTTGTGCCGTTCCAAGCATTCTTTTCCCTTTGAAAGTTTAGTTTGAATGCATTGAACGATGAATAATGGGGTATGAGCATTCCATAGCTCAACCGCTTTTTTAAGAAAAATTAGCAGCTACATTAATCACTCAAATAAAAAATGTTAACGTATTGAAAGAACCGAGGTTATTGTTACGGTTTTACAATAAAGTTTAAAGATGGGTGTTGGCTCAGGTGGAAATTTGCCACGATGTAATTCTTCAGTTGTTTTTCATCCGATTGGTTTAATTTCGGGTTTCCAGACCTCTTGAAATAAGATGTTGGGAAATAATTTTAACGGGTTTATAAATTAGCCTATGTATTTAATTAAAATCCTAAAAGTAATCATTTCTGAGACAGAAAATATGCAGTTAGAAGTGAAGATTTAGCAAACTGTGTATCCTATAAATTGGCTGCTTGAATATCTTCATTGTCCGATAATACCTCAACCTGGAAAGGCACAAATGTACAAATTTCGAAGGAATTTGCACCAACTGACTTATCCGTTCCACTAAATACAACCTATATGGTCACGGGGATCACCTTTTTCAACGTCATATAGTTACAACCAGTAGGATGAAGACAAATATGTGAGCATTGTGTATATGTGTCAAAATTTCGAAATACTGGTATATATCTTTGATTGATTTTCTGAAATTTTGTTGAAAACATTCAGAAAGGTCTCTTAAACATTTTCACATTAGTTCTGACGCATTATTATGCACTACAATGAACTACAAAAAATAAAAGTATTTAAAAAATGTTGCTTCTTAAAAAGAAATATTTCTTTCGGAGGTAATGGTAACAAAGTTTTCAATATAAAACGGAAATAACTCTTAAGACCTTTTAAAAAAGAATGGTTAAGAAAACATGAAGTGTCTAATTCAAGAAAGTGTCATGCAAAATGTCAATTTCTGTTTAAGAATAGCAAATCACCTAAATTCAATATCAACTATTTTCATGGTCTGTGTGTGTGTGTTTACTATTCCAAATTGAAAATAATTCTATCAAAGTAATACAAAATGTAGGAACAACACAATCACCTATGATAACGAACAGCTTTATTTCTTGGAAAACTGATTAATAATTTTATGAGCGAGGAAATGTTTCAAAAAAGAAACCAATGATATAGAAGAAAATCAGAAATTACATTTTCAAACAAAAATTGAAATTCAAAGATAATATTTCGTGTCACGCACTATAATTATAATGAAGAACATCTGCAATCACGATGTTTCAAAGTTTTGGTCTGAGAAAAGCATATTATACTTTGTATTGTTAATAATCAGCGATAATAGTATAATATACTAAAGACAATAATATTTAATTTAAAAAATAATAATTTGTCATATACCGTATAAAACATTTTAATTACAATGTATGTTTAAACTGCATATCGTACACAAATAATGAGTTGTCAGATAAAAGAAATGAATGAGTTTTCGAGAAACATTTAATCAGAGATATAAAGATGCATCAAATATGATTTTCTCTTTGCCTCTATTTCTTCTGGGGTTTATACAAATTTCGTAGACAAAAAAGTGTGTCACGTAGGAAATTAATTCAAGATAAATTGAATTGGGTAAGTGCTGTGTATAAATATCGCATTACTCTTCCCTTTAGAACATCGCAACTCATTCTAAAAATTTGGGGAAAAGATCCACGATTCGATTAATTTTCAATGATGTTTTTTATGAACTATAGAGAGTCATTAGGCATTTATAAGCCCCAACAATTTGTTGTAAAGAAGTAGAATTTCATATTCAAAGCATCATTCTTCTTCATTTTGTTCTAGACAATAATGTAATATGTGTATTAAATATTAATGTTGAGTGATTTCAAACATTAGAAACGTTTGAAGTACATGCTGAGCTTATGCAGAAACTTAAAATACTTGATTCATCGACTGATTCATACTGATTAAGGGGTACAATTAGATGATATTATGTCAAAAAGTTAGTAAACGTTGATCTGTAACGAATGCATTACATTTTTATCTACGATTGCAGAAAACTAATCGAATAATATCTCATTATTTCTGCAGCGTTCATAGAAGGGAAAATTTAAAATTACAATTAAGTAGCATATTTGTGAAATTTGTTCATTATGTAATATGAAGATGATCCCTAAAGCAAATTTTGCACATAGGAATTTTTATAAAATGTTGTTTCCTGTTGAATGGTATATTTTCTTCAAAATCCTAACCCTCCAATCGTTAGCCTAGTATAAACAATACAGAACAAAATTGTGGTTTCCCCATGGTACATATACTTTCCTTCATTACTCAGGGTCATCGTGACTCAAATGGATTTGATCACTGTGCTAGCAACCTGTTAGTTATAAGCGGTGAAGATTCTGTTCCTCTCTGGATGCATTTCTCTCCCTTTGTATCCGTAAAACTTCCCAGATATGATCCTTACTTGACGTGTTATCTGTCTTGATCATTTTGACCAAATATAAACATAACAAACTTGCCATCCTTCGATGTAAACTATGTTACAACAATTTTGTAAATATGTTTAAATAGTTACACAAAATTTAAACTACAGAATATCGCATATGTGAATGATACGATTTGTATTGAGCTTATTTTTAAAACTCGGAGTAACTACATATCGATCTATGCATTCGTTAAAACGCTGTGTTACACAGAAAATTTTCCTAAATTAAAGCCACTCAGTTTCACAATGATGCTACTTTAGAATATCAAATATATTTGCTTTAATTTTCACGAAATAAAAGTAAAATACTGTGGTGTTCGTTGGTGTGCAATTAATACAACATAAATTAGAACACAATAATTTATTCCACAAGACGAAAAGAGACACAAGACGAACACAACCGAAAGGGAAAAGTTAAGAAGTAAGAATATTGATACGCGCTCCGTTCGCAATGCTTCGCGCATGCGCATTACAAACTTGCGCCGAGAGAGAAAGAGAGCGATATTACGCGAATCGTCTGCTTCTGACAAGAACAACGAATTTCAATTCGTACTCTCCACAATACAAATGAAATAGCAACGTCTTCTAATGTCTCTTTAAGTTCGCAAGTGAATCAATTTTCTCAAATAAATGTTCTTACGATCTCAAGTTCAAACTATTAAAATCTACAAACCTGAAAAACTTTTTGAATTCGCTTGAAAATTGAATTTACGAGTAGACACAGAGAATAGAATTCTCTAGCGGGACATTCTTTTCAGTTGGGCATTTCACGTCAGTTTAAGTTGGACAATTCACGTCATAGAGTGTTATTCTAGTATTTGAACTCGCAACCTATGGTTTAAAGAATATTTCTGTAATAGCTTACATGAAAAATGTATGATATGTCATGAGAATAGTATCTGAACTTCAAAGTACAGATTTATTCCTATAAAAAGAGTTCTGTTCACAAGAATAGACGAAAAACTTTTATATTCTCTCAAAAATGCTATACCATTCATTTATTCTAAGAAAATTTTTCTATGTTTGTAAATTAATTCAAAAGCGAACTCTTCAGTCTCGGAAATGACAAAACTAAAGCCTTTGGGGCTTTAGAAGTTGTTTTAAAATGAATTTGTTAGCTGCGATGAGATAAGAAAATGAATAACAGTTTACAGAAATTTATGGAAAGCTTCTTTAAAATCAATTCACATTTTGTGATAAAATAATGATACATTTTTAAATGAAAAATTTAGAAGGACAAGAGGAACTACACTAACACAAAAGACCTAGTTAAAGAGCTAAGTTTAAAGCTTGGGATTTTTCTTTCAAAGCTAAATGTGGGCGAAGATAGTGTTTCGGTGGTGGTAAATACTTCTAGTACGTATACCGAACCTGATGTCAATTGGCTTGTTTTCGTTATATGATTTCGGCACTTCGCTAATAGAAATCATAAGGAATGAATTCAGAATTGATTGATCAATGCCAATTGATCGTACGCCAAACTCATAAAAACGGCGATTGGCTACATTTTAAGGAAATCCCAATATGTATCATACGAGATCATTTGGTTAGCGGAGGTAAAATATTCGCATTCCGTGTGCTTAGTTTGTTTACATTGAACATTACTTGCTTAGAACGTATACTATGATGTGCAACTTCACAAGCAAATGTAACACTTAATTTATTATTCCCAAATTTCATAAAAATCAAATTTCAGTCCAATATGACACATACAGTACTAATACTTATATGATAAACGAACCATTTTACTCTATAAATATTTAAAAATTATCCTTGATTCCGTAATTGAAGAACTTGTTGGAGAACGCTGAGTTAAAATCAAATAGGGTCCGTCTCGGCGAGGTGCAAATTTTGCTGACCTCTTCTTATCTTTGTTGCTCACCGTATGTGAGGTGACCCATACTTGATCTCCAGGTGAGTATTGGGGAACGCTTCTTCTTCCTCGATCAGCATATTTCTTTCTCTGATCCTACTTTTGTTCGACAAGATCTTTTATCTCAGAGGAGATCTTAGCAAATTTCCGTAAATGTGGTGTGATCTCAGCAATGAAGTTGTCATTGTTGATAACTGACCTTATGTCATGTTGAACATCATCAAGTGTTCTAAGTTATCTTCCAAATTGTAAAAAGGCTGCAGTATGAGCAGTGGTGTCACATTTTGCAGTGTTCAGAGCTAAACGTATAGTTGGGAGTTTTTCTGACCATGTGGTGTGGTCATCATCGACAAGAATGGCTAGTCTTGGTTTTAAATCCCTGTTTTTCCTTTTTACTGGGTTCGCTTGTGGACAGTAAACTGGAGTAAGAATCTGTGTAACTTCGAGAAGATAGCATACTTGTTGAAGGACAGCACTGACGAATTGGAATCCGTTATCACTTATGAGACGACGTGGCAGACCATATCTCAGAAACACTTCCTCTAATAAGGTTACTGCATACTCCTTTGCAGTGGCGTTTTGGAGAGAGAAAAGCTCCACACATTTTGTAGAAGTGTCCTCAACAATGAAAATCAATTTCTTCCCATCTGGGGTTTCTGGCAAAGGACCGAAAAGATCGATCACTAACGTCTCAAAACGCTGTGAAAACACTGGTGTTCTCAAAAGTCCTGCAGGCCTTTGGTTACTGGCTTATAACGACTGCACTCAGCACAATTCCTTTCATAATCTACGATGTATTTTCTCATTCCAGGAAAGAAATAACGCGTTGCAATCTTATGGAAAATGCCCTCAGCACCATAATGTCCACTGGTTGGGGCATCATAATATTGTTGCAGAACTCTTTCATGTTGTTGTTTCGGAACTACCAACTGGGCTTCCTTTGTCTCGGAATCCGGGCCGAATCGACATAAAATACCCTGAGACATTATGTAGCCACGAATAGTCCAATTGACGTAGTTTTCGTCCTTGGAGACGCTCTCAAAACAGTAAATGATTTTCTTCAAGTCATCGTCTTTCAATTGTCCTTCACGTATGTTATTTGCCTTCCTACGTCCAAGCCCAATTCATGTGTCAACAACCTCAAGTCGTCATTGCGGCCTTTTGCAAGGTTTGACATGATTGCATGCTAGTATGCAAAAAGTTCTGGAATTCCGGAAGAATTTTATTGTCTAGAAAAGTTCTGAGATCAATTTTATTGTTCGTAAAGTTTTTAGTTGCAAACAAGCTCCAATATAAAGCGATAATTATTTTCCTTGACATCAACACCCAATACTTAAATTAAGTTTTGATTAACACAATATTCAAAATGATTAATGGAAAACCTCATCTGAAAACACATAATAAAATTTACACTGAATAAGAATTACTTTAAAATGATAATGAAACCTTATCAGATCACACAAAATGTAATTTATAAATGCTTAAGGAAATGAATGCAAAATAATTCTTATACTTAATTTTTGATAATGTGTTCTGGATAATAAATATTCCAACCTAAGTAATACGATTAGAAACACAGATTCAACAACGCGATAGTATTATTAAAAATATCCTAGCAATAATCTTTCTGTGAAAGTGAAGCATGTAAAAGAAAAAGTTTCACCCATATATCAAAAGAGAAAACAAAATTGTGAAAACGAAATACAGACTACGAGTTAGTCAAAACAACATTCACTGAAACAGCTGAGAGAGGGGAAGAAATAAATATATCAGGGAATTCTAAAGGTACTTGTTACTGCGCGCTTACACAAAGAAGTTCATGCGTTCACAAAAACGATACCATACACTTCAATAGCAGGAAAAGCCATTTATTATTGAAATAGAAAGTTTTTTTTTTTAAATCAGCAAACATATACGGATATTCATTTAAAATACAAAATAGTAATGTTAGTTCAAGTTATGCATTGGAAAAACCGAAAGCAGAATAAAATTTCACTACATTAACACAATACTAAAATCAAGATAATTCCCACACCAAATATTGATATCAGTTAAAAATAACGAATATCAATTGCACACATTTTTGAAATCAGGTTGATTTCTTTTGACACAGTTTAGTCTGGATGACTACTACTTTTTAAATAATAATCAAAAACAATGCAATGCAACTTATAATTTTCAAGATCGAAAATAGCAACACAAAACAAAACAAACTTATCTGAAATCATCTGTTGGAAGCAGGTTGCTTCGGTGATTTATCCCCAACTCGAAAATGAAACACATCGGACAGTTGGGTGCCAATTTGTGACCATGATGTTTTGAAATTAATTTACGCTATTCAGGATGAATATGTTTCAGTTTACAATTGCTCATCGCTAGGGTTAGCAAGAACGTAGGGGTAGTATGGATTCTAGAAGAATTTACTTATCTTTTTCAGATCCGTGCTCGACGGTTAGGCCACCATTTTGTGTCCGTGTGCTGAGAAATTCCTCCTTGAAGCGGGCTAACAAGCGACAAACTCTCATTACACTCACAAACATTTATTAATCTAATTTACATAACGTGGACACAATATATACTATTTACATAACATTTCATAACTACTCTGCATAACGGACGCTACGACGCGTCTTAATTCTACGCCACCGATCACTCCCTGACCTCCTGAGGGTGTCCTTGATCGGAGCAAAGGTTAGATTTAGTTTTGGTTCTCACTTTTAGTTCGGAGGTTTATAGCTCTGCAGCTGACGCTGCACTTATAGGTCACTTGTTACAGTTCCCATTTTCTTTCTAAAATACCAATCGTGAAATATTTAATAATATTACCTATTTTTTAACCGATTATCAATTCTAATTGCTTACTACTTTTGGAGCCTGTTATTTGCCTTTCAATACTATGTTATATAAATTGAAATTTTTTTTTAAAATAGAAACTAGAACATTCGGTTTTTGAGTGCTGGAGACGAACAAACTTTTTCTATCATTTAAAAAAATAGAAATCAGGCCACTTCGGTTCTTGATAACTAAACTCGAACTAAATCTCTTTTGAAAACGACCATTACAATTCTTGCATTTGAATATTTTCAAGGTGGCAATTTTAACTGTATCCTTATATTAAAGTTTTGTGGACATTATAGATAGTGATATTTGAAGGCGATCTTTGGGCTAAGTATCACCGGTTTCCAACTGCAGTTGTGGGTTAGGGTTTCTATTCTTATTCTTATTCCTTCTTTTTATGATTTATATATAGCATTGTCTCTGCATCACAGAATTTTTTTTCTTTTCTCATTTGGTCATATTTTAGGTTATGGAACCTCTCGCCGTTGGATGGTTCCAAATCGAGATGTCCATTGGTGGTTAATTTTCCCCTTTCAAGGGCTGAGGTGGGAACTTCATTAGAAGGACCGGCTGGCGCTACCTTTGATCTGGGAAACGACGAGCACAAAGGTTTTGCGGGTCCCCATCGGCTTCCGAATTCTCCGTTAAACTCTGAAAGTAGCGTGTACCATATGGTACTAGCCGACCCTTTTCCCTAACACGTGGACGCTGGAATGTTTCGGAATGCGAAAACAACTTTAGTCTTCGCACGTGCGGCGGCGGCCCATTTGATCCATACACAGCTGGAGTTTCCGGCGGTTCCCCAATCTCGTATCTGGGATCAAGTTTTTGCGGTGGGGGACTCAAGTCGGCATGACAGACGGTTTTCGCAGCTGTGTGGGGGTGTTTCTGTTCGGCAGAGAACATAAACATCTCTAGAGGGCTCGGAATTCACCCCCCTCTCGTTGTCAGCGGCGGTTCTGCGAAGCGAACGTGGATTTTTAGGGGGATTCGGACTCGAGATTCAACGAGAGACAGACGTCTCTGTTTTGCCAATTTTGTTACTTTGGCTTCAGGCAGGTTTCGGTTGTCGATGGCTGTGCCCATAATTATCTTGTAAATATTTATGTAAATAAATAGTTTAATTTTAAACCAGCTGTCCGTCCAAATTCTTACA
The DNA here is from genome assembly GCA_947359465.1 of Metellina segmentata. Taxonomy (NCBI): domain Eukaryota; kingdom Metazoa; phylum Arthropoda; class Arachnida; order Araneae; family Tetragnathidae; genus Metellina; species Metellina segmentata. The sequence goes on from OX375876.1 coordinate 89,040,768, forward strand.
TGACGGTACAGCTTATTATATTGGTGGCAGCGGGGTTGATAGATTAAAACAGCCTCGACAAGTAAATCGAACCTGCCGTTTTGCCTGAAAGAGAAGGCCGATAGAACTTCAAAACCAGAAGTTCGGATTGTCATTTCCGCTGTCGGATTGTCACTTTCGCTGAAACCATAGAACTTCGAAACCAGAAGTTCGGATTTTCGCTGGAGACCGTTTCCCTTGTCTTAGAGAAAGCGAGAAGGAGGTACCGGAGTCACCGACCCCATCCATCACCGAAACGGAAACTCGTCGCAAGAGGTTCTGGTTTTGGTTTCGAGTTGCCGGTCCTTTTCAACGGAGCGTGAGCGGAATCGACGGAAAGTTCGACAAGTCCTGTTCATCAGGGGAATAGTCCAGAGATCAATTTGATCGGCTATTATAGGTTCATCGCGAACCGTTTTTTTCGTCAGTGGCGCAGTGCTATTTGTGCGCGTTGTGGAAGAGGTCGAGACGACCTACACCAGTGGGCTTTCAGCCGAAGAGTGTGTTTGTGGGCTTTTTAGTCGAAGATAGTGCAGTGCAGTGTTTCCACCCGTGGTCCAGCCTGTGGACAGTGGTGCCAAGTGATCCAAGTCAGCAGATACAGGTTAGTGCCATTTCCCTATTTTGTCACTGTGACTAAGTTTCAAGAATTGTGTAATAGCTAAAATTTTGTTAATATCAATTAGTGTGGTCACTCTAAAGGAAATTGATTTAGCTTAAGGATCTTGAATCTGTATTGTGTATCTTAGAATTGCTAAATTATTGTATGTGGTCTGGTATGTTGTATACTGTATGTCGTAAACATTATTGAATTGGGTGTTGTGCAAGAAAAGTAGAGAAGTAATTTTGAATTCTCGAAATGGCGTACTTGGGCAAAGGTAGGAAACAAGATCTGGAGGAACTAGCTGAACTTTTGGGAGTAACTGTTACTCCGGGATTATTTGCACCCCAAATTAAGGATTTAATCATCTCGCACGATTCCTACGATGAGGAATGCACAAAAGTGGCGTTAGAAAGGGTTATACAAGAAAGAAAGGATAGAGAAAGGGAACAAGAGAGAGCGGATAGGGAACGAGAGAGAAGGTATAAGGAACAAGAGAGAAGGTATAAGGAACGAGAAAGACGGTATAACTTTGAGCTTGAAAAACTACGGATTGAGGCATCCCGACCAAAATCCCAGGGAAGAACATTTTTCCCAGCGAAGGAAAGGGAGAATTACCCCCCCACTCGAGAGAGGAACGATTTTTTCCCGCCTAGTTCCCCGAGAGGGAAATTTGACACTTCTGACCGGAGACTTATGCCGCGGTGTTTTGAGTGCAACGCGAGCGACCATTTGAGGCCAAATTGTCCGAGGTTGGGGAAAATGGTGTTTGTAGAACCGATAAATCGACGACTCGGAGGGGAGGCCGAACATGCATTACTGATGCCGTATCTACAAAAGAGATCTGAGCAAAGTCATACAGTTGAAACCCGCTTGCAGAAGTGTGGAGAAAATGTTGCGGCCCCGTTGGCGATAAATAAGACCGACGCGGAGTTGAGATCGGGCGAGCCTATTAGTCTTTCTATGACAGAGGCTAACGACCAGAAAAAAGAACTAAAGGGGCAGAGAGACGACGATGTTTCTGGAGGGAAGAAAGTAAGTCCCCAAGTAACCAAGTTATGCTCTCCGAGGGTGGTATAATCCAGACCGCGATCGCAAAGGTGCGATCGGAAGAACCGTTGGTTCTTCCAGTGGGGGTAGCAAGTGAAACGACGGGAATGATTTTCCTGGAAATACCGAATAGCAGTAAGGGAAAGATAACGGAAGGTGGCCCAGGGTTTGAAGAAGAATTAGAGGTGTCCGTTTCCGTTCAGGAGGAAACTTTAGAAATAGGTCACATGGGCCAAAGGGGGAAAAGAAAAGAGTTGCTAGTGAGTGAAGGGATGAAGCCAAGACCTTTAGCGGTAGGTTCCGGAGCCGGATCAGATTGGGACCCACAACTTACACCGTTAGTGTTTTCCACGGTACACGTGAGCAGCGTTTACGCCCCGGCATAATTGGTGCACGGGAAGAGTATAAAAACCCCAGACACCTTGCGGTATGAGAAATGGTTAGGACCCCAGACAAAATTGTCACGAGATTGGCAGGAATGCGAAATCGGGAGGGTATTGATGATTTTGGCAATGCATCGACCAAAAAAATTGGAAATTCCGCGATTGAATACCGATCTGGGAAAGAAAAAAAGAATTTAATGCCGACAGTCTGAGTGGCGCTTTTCACGAAAATTCAAAGAGCTAAATAAAATGTAATTGAGGAAGATTTGTGTTGTATAGTGTAATATTATTGCGAATCATGTTTTGAGTTGAGTGAAATGGAGATTTTTGTAGTTATGGGCATTTCACTTAAATGTTTCTTTTTTCTTTCTGGAGATTTTAAGTGCTAAAATTGTGAATCATGTTTGCTCGGAGTGAAATTGGTAGCCTTGTAATTATGAAATATTCATCAATGATATCAGTATCTTTTGCTGAGGATTTTAAATGTTAAAAGTTGTAAACTATGTTTTGCGTATGGTGGAATTGATTTCTTGTATCTATGTTCTTCACTCGAGTACTTTTCGCTGAAAGCTACGTGCAAATTTAAATTATGTTTTGTGTAGAGTGGAAATTAATTTTGTGTTTAGGATGTTTTCACTCTGTCATTCTAAACCACTGTCGAAGATTTGTAGTTTTAAAATTGCAACTCATGACGTGTGTTGAGTGAAACTTAGGAATTTGGTTTTCGCTTAACAAGATTGATATTTTATATATGTTTTGGTGTATTTTGGTTGGTTTAATGAAAGTATTATTATAGTTCGTATGGTTTGTTTATTCTGGGTTCGCTTAGCGAAAATATTGAATTTAGAAATATGCTTTGTTGTATTTTTGTCTGGTTAATGGAATTTGTATAGTTCGTATTGTGTATTGAAATTTTGGGTTTCGCTTAACGAAATTCTTATATGTGATGTGGTTAATGTGATTTGGTTTTAGTTTTAACGAATTTGGTATAAGTCTTAAAGTTTGGTGTTTATTTTGTTTTTATTTTAATTTGGTATTTGAGCCTTGAGTGACCATACTGTAAGGGAGTAGAAAGTTACTCCGGTATATGAATTTTAAATTGATTGGATTTAACTTGCCTTACACATATTCTTGAGTCACGGTTTCAGGATATGGTGGTGGTAAGTGATCTGTTATTCTGAATTGCCAGTGGGTGATTATCCGTGCGTCTGTGGATGCGTACGTTGAAAACGTTTCACCTTTGGGAAAAGTTTTTTCAGTAGTGGGGGCGGTTGTACCATATGGTACTAGCCGACCCTTTTCCCTAACACGTGGACGCTGGAATGTTTCGGAATGCGAAAACAACTTTAGTCTTCGCACGTGCGGCGGCGGCCCATTTGATCCCCAATCTCGTATCTGGGATAAAGTTTTTGCGGTGGGGGACTCAAGTCGGCATGACAGACGGTTTTCGCAGCTGTGTGGGGGTGTTTCTGTTCGGCAGAGAACATAAACATCTCTAGAGGGCTCGGAATTCACCCCCCTCTCGTTGTTAGCGGCGGTTCTGCGAAGCGAACGTGGATTTTTAGGGGGATTCGGACTCGAGATTCAACGAGAGACAGACGTCTCTGTTTTGCCAATTTTGTTACTTTGGCTTCAGGCAGGTTTCGGTTGTCGATGGCTGTGCCCATAATTATCTTGTAAATATTTATGTAAATAAATAGTTTAATTTTAAACCAGCTGTCCGTCAAATTCTTACATGACGGTACAAGCGGAAACCAACTTTTAACTGTGTCGGCTCATTAACGGAGTGCTGGGAAACTTGGTGCTGGGTCACGGTTGTCGGCCAAAGGCACCTCGTCTTCCTCCCCCTTCAACTTCACCGCTTCACAGGAAGATTCATAGAGCTTGATTTCGTCACATCGCGCTATGACTCTCTGTGAATTTTTATGTTACTTTGTGATGATGACTCAATGGTCTGTGAAAAGGCAAAACTGATACTTGCCGATTGTTTGAAAACAAGGCAGGAACGGGCCAATAAAGTTTAATGATAAAGTATGCCCGGTTTGATAATTTTAAGAAGAGGACTGCTGATCTACCACTTTGAAACCCAGAGTGCCTTTAAGAAACATAACGAGCAGAAAACTCAGTTACCTGTGATCAAACAGCAAGGCTTGGGCAACCAGAGAATATTTCAGAGAGTGACTTAGTGTCACATTTGGGTCAAGTGAGGAAATATCTCTCATTGACAAAGCCTAGCAGCAAGTTTTCTATAGAACATTGAACTCTTCTTGGAGGAATTTGTGACCAGAAGCAGTTATGGAAAGGGACTTTGAGGCTATGCATATAGTGGAGTATATTGTCTCTATGGGCAGGTTAATGGGTCTGGATGTGAGTGATGGTGACGAGGTGTTAGTGGAGGGGCACAGGGAAGAGACGACGGTTAGAGAGAGAGAGCTAGAAGCAGCGGACGAGGCTAGTTCTATGTGCTCGACTGAGAGAATACATACTTTTATGTATTGGTGTAACGATGTTAATGTTATGATGTAAATACCATAACCCTTATAAGAAACCAAATATATATATATGTTACCGCTAGAGCTCGAAAGCCGTTTATTTGCACATTACATAGCTAATCTGCAGATTAACTGATTTGCTCCGTTAACGTGCGGCATCAAGAGTTTTTCGCATTTAACCTAGGTAATGAGCACATTAACGGCTTCCGTATCGTTAAAGTTCAAAAGTTTGTTTCCCTCGTTTCCTTTCTCTACACCTTCCCTCTTTCCCTACACTTCGAGTTTGGTTTCGCCTGTTTCTCTCCTTTCCCTACACCTCCCCCCTCTCCCTCCACTTTTAGTTTTAGTTTGGTTTCGCCAGCGTCTGGTAGCCGCAGGTTGTTTTTATTTCTCATAATTTGCGTCGGCTGACAGTGCATAGCATAGCTAATTCTGTTTGCAAATTCGTTTCTGCCTGTTAACGCGTGAATTTGTGTCGTGATTTTGTTTAAAGCAGATAAATTTAACTCCTAGTATGCAAGCAAGCACCGAATAGGTAAGTAAAATGAAGAAAAGATTCTTTGCTAACCTCTTTAGCGATGACATAAAATACAATAGTGGTTTTAATGACAAAACGTAAGTAGGATTCCATAATTGAAGATGTAAAGCGAATAAAATTTTCCAAGAAGAAAGAATAATCTCGAGATTATCGAATAATTCAAAGGTATGATGTGTTGACTATACAAGGCTGTGAAAAACTCATTGAGTCGTTATCAGATAAGCGAGAAAGTGTGAAAAAGTTTGTCCACGCCGACAAATTGTTTGACGTATTGCATTGTTTTCATTTGTAAATTGGCCACGGTGGAAGAGACAGAATGATCAAGCAATTAAATACACATTTTAAAAACCTAACCCTAGCCTAAATAAAAATGTTTTGGGATTTATGTGAACCTTGTCAACAAAAACAAAAAAGTGAGAAAAAAAGGATTGTTGTAAAGCCGATTATTTCATTGCATTTCAATAACAGATGCCAGGTGGATCTCATCGATTACCAATCTCAGCCAGATGGAAATTTTGAGTTTCTTCTCGTATACCAAGACCACTTAACAATATTTGTTGTATTGAAGCCGCTCACATCAAAACGGGCGGATGAAGTAGTCTATAACTTGCTTGATATTTTCTCCTTTTCGGCGATCCAAGTATTTTGCATTCTGATAACGGACGCGAATTTTGTAATAAAATCTTAGAAAGTGTAACACAGTTGTGGCCAGAAATCAAAATGGTTAATGGCCACCTGGACACAGCCAAAGCCAAGGAAGTATATAGAACGAGTGAATCAAGACATTGAAAACAATGCTCACTACTTGGATGGCTGACAACCAAACTAACAAGTGGAGTGTGGTAGCGTACGATTTGTACAATTCATGTTGCATATTCGAAACCCCATCCACCAAACCACCTGCACAGTGGCGACACTCGTAGCGACGCCAGCGCCACGGAGCGCAGGTGCAAAGGAGAGCAGAGTAGTGAAGAGCGAAGTCGCCAACAGCGAAGCTCTCATCGATGTTTCCGTTTCAATGTGTCTTTAGTTAGGCTTAAGAGCCTAAAGTTGTGTGCTAAACCTGAGAATATATAGTTATTGTTAGAACCTGACTTGTTATTGTCTTCATACATCAACACCCTAGACAACCCGAACCAGAACATTCATGAAGAATCGTGCCGATCATTTTGCAATTAAAAGAAGTCCATACGAAGTCATGTTCCGTTGTCCCGCAAAAGTGGGATTGTCTTCAGTTATTCCATAAAGTGTTTTTCATTCGATAAATAGTGAAGAAGACCTACCTTGAAATATTTGAAGATTCACAAGAGACTGTGATTATGGGATCACAGTCAAATATTACTCAAGAGGACATTCCGTTATCCCCTGCTTCTACAGAATCACCTATAGAAATACAGGAATTTATCGATAGTAATGTTAAACTGCTTTCTACACCGTTGATTGAGGATATCGTTATAAAGAATATTCAGTGTCTCTGCACCTCCAAGGAGTCACCTCTGCTTGTTGAAGAAATCATCACTGAGTTACCCTCAACTTCAGCAGAATCGCCATCACTGTTTGTACAGAGCCTGTAAAGAGGACTATACAAGACATGGTCTGTATTGTTTGCTCAAAAGCAGTATCAGGTGCTCACAAGTGTAAATCATGTGATATGTTCTTTCATGTACTTTGTGGTGAAATAGATCCTAAAGAGGAAGGGTATGGTAAGAATGTGTTGTGCAACATCTGTAAAAAGAATATGGATCAGAAAATACCGCGTGATGACTCCAGGAAAGGTTTAGAAAATCAAGCAAAGAAAATGTTATCAGTTTCTAATGTAAAGCACCCAAATGTCGATAAAGGTGTCACTGTGAGAATTAAAGTACCCGAAGTAGACCGAGCAAAAACTGATACCCGCTCAATTTTAGCTGTGGTTCTTAGGAAAACAGAGGATGGATTTATAAACTTGGTACTAAAACGGGTATTTTAAAGCAATTGTATGCAAAATCCGAATTCAGTGTTTGCAAAGAAAGATTTTTAACGAAAGAAGATGTCCCTGCTGTATAAATATATTTACGTCAAACAGCAATAAAACAATCCCTTGATACTGAGCAGGGTTTCAGAAAATGTGACTGCAAATCTGAATGTACCACAAATATGTGTGTTGTCGCAAAAACCAATTGCTATACAGAGGCTGTTCACACATTTTTTAGACAATGTATATTGCATTCACAAAACTAAATTAAATAAAATTGTTGTGTTTTAAAAGTTATATTTGATAGCCCTTATTCTGAACTATCTTTCGACATCGTAATTTCCAGCATAATAATGCCTTTTGAAGTGTCAGAAGAGGTATTCTATCCCATTCCTCCTGAACAGCTTTCCAGAGTCCTGTAAGGGTTGTTGGACACATTTGGATAATGCAGATTTTAAAAGTCCGAAAGCACAAAAATCTATAGGTGATACATCGGGAGATTTAGTAGGGATATCAGTGAAGGGCCTTGATACCGGTTTTTTGTTCCATTTCTTTTAGGAAATTTACAGTGGATTTTGATGTGTGACTGCTAGCTTTGTCTTGATGGAGTTCCACAGATTGATGGCACTGTGGGTAAAGCGATGGCATTTCATTCAGAAAAATTGGCGATAAAATATGTTCCTGATAGTATTTGGAATTAATCTTGACATTTGTTTCACTCTCTTTATTTTTAACTTGCCATTATATGAAAAACCAGCAACAATCATGAATCCATTAGAAAAACTTTCTTTCGATTCTGTGAACCATGTACTTAAATATTTTTCTCCCCTTTTATGATAATAAATTTCTCTTTTTTTGCTGCAATCATTTAAAGACACCCATAATTCATCTATTGTGACAATTTTTTCCCCATTTTTCTTTGGATAAGTATTTCTTTTATAAATTCGGCAGCGGTGTCCTGCGTTCAGCGATATGCTTTGGAGAAAGACGATGCACATTGCGTTTTTTCGTTTTCTTAAGATTAAAATCAACGTTTATCATTTTGTTTACAGTGGACACCGAGTATTTTAATGATTTTGCAACTGTCCTTTGACTAGGGGGATTTTATTTTAACATTAAACACCGTACCTTCACAATAGTCGAAGATGTTCGTTTCTTCCTTGGATACTTGTTTGGAATTTTTGTCCCACTTGAGGCTCCAATTATCACAAAACAATGACTCTCACATCGTTTTGGATAACACAATATGAATATTTCTCTTCGAAAAGAGCATAAATATCACCTTCGAACCACTGCTTCGTTAAATACGCCATTTTGAATAAAAACAAACCCCTCAAGCCGCAGATGATAATTTTGACTTTTAAAAACATAGTACAACTGCAATTATATTTTTTTTTGCAGCAAACGATTTTTTATTACCGCTAACCAAAATCGTCTAAAAAATGTGTGAACAGCCTCTGTATATTTCAAATTGTCACGAATATAGATTGCACAAATAGGTAAGTATAATTTTATCATATGTTTGCAAATTCATTTCCTTAATTGTAATAATATTTCAAACCGTTCGATTCTTTCTAGTAGAGTTTTTTAATTGATTGATGATTGATTCTTTCTATTATAGTTCTTTAATTGATTGATGATTGATTCTAACATCTTTTTTGTTGTTTGTTTGATTGTATTAACTTGATTCTTTAGCTATCAAAAAATAAATAAATAACATTTTGTTAATTTAAGCGTGCAGAAACGTTGCTGTTGTTCCAGCAAAGATCTTATTTTCACTTTAACAAGTGCCTAGTAGGTAATGTGCAGATTATCTAGGTAATTTGCAGATTTGTTCCAGCAAAGACCATATTTGAACTTTAACGAGTGCCTAGTAGGTAATGTGCAGAGATAGATGTGCAGTAGATAATAAACAGCAAACAATGAGTGAATCTGAATAAATATAGATTTGTTTATGCACTTACACTCATATTTATCGTTCATTTTTGCTCTGATGTTGCACTCTTTCATCGAACAACAACAGGGATCACTCATCATGAAGGGATCCCATCTGTCTCGATACTTCTCATCCATAATAATGATATATATGCGGAGACCCTCGGATACATAATTTATCTCCTTTTTCATCGACGTCTTCTCGTAGTTTGACAGGAAAGAAATCCAGATGGGAATCCAGGAGATCTGTTTTGAAGGACACTCTGCACCCAAAGGTTTTATAGTTCTTATGAAGGTCTTGAATGAGCTGTTCCTAGGTTTCCTGTTTGCAATTTCCGAGAAATCCTACGACAACATACATGAATGATTTCCATGTGGTGATATCCTTGGTCTTTTTTTAGATTTTTCAGCGGAAACAGTATCAACTCAGTAGTTACCTTATTCTTATACCATCAACGATTCCTTATATGAGTTTTAAATCACTCATTTTGGGAAATTTTTCTTTTAATCTCCACTGGTTTCGACAAGTTTTCTTGGCCACCAAGATCTGACCAACTTTGCTAATGACGAGATATCTCGTCATCAAGATTTGGTCAGTTTTTCAAATGACGAGATACCTAGCCTAATAAGATCTAGTCAGTTTTGTTAATTGCGAGATTCCCCGCTGAAACAAATATTTCAATGCAAGGGACCTGAACCACGTTTGTCTATAGCCATTGCAAAGTTTTTCGTTTCTTTTAATCTTCAATGGTTTCCACACGTTTTCTTGTCTACCAAGATCTGACAAAATTTGCATATGACGAGATATCTCGTCATTAAGATATTGCTGACTTTTTTTATGATGCGAGATCAAAATTTGGTCAGTTTTTTTAATGACGAGATACCTAGCCTATTAAGATCTAGTCAATTTTGCTAGTGGCAAGATGAAACAAGTACTTCAGTGCAAGAAACCTGAACCACGTTTGTATATAGCCATTGCAAAGTTCTTCATGAATCCGAGTTCGATTTGGAGTAAAGGAGGCAAAACATCCGAGGGATTAACTAGATGCCTGTGAGAAACGTAACTCACTTTACGAATGAAATCATTTCGCTTAGGCTAGTTTTGTATTTCATAGTGTTCTTCTAAGACCGTGCTATCTCATACACAAAAAAGTAACACAATTTGGTGAAGCCGGAGCATGACTTTTAGACCACCACCTATTGAACACTCAAAGTGGTCTCTTTTTATTGTTTGTAGTATAGAGGCTAAAAGTTCATCTTTCTTGGAACGAGATCGCAGTCTGATAATTTAGCTCAATCATAAGGGGGTTCAGGACACAAAAATAGTCAAATTTTCGAATTTTTTTTTATTATTTCAAGAAATTCTCTGTGTTTTTCTGCTTAAAATGACGTCTAAATCATGTTTCTATCTTAATTAAAACTAGAGATATAATAATTTTTGTGGTACGTTGTTTTGAAAATCTAACACTCTTGACAGTTGTTGGCATGGCAACAACATCTGTCTTTAAAACTATAAATGCGTTTTTCTCCATGATTCTTTTTTTCAAGATTTCCTGTATTCAAATTGCTATAAGTCAAAAACCGATAAAGTTTAAGGGTTGAAATTTGGAATATATCTTTTTAAAAAATTATACTTTAATTTTGATTCAGCAAATTTGAAACAAATATTTACTTTTAAAAATATGACTTAAAAAAAAAGTACCTTAAAATTTTCATTCAAATATATTTTATTTTTTATTAAACTAATATTTTTTAAATTGCTGAATCAAAATTAAAGTTTATAAATTTGTGAATAATTTACTGCAAGAATTTTGAAAATTGATCAAGAATATTTTGAGTTTTAGCAATTTAAAATAACACCTCTTTTTTTCACAAAATTTTAATTTAAAATTTTAAAAAAAATTAAAAAAAAATTTTGTTTTGTGATTTTGTTTATTAGTTAAATAGGTAATCAGTACAAAAAAATAAAAAATTAATTAATAAAAATTTTTTTTAATGTGTTCCGGACCCCCTTAAAAGAGTGTAGGATCAGGATCTTCATGTGCTTCCATATTTTTCATACAAACATGCAGCATGTGTTTATCTTTCAATTAAAAATATCGTAATGGGGATTACATATTCTCCATTACTGAAAAAATCAGTGTTGCTACCAAACGACGAAATGTGACTACCACGGAAGCAGAAAGTGCTTAACACTACGGCGTAGGAGAAGGTGGGGCACAGGGTTACATGGAGGTATAGTGTTACAGTGAATTTAATTTTTAAAAAAGAAGCTAAATTAGCTCCAATTTGATTACAATCTTTTTAGCTATTTTGGTTTCCAGATGTCCATGTGTTTTGGAAAAATTTGTATAATTAGTTACATTTCTGAACTCAAATCTCTATTTTTTCATGTTAAAAGTAAAATTTTGTGTTTGTAATTAAATTATCTTTATTTGTGAGTGGTGCTTATTTTATAATGAATAATATTTTCGTAGTAAAGCTAATTGTGTTTTGATTTTGATGAGTTCAAATGAATGATCTAAATTCACATTATGTAGTCAGAAATTTTTTTGTTACAAGCTATGTCAGATGGGGTACAGTGTTACAGAATGAAATGGAGCTCACCGTTACATACTACATAATTTGTCCAACTAACACATTACAAACAAGCGTATGTAAGCAATGTAAATTTATTACTCTTATAGCTCTGTATTTTTCATTTAGGGATTTTTTAATTATAAATATCAATGATAACATAAATAAACTGGCTAATTTTTTCAAAAAGCTTTTCCTCCATATAGATTTGCATATCTTTGTACGTGATGTTTACAATCTTTCTTTACATGATAATCAGTTTTCTTTAGTTAATTCATTTGAAACATTCATAAGCCAATGGAATTATGTCTTCTTAAGAAGGAAGGTCTTTATCTAAAGCACCACCCCCAAAACTGCACAACATACATGACGTGTGAAATGTTGGATCTTGACTGATACTCCAGTTCAAAATATGATTACAGAGGAAATATTAAAGAGGAAAAAGCACTAAACTCTAAAATGAACGAACTTCCCAAGAAACGAGCCAAAGTGAACCTAAGGCATAAGCCTAACGTGATATCATCATCAACAGAAGATTAACCATTTATGCTGATAGTATTAACATCTCTTTTTCAGAATTGCAATCAGTCATTGCTGCAGACAACAACAATTAACAATGGTGATTACGTTTTAGTTGAAGTAAGACACTTTAAAGAACATAAAATTCACTCTATTGAGGAAATTGTGAATCAGAACACTGTTGATTTTGAAGTGTTGTACGTCAAAAGTATTTTTCCATCTTTTAAATTTTCACGTACAAAAGAAGTTTATTCCTTTGAAAAATCAAAAATCGTTGCCAAACTACCTCTCCCAATTCCATCAGGGGAGACAATGATAAAAGCAGACATAATGATTTTCCCTGTGGATTTAACTTCCTATCGAAATATAAAATAAGTTTACAATTTCTTTAATCTTATTTTATCATCTACTTTGAAACTGTTAGCTACAATAGTGGCTAATTTTTACCTCACATTTAAAGCTGTTCAATAATACGTAAGTGATATTTTATTTAAAGCTTGCATAATGAATCATTAGATATCTGTATATTTCAATTAAAATTGATTTTAATAAAAACCCATTCTTATTATATACTGTTGCTACTGTAACGTAACACTGTATCCCACAGTGTGTAACACTGTACCCCGACAGTGGGACACAGTACTACAATGTGCATCACTACCAAAAACATTAAATATTGGAAATAAATGATTCCCTTTTTAATTTTAATGATATGCAAGATGAATGTAAGAAATCGAAGATCCTTTTAAAGGCCTTGTTTGTTTCATACAGATGCATATTTTGATGCCACAGCTGAAAATAAAAATAACGTTGACACTGTGCCCTTCCTTCCCCTGCATCGCAGAACAAACAAAGTCTTTGCAGAACAATTTTTCCTTAATTTAAAAAAAATGTTTGGCCGATTTTTCTTTTCAATCATAAGTTAAGACGTTCTGCAGTCAAAACGCGATCCTTGCCTCTCCCCCTTTTTTTCTTCTCTAGCTACGGAATAACCTCCTTACACCGCCAAATTACCACAAACACTTTATAAATAACACATCTTGAACGTCAATGACAAAATATTTAACTTCAAAAGTTATCGACAGAAATGCAAATTCTGAAAGTATGCCTTGGTTTTAAATAAAGTAAGTTAATTAAATTTGATTCTCTTTATTATAAATATGTAATACATAACTAGCCGATAATTGTGTTTTACGTCTACTTTTGATTTTACTGCAGTTTTCAAAATTCGGACAAAATGCCTGCAGAACAATTGCAATTGCCTGGAGTTGTGCTGCAGAACACTGAATATAATTCTGCACCTGGGGTGACTACCAGGTATCAAAATACATAAATTAATAAATAAAGCGTCATTTTGCATGCTTGAAAGCATGTATTTCGAAAGCTAGTAAATATTAACTGCCCGATAACCAAATGCGACGCGGTGGCCACTTTTATAAGGTCATATCTGAAGTCAGCAGCCAAAAGTAAATTTAAAAGAGCAAAATTTTTTTTTTGTGGGAAAGAAGCGAGGATACCACCACGTAATTTTGAACCACGGTCAGATGACCTGAGCTGCCACCCCTCCCTCCAAACTTACACGCCAAGCCAACGTGAGCACATTTGAGGCCACATCAGATTTAACGTTCAAAAGTTGTACACCACGGTATTTGGTTGGATTGAAACTCGCAATCCTTCGGCTGCTAATCCATTAATCTTCAAACCGGGCTACCGCGGTATAAAAAAAAACCTTGTTGGATTTATCACTCCAAAAGTTCACTCGATCTCCAGTATCGGGAAATCGATGCCTCCATGAATTTCTCTGCAGCGAAGCAGGTGAAGGATTTGCCCGTAGGATCAGCCTGATTACTAAGTGGGCCGAAACGCTAAGGGACAATGCCAACGTTATAGAGATGAGAGGCAGGACAATCATGTCCAGTTGTTGTCGTGCGGGCCATATATGGCCCAATTCGGGGTGCCATTGCCCTGGAGGGTTGGACTTCTTCATACATGACACATCCGTTTTACAGGAAGGTCCCTTTTACGCATCCATTCACTTACACATATCGTAATTTAGATCCCAATCAGAGGCCGATAACCCCCTGATTAGGTACCCCAGAGGTATTGATTTGGTATGGGAACATGGGGGACTTTGTGACCACGACCTATTCAACGTGCCCCAGTCACCATTAGTGAACACGACGGTCTTTAGCCAGGTCGAAGCGCCGATCTCGCAACCATCAGAATTGCAGGCTCCGCTGAGGACAGAACCCACAACCCTTCCGATGCGAGTCCGACGCTCCACTGACTGAGCTACCGCGGCTCAAGCCCTGTTACAAGGCGAAAGATTGTCACTTCTTTACTCTGTAATAATCAGGTTGTCTTCTAAAGAACCACTAGCTAATTGTTTTCTAGTTATTCTACCTTGATGTTCTATAGACTCATATGCCTATTCCCTTGCTACGGGAGAAGGTGTATGATATGATTATTACAAATCGACTGAAATACTTCCCAAAAAGAAAGCAAATTCGAAACGAAAGACCCCAATTTGGTTTTAGGAAATTCAAGTCAATTACAGTTGCTATTAAAAACATTCTTAATATAACAGATGAAGCAAGAATAAACAGAGATATAACAAACGTCATATCCCTGGACATGGAAAGTACTATCAACACCGGTAACTGGGAAATTATGAAACAGAAAATAAATAACCTGAACATACCTCTATACTTAAAAAACGTTATAGGTAGCTTTTTAAACAAAAGAGCTGCTATAATAGTAGAAGAAATTAAATTTCATAATCAAGGCTTTCCGCAGGGATCAAGTGTGGGTCCCTTGCTCTGGAATATCAAAATTAACCACATCCTCAATTTGGATTTGGGAGTAAATACTAATATACATGCGTTCACCGATGACATAATCATAACGGTAAGGGCGCCTTCACACGAAGGAGATCGATCGCTCAGACCGGTCTGAAGGCGACGGAACTTACATAGAAACCATAGGAGCACTTCACACGAGAAGACTATCAGGAGACCGGTAGAGCGACTAAAAAACAGTCGCCCAGGAAGTTCAGTCGTCGGCGACTTTTTTTGTTTGAAGAAGACAGATGTTACATTGCGAGGTATTGCGTCATTCACACGAGAGAGACTATCATCTGTCGATTTTTGATTCCTCTTGCGATATCACCTGCCGTTCTGAATTTATTTTCCTTGTTTCTTTGTATTATATTTTTCTAGTAATGGAAAGTTTAGGTATTGATGAGTCAATTACTGCTTTGCAAATGCAGCCTGCATTGTGGGACAAAACTCACGAAGATTATACGAACAAAAGAAAAAAAGAAAACGCATGGAGAGTGGTGATGGTGTTTATTTATGGCGAAGAAGTGCAAGAATTGTAATAAACAAAAGAAAAATATGCTTCAAAAGTTCGTTATTTTTTATTACAATAATTTATCATTAATTTATGTTGACAAGCTATAGTAAAAATACGAGGTATAAAAAAAGTAAATGACAAAAATATAGCTTGATAATATTTTAAATAAGTTACATTAATTTCTTATAGTAATTTAACATCAATTTATGTTAATAAACTAATAGTAAGAATACGAAGAAGTAAAAAGTAAGCGACAAAAAACGATAACTTGATAATATTTTAAGTAAGCTGTTGCATTATTTTATTACATTTTTATATACTGCCATGGAAAATCGCCTTCACTTACAAAGTACTGACCGAAATTATCTCGAAGAGCCGTTGGCTCAGGTCCAGTCTAACCATTATAAACATTATTATCATCGTTTTCCATCAAACCGGTGTGCGTTAAGGTGTCTTCGTGCGAAAAACCATCACTCGTTCGTATGAAATTATGCAGGATTACACATGCTTTTATTATGTCAATTGCAAATCAATATTAGAGTTTAATGGTCTACAGAAAATCAATCCTCCATTTATTAGTTAAAATACCAAAAGAGCATTCAATGAACTGGCGGTCTCTAGAAAGGCGGTAATTAAATACTCTTTTATTCTGTGGTAAATTTTTTCCGCCATACTGACCTCAATGTTAACGACAGCCTTTCTCGTGGTAGTAACTTGTCTCTCATATTTGTGTCCTATTTCTAAGGCTCCGTTCACATGAGGCGCGTAAAATGCGCGTTTGGCGAGGCTATCAGGGTCCCGCTCTTCAAGGTTGCAAAGATAGATACTTGAATTGGAGGAATAAAGAAACATAATTTAATGGCAGAACCTTGCTAGCCTCACCATACGCGCGTTGAAACGCCTCATGTGAACGTGGCCTTAATGTATCCTGCTGAAGTGTTCTCTAAAAGAAGCTACCGACACCCGGAACTAATTGAAAAATTTAGTCGAGTCGTCGTCCAGTTCGCGATACAGAACATGATATAAACCTTTCTGCACACGAAATTTATTGATAGAGTGTACACAATACTTCCTTTTGACATTTTTCTGGTTTTCCTTATGATTAAAATACCAGAAGGCAAGCATTTCCAGCTCATCCATTCTGAAAGCAGGCAGGATTCCAAAGGACGTAAAAGTCGTGACGTCATTGTCTATTGCGCGCCCGTATTCGTATTGCCAAAAATTCAAAAGTTACAATTGAAAAATTATTTATTTAAAGAAAATTAAATGTAAGGTATCTAATTCGCTTAAAATTTTCCGTAGATTTCAAATTCGCTGAAATTTTTAATCTATCTTTAACGATGCCGATTTTACAAAAAGAACTAAACAAGGCCGATTAAAAATTTTGTTTTGCTTCTCTTCGTTCGAATCGTTTGTTTGCTGAAATTTAATCTCTACGACTATCACAGGCGACCGATGTGAACGATCGATCTCCTTCATGTGAAGGCGCCCTAAGAGAAACAGCTACATAGAAATTTACAGATTCGGGTAATGACGCATTTATTAAAATCCACACATGGATTGCCGAAAACAAAATTAAATGAAGACCAAAGCATTTTTACAATCCTATCCAAGAAAAAATACAACCACATTCCGCGAATTAAAATAGACGGAGAAAATATTAAATATAAAAAGGAGCTTAAATATTTGCGAATTATCATAGACTACCTTGCTGTTCTTCGTAGGTAGTTTGAAGTCATTATATATCCAGTAGGGGATAGTTTCGTCGAGCGGAGGGAAGACCTAGAATTTGCGTGTTTTAGAAAGGTCGTCTCTTTTTCGGAAAGATCTACTTGTTACTTGGGGAAAATATCACTACGTCCATTTATCATTTGATGAACAATGTTTTTACTTTTAGACAACACAATGGACGATGATGCGATATCAATCCCAAATGGGAAGATCTGATATATATATATATATATATATATATATATATATATATATATATATATATATATATATATATATATATATATATATGATAATGACCGTGTATGTTATTTACATATTGAGACTCTACATTGTTAAAATTTTAATTCATTATTGTAACCACTCGATAATCAAGAGAAGAACATGTGCGTATACCTTCTCTTGTATTAAAACACAATAAAATACTAATAATCTACCGAGTTCTAGTAAAGTATTTTTACTCTAACAAATCAATGAATTTCTTCCCACTTTCCGAAATTAGCTACTTCTACCCGCCATTTGATTAAATTTATTTGAGACACGCATTGCATGGAATGACATCCTATTTGCCCATTTCGAGCTTTGGAAAGTTAAATCCATTTATATTTCACTTCTTTCCAACATTTCACTGAGTGAAGTATAACTTGAAGTTGGGTGATAGTTGGATTTCTCACAGGCCACTATCACCTAAGAAAACACCTTCATAGGATGGGAATCTTTAAAGAAGAACCTCTATGCAGAATGCAAAATGGTGGAAAAAACTGCCCACCAGATACTTTTTGAATGCGAAGCTCTGCTTCACATAAGGCACTCAAGTCTAGGTCTTGGAACAGAACTTGATACAGTTCACGAAGAACCTGTCAAAAGCCTTTTGGCCTTTCTTAAGGAATCTTTCTTTGACAGGAATGTCGAAAAACAATAGGGTTTGGTGCAATATTCCCTAGTGGAATCAGCACCTAGGGCTTTCCTGATCTCCCACTCAATATGAATAAATGAATAACTTGAAGTTAGTTTGTAATATAATGGTTTATCGAATTCACTGCTTGTTTGGTAGAGTGGAACTAACTTTTTCACGCACCGAGTTTATGTTCGTAAGTATTCTCGTTAATTTGCAAGATTATTTTGAATTTGTTGCTAATTAGCATCTGACGAACTGTTAAATTCGAATTTTAATTCAATTTTTAACGTATTATTTCATTTGAAGCATTATCTGCGGCTTATCTCTTCTATTATATAAGAAAGCGTTTGTCTCTCTGTAATCAAAGTCCTGACGAAACTATGGCACTTACCAATAATGGAATTTGGCACACAGGCAGTCCAAATGTTTTGCAATTTTTGGGTCGCGCCGAATTTTAAAATTCAATCTAGAACATTTTAAAATGAATTTAATGGTATTTAATTATTATTGTTTTCCTTAGAATGTCAACACCATAAAGAGATGGCAGATCCTAAATTTATTTTTTCCGTGTTTCCTGTTTCCGATTGAACGCTTTCAGAAGAAGAACAAAACAAATAAAAGGTTTCGACTAGAGTTATGTAGTTATTTGTTATATCTCCAAGATCGTTAGAGTAAAAATTTCTACGGATTTGAAATCTGCGAAAAATATCACATTAGATCGACACCTAATAATATGATTTTCTTAATTTTTTTTTAAATTGTAACCTTTACATTATTTCCCATACGGATTTGACCGCGATCGTGTTCGAGAAATCACAGATCTCATTTCTTGCGCTCAAATGAATCCAGCCAGCAATGAACCAGGTGAGCAAAATAAAAAAAAATTTTGACTGGCATTTTTTGGTTCTTTATTGTAAATTCGGGATTGTTAAAGATAGATTAAAAGTTTTAACGGATTGGAAATCTGCGGATTTTTTAACACCTAACAGATGCCTTACACGCTTGATGTTATTTTAATAAATAATTTCTCAACTAAGGGGGTCCAGTACCCAAAATCTAAAAAAAAATGTTAATTTGTTTTATTACATTAAAAAATACTACAGATATATCTGAATAAAGTGACACAAAAATTTTATTTCTGTCTTTTAAAGAGCCTGCGAAATTTGAACTTTAGTAATTTGACATCTGCTCATCCAACGAGCCCATACAGAAGTGATTCGTGGTGTTTTTACAATCGCGCCATTTTTAACGAAACAGAGCCAGAATCGCACAAAGTGGGTATTAAAACCCCTTTGACATCTGTCATCATTGTTAAAATGATACCAATATTGCAAAGACTACCTTCAGATTCTTTGTTGAAAAGATGTAGTAGCAAAGGGGAAACTCAAAATCGAAACGAATCACTACATAACATGGTTTGGAGCCGTTGCCCTCAAAATATAAATGCTTCAAAAGTTCGAGTCCATATTGCTGCAGCCAGAGCCATTATGGACTTCAACAAGACACTAACGTCTAGTATAAAATATGTGATGGAATGCTCGTGTCTTGTAACTGGGCAAACTTCTCTAAAACTGTCCAAACTCAAGGACTGGATACGATTCAGGAAAGCTGCGATAAAGTCAACTATTACCTTCAAAACGTCAGAAAAAAAGTTAAACTTGCCAAAATTAAATTAACTGAAGCATTAAATGCAAGAAGCAAGGCACAACACCTTCTAGGAGGATTTGAAATAAATTTTAAGTAGGTGAAAGTGTTTTTTACCATTTTAAAACTTTAACAACGTTGATCTCAGTGATGCTTTTTTCGCAAATTTCTTACTTTAAATTGATATAAATGAAAAACTATTTGTCATAATTGTATGACATTTCTGCACATGTTTACGAAATATAGATCTTTAATTTTTTTTCGGCAATTATGTATATGTATATTTTTTATACTTCTATAATTTTTCAAATGTTTTATGTTGTACTTTTGGGGTTAAATATTAAAAAAAAAATTTGATTCAATTAAATAAAATTCCACGAAGGAAATTTTTAATATGTATTGTTATAAGCAATTTAAAACAAAAACTATGTAATTTGACACACAAAATTTTAAGATATATCAATTTTTAACGTAGTCAAAATTTTGCACTTTTTAAAATTGTATTTAAAAAATAATTTTTTTAAAAAGAAAAAATTAGTTAGTTTAATTACGCAATACAATGTTGATCAGCAAAAAAAATTCAAAATTATTCCTTAAAAATTGAAGATTTTAGAATTTTGAGTAACGGTCCCCCTAAATATTTATATTTTCGCAAGAGACTGTGACATCACGCCGAACTCTCATTTGGTTGCGAATTAGCGAAGCAAACCATAGTTCATAATATTCATAATTTCGTTTGCGATAGAAACCAAATTAGAATTCGCAGGAAATTCATTCAAATAGGCTACGAATTTCCATTTGGTTTGCGAAGCAAACCAAAACAACAAATTTTGCAAACCAACACACATAACCTATGATGTTTGTTATCCAATAGGCTACGAATTCCATTTGGTGTGCGAAGGAATTCGTAGCAATCACCGGAGGTTAGCGAGCAGTGGTCACATCCGACCCTAAGAAAAGAATGGTCACGGGCAACGCTGTGTTGGTCAAGCAGTGGCTAGTAACCTGATATACACAGCACTCATTTGGTATGCACAGAACAAAAGTCTCGTGAAAATTTGCGTAACTGATCAATTTTCCTAAAACTTCAGAATGACTATTAAAATTTCACTTCAGTCTATTTTCGCCTTGTGCATTTAAGTTTTTAAATTAGGTGCACAGGTTACATTTTAGGAGCACATTTAAAAAAAACCGTAATATAATAGCATTAATGTAATGTAAACTACATTATTAGTTGGGCATGTTTAGATATGTTAGTGGCAGATGGTAAATAAAGATATTTAAACAACAAAATTCTTCGGCAAACGGCTGTCACGACAGTCGCTTCAACAGAGCCATCTGGAAAATGTTTCGATCATCGGAAAGTTCTGGTGGCAGTGGCACAAGTAAACCTTCCTCCTGTATAAACCCGTTACGGCCCAGCGATTTTGTTTTCGCATAGTGTGTATTTAGGAATTTTAATTACGTTCCTTTAGAGCGATAGAGGTCGATACTAATATTTTGTACAAACATCAAAATAACATAAAACTCACCCTTTTTTTAACGTAGTATGCACAGAACAAAACGTAGAGTAGAAAAATTATGTGCACAATTTTGTTTTCATGTGCACAGTGCACCTGAGTATTTCGAGCCCTGCTATAAGAAATACCTTTAAAGAACTGGTGGTATATATGTAATCTGATAATGTTTAAAATATATTATAGAGTTAAATATAAATTGTTTATAATATTAAAATGAAAATTCCAAGTTACTTATAAAGAACATAGCAAAAATTGGAGAAAAATAGTCAGGTGCAAAGAACAATTCCTAAGACACAATTCTTACTGGAGCCCAAAATCTTACCTTTTCGTATTATGCGATTAACAAGTTATCGAGTAATGTACAAAGTGGTTTGATATGGAGGCATGGTAGGTCGTGATAATATTTTCAAACCTGCAATTGGAAATAAATAAAAT
This sequence comes from Metellina segmentata, assembly GCA_947359465.1. Lineage (NCBI taxonomy): Eukaryota > Metazoa > Arthropoda > Arachnida > Araneae > Tetragnathidae > Metellina > Metellina segmentata. The sequence continues at coordinate 89,062,417 of OX375876.1, forward strand.
TGAAAGTTACAAACCTTGAAGAGACGTCTAGTTATGAAGAAATGTCTTTGAAGTAAAACTACGAAAGACGGGAAAATAGATTCCGCTTTTATCGCCAGAGCGTTATATGTTGCTTGCTTCAAAAGAAGTGCAGTACTAAAAGGTTGTGTCATTTATTAAAAAATCAGTAGAATTACCTGCCAATCAAGAGCTGGTACTAATAGTTGAAGACGCCAATTTTTCCAGTCACCAATATTAAATTATTGGTCAACAAGTAAAGGATATCAACTACAGATATAATTTATATTTCCCTGAGAATAAAGTTAAGGTAGCTAAACAGTTATATATCATACTTCCATATTTATTATCACATAGACATCAGCTGAAGAACAACTACAGTTACACATTTATGTGCAGTTATGTTTTGTACAAGAACAAGTTCATAATACTTTGGTTTTATCAAAAGGTACTACCCTAAATATAATTATGAAGTAGTGATGGTTCTGAACGAAATAAGTATCGATATAAATGAGTCTCGCCATAGTTTGCTTAGGATTTCTGATACCTTGACAAATTTTTGCTTGTACTAGCGAGGGTAAAATATATCCTTTGGTTAAATCCTGTACAATCTTTTACTAGACTAGACTAGGGGGCTCCGCTCCATGCTCGTTTACGCTCGCCAATCCCCGGCAGTTAAAAAAAAAAGTAACAAAAATGTCCCGATTTTTCCCGAATTTCAAAAAAATATTATCAAGAACCAAATTGAAATTTCAAAAAAACTCGACGAGCTGCAAAAATTTACGTTTAGAGGTACTCTTTAAAAAAAACTCACGGCTGAAGACTGAAAATTTGTATGTGTTTTGCTCACTCGCGGAAGAAATTTCGCTTCTTCAATTTTGTCACTTAATACCCTAAACTAATAGCCGCATCGGGAAAAAAATCTTAATAATTGTCCAGGGAATATGATGAAGAACAAACCATGTTAATTTCGTTTTTTCCCGATCAGTACTTTCTAGGGAAATAGTCAAAGAATCGAGCTAAACAACACAGTTTTCAATCCTGCGGCGTCGGCGGCAACTTTTTTTTAATATAGAGAGACTAGGGAGCACCGCCCCCTCGCCAATTTCAGTACAAAGAAATCAAAAGGAATGCGAAGAATATACAATATTTCCTCTACTGCATTTCAGGTCGAGGCTCCCTTTTTCCTCCAGGTGGTTGTCTTAATGAAGAATAGCATCACCAGCAAAACTGACCATATCTTACTGCACGAAATACAACGTTATTATTCGGAATTTATTTTTTGTCATTTTTAACCGGTATAGTGGTTAAGGTGTTAGCCTCTAGATCCGAAGGTTCCTGGTTCGAATCCGGGTCCGGGCATGGATGTTTGTAAGCGTATGGTGTAGAGGTGGCTGGTGCACCTTAAATCTGTCGTGGCCGAAAGTCCTCACGTTGGGATGGCGTGGAAGTTTGGAGAGTGGGGTGCCAGCTGAGGTGTTGCTTCATCATCTGACAGTGGTTCAAAATTACGAGGTGTTATCCTCGGATCTTTCCCTTAAGGGACTGATCCCGGACCGTCGTCAATAGCCCGTTGTGTTGCTCTAGTACGACGTTAACTAAAATTACCTTACCTTACCATTTTTAATGTCGTGTATGTTGTTTGATTGGATTTTGGGGTAATTTTGAATGGTGCTTTAATAGAGAGAGATTTAGAGAGTATATTCGAAAAGGAAGGCGAGATCACGTCCGGAATACGTACAGGAAACACATTTCACCTCAGAAACACCACCAACACCTTATATATATTCAGACTGAAAGAAAATTCTACCAAACTACCATTACTTCGACAGTTCGTTCAAAAGGTTAAACAAAAGACAATACTCTCAGAAACGCAGCTTAATCCACAAATCGCTACAAAAGTTTGAAAGAGTTGTATTTGGAATTATCACTCTTTTAAATTTGGATGCATTCAAAATGCTTAAAAAACAGTTAATCGCAACGTCATGTAACAACTGAAATTCAAGAAAAGATTGGATTTAAAGCCAATAGTAAATTTCATGATGATTAACACACTTCTTGGCCTTGCTCCGTGATTGGAATCTCTGAAACGTTGAAGTTATTAATCTTGATCGTCACAATAAAAGATTCCTCACTCTTAAATTTGGATGCATTCAAAATGCATGAAAAACAGTAAATCGCAACATCATGTAACAACTGAAATTCACGAAAGGATTGGATTTAAAAGCAATAGTAAATTTCATGATGATTAACACACTTCTTGGCCTTGCTCCGTGATTGGAATCTCTGAAACTTTGAAGTTATTAATCTTGATCTTAACAATAAACGATTCCTCACACTTAAATTTGGATTCATTCAATCGCGTGAAAAGCAGTTAATCGCAACGTCATGTAACAACTGAAATTCACGAAAGGATTGGATTTAAAGCCAATAGTAAATTTCATGATAATTAACACACTTCTTGGCCTTGCTCCGTGATTGGAATCTCTGAAACGTTGAAGTTATTAATCTTGATCTTAACAATAAAAGATTCTTCACTCTTAAATTTGGATGCATTCAAAATGTATGAAAAACAGTAAATCGCAACGTCATGTAACAACTGAAATTCACGAAAGGATTGGATTTAAAGCCAATAGTAAATTTCATGATGATTCACACACTTCTTGGCCTTGCTCCGTGATTGGAATCTCTGAAACGTTGAAGTTATTAATCTTGATCTTAACAATAAAAGATTCCTCACTCTTGAATTTGGATGCATTCGAAATGCATGAAAACAGTAAATCGCTACGTCATGTAACAACTGAAATTCACGAAAGGATTGGATTTAAAGCCAATAGTAAATTTCATGATGATTCACACACTTCTTGGCCTTGCTCCGTGATTGGAATCTCTGAAACGTTGAAGTTATTAATCTTGATCTTAACAATAAAAGATTCCTCACTCTTGAATTTGGATGCATTCGAAATGCATGAAAACAGTAAATCGCTACGTCATGTAACAACTGAAATTCACGAAAGGATTGGATTTAAAGCCAATAGTAAATTTCATGATGATTCACACACTTCTTGGCCTTGCTCCGTGATTGGAATCTCTGAAACGTTGAAGTTATTAATCTTGATCGTCACAATAAAAGATTCATCACTCTTGAATTTGGATGCATTCAAAATGCATGAAAACAATAAATCAATCCGTCATGTAACAACTGAAATTCGCGAAAGGATTGGATTTAAAGCCAATTGTAAATTTCATCATGATTAACCCACTTACTGGCCTTGCTCCGTGATTGGAATCTCTGAAACTTTGAAGTTATTAATCTTGATCTTAACAACAAACGATTCGACAGTTTCATTAAATAGTACGGGAATTTCGGAAGTTCCAGATTTTTATCCGGTCTGCGAGCTTTCTTTTGATCTCTGCGAATAGAATTAAAGCAATTTGCACTCTCTAGAGAAATCTTACAGAAAATGCAAATTAAGTCTATAGTATTCGTTTATGTGTTTAAACCTATTCGGTCTGAATTACGCGTTCTTCGTATATCGGCGAATGGTATGCAGCTTGTGTATCCTGCCCTTACTATATCACACCACTCATGCGTACAAGAAGGCGGTATGGTCTGATTTGCCATCTTTGATAGCCGGACCCCTTTGGTAATCATTTCTGGTACACTTTCAGAACAATGGTACGTAGACGACATTCTACGACCGGTTGTGTTACCGTTCCTTTTGCGACACCCCGGACTTACTTTTCAGCAAGATAATGCCTGGCTGCACACGTCACATGTTTCCATGAATTGTCTTCAAGCTTTCCCAATACTTTCGTGACCAGCTAGGTCTCCTGATCTCTCTCCCATAGAGCGCATTTGGGACATTTTGGTAAGGCGATTGCAACCATCCCGGAATGATGGAATGTTGACCATTTAAACTGACAGTTGGAGACAGTTTGGCGAGGAATTCCAAAGGACACCATCCGGGAACTTTGTCAATCTATGCCACGCCGGGTGACAACTTGCATCAAGGCCAGAGGTGGACAAGCGCCTTATTTACTCCCTCCCTTTGTAACGGTCAAACTCTGAAATATATAAGTTGTTCTGAAATTTTTATGATTTGTTTTTCTATGTAAATTCTTTACATCCACCCATTTTTATCGCAATGAGACAACTTCTTCTTCGTGCGTCGATTTTTTTTTGTTATAGAGTGTAGTTGATTGGTCAACACCAATTAAACGCCAAACATCTCCAAAATTGAAACAAATTACATAAATGGTAACCCTTATATGCCCTTATATGTAACCCTCATGTGAAAGCATTTGGACAGTCGCGGCAAAATTTCGCTAATAGGTTTGTTTGTTTAATCTAACAAAATCCCCTCCCACAGACATTATAAAATCAACTTTTACTAGATCAATGCGCTTTTTGTGTCACTAATTTAAATATGCTTCATATGATTATTCCTAATTAAAATTAATGATTCCTCATTAAAATCTGTAATCTTCTCAACGTGATTTCAAACCAGTTTTGATCATCTTGACCAATAGAATGTGTTTCTTAGGATTCAATTTGACCAATAGATGCGGTTATTTGTTCATTAAGTGTTGCGGGGTAAAATAATGACTCTATTGAAAACTTTTGTAGCGATTTGTGGATTAAGCTGCATTTACGAGAATATTGTCTTTTGTTTAATCTTTTGAACGAATTGTCGAAGTAATGGTAGTTTGATAGAAGAATTAACGAGACATTGAGCAACACTACGGGTTATTGGTGACGTTCCAGGAACAATTCTGAAAGGGAAAGATCAGAGGACAAATCGTCTTAATTTTGAACCACAGAGATAAATACCTGAGCTGGCACCCTACTCTCCGAAATTAAACACCACACCAATGTGAAACATTTATGGTTACGACAGATATAACGTGCTCCATCCCCCTTATGCACGAGGGTCTTTAGTTGGATCGAGTTTCGAGCTCACAGTCAACCGGTTGCTAATTCTATACTCTTCCAACCTGGCTGTCTCTGCCCTTAAAGGTCCATATAAAATGGAAAATTAAAAAAGCTGACCATGAAAAGGGCAAATTGATTGATCATTTAATTGAAAATTTTTCTTGTTTAAAATGCTGTTTTAGTATTTTTCAACGCGGTGATTATTGAGTTACTCGACACATTCATAAATGACAACCAACATCACGTATAATAGCGATACACAGCACAGTTTACAGTATTTTCTCCTCTTTCTGAAAGAATTCTGTGTTTAATGTGTTTTCAATTTATTTTTTTCGATCGCATGATTTTTCTTTTTCGTTAAAAGTATTTTAATCTAAAATGTCATGCTTCAGTACGAAACAATTGCTAGCTCAATTTTATATTAAACACTTATTGAACTTTATTTAATTGTTGAAGTTCATCTATATAAATAAGAATGGAGTGTTTGTTTGTACATTCAATATTTTCGACCCATTTCAAGTTTTCTATCCGTTTTGGACCCTTCTGATGCCGAATCCGCCTTTTTCTCGTTTGGTGTCTGTCTGTATGTCTGTCTGTATGTTGTGCCCTATACACGTCCACGCGGTTTAAGATATTTTCATGAAAATTTGCATACAGTGAGTACTTATCTTCATTTAGTGAGTGGCATTGGTTGCGAAAGTCTGTCTGTCTGTCTTTCTGTTCTATGCTCGATTTTGTGTTTGTGTGTTTGTGTAGACATCACATGAATTGTATTCCAGATATTTGATTGCATTGTATTTTATTTTATAGATTATCGATTAGTTTAGTGAATGTAATATTAAACATTTCTTTATTGTTCTATTTAGTTGAGTTTCATGCTAAAACACCTGAGTAAGTATACTTAAATCAACCATAATTTGGTAGTTTTGGAAAAATTGGAATGTCTATTGAATATTACGATTACTTCGATTGCTTTACCAGTACTACTGAAAAAGTAATTATTCTTCAAATTTTTTATATATTTTTTTATGGAATTTCATCTCTGATACTTCATTTATTTCGAGTCTTATTTTTATTCTTTGCGCAATGAAAACGATTTCCGAATATTTGGGACAGACGATATTTTTCAATGAAACGAGAATGAACAAGATCGCGCGAGCAGTGATATTTTTTCTGGTTCTTTCGCTCTGAATTAATTTCACATTTCTAAATTTTGTACACTTTTAGTTGTAAGTTGTGGCAACTGTGCGAGATCAAGAGATAAAATTGAATCACAAATTAATATCTTTAGAACAATTTTTTGCGACATCTTTTATTTTGTTTTACTTCGCTGTTTCCTGTTTTAAATATTTATTATTTTAATAAATGTGTTTTCCTTCTCATCACACGCAACAGCACTACAAAGTATTAGACTTAAAAATGTTAGGTAAGTCAGTATAAATTTTCAGTAAATTTTAAGTGTAATACCATTATTGAAAGAATAATGCCGTTATTTAAAGAATAATGCCGTTATTGAAAGAATAATGCCGTTATTTATAGAATAATGCCGTTATTTAAAGAATAATGCCGTTATTTAAAGAATAATGCCTTTATTGAAAGAATAATAATGTTTATTAATCCAAACTGGAACTTTTTCAAACATTAAAAAATTCGTTGTAATAATGACATTAGAAGATTGCAAAATTTCACAATGTCGCATATCGGAGGCAAGAGTGCCACAAGTAAAAAAATATTGTTTTGTTGACTATGAGTGCGAGAGCACTCGCCGTAAATCGTAATTTTAATTAATTGAGTTGAACATGAAAAGAACTTAAGAAAGGGAATTCCAAATCTTCCTATAAATCGTCTTTTATAGTAGTAACCTTAGTATCACCTTTCGTCATTTTGTAGCTTTGTCATACAGCAATTGTGCGATGTATGTGAAATGTATTACATGAATGGATATGCATGTGTAGGATTTGTGTCCAAAGTAAGTTGTAGAAAATATAAAGATGGCGAAAGATGTTAAAATAAATTTTTATTCTACAAAAAACGTAAGTCATTATATATTTTGATTATCTCTTCAATCTAGAGTAAACCAATTCAAACCGTGTAAGGTCGGGTATTTTGCTAGTAGAAAATATAAAGATGGCGAAAGATGTTAAAATAAATTTTTATTCTACAAAAAACGTAAGTCATATATTTTGATTATCTCTTTAATCTAGAGTAAACCAATTCAAACCGAGTAAGGTCGGGTATTTTGCTAGTTAAATATAATAACGTAATTCTCAAATCATTTGCACTTGCGTAATAAATATAGTAATTCTCGGATCGCTGAAAAATTCGTTTGAAATATTGTTCAAATTTGAAATTTGGGTATCTATAGCAACAATTTATCTCGATCTACAAGTATGACTTTCTTCTATGTCGAGATGATCCCTGAAATCGTCACTAACTTTAGTATTGAATATCTCGGCATATAAAGGTAATAAAGTTATGAAACTTTACATTTTGACTAATTTCACGATACAGAATCTGATTATGGTATAAAAACATGGTGTTTCCTTGTTTCTGCAAAATTCAATATAAAGACGTCCCCCATGTGGAATTTTTTTAAATTTTATTTTGTAGAGGACGTCATTCCCTATTGAATGCTACCTTTGAATTTTGCTCTAGTATGAATAGTGCTCGAAATAAAAGAGGTGGTTCATTCTTTTTCCGCACATTCTAATCATTTCTGTAATTCTTTCACATAGTAAAAATTGTAATAAAAAAAATTAAATATTGATTTACTTAACTCAACGTTTTTATAATTTCAAAGCGTCTTACTATATGTGCCATCAATTAAAACATTGGACAGTCTCTTTTTGAATTGTTTATGCAACGTTCCTAACTTTCGGTTAGCAGTTTATTTCTTACATATGGACACATATACTATCAATTGCTTTTTGCACCTTAAAATGAATTCAAATCCCTACCTAGTGGAGTGTATGATCTACATAAAGAATCATTGAATTAATATATATCAAGATTTTGTTGTACAGCTTACCCAGTGGTTTGCCCAAAGTCCTGTCATTACTGCTGGTCCAAATGAGCGAGCTGTATTCATACTTGAACCGGTGTAGCGAATCTGAAATGGCAATAGAATACTCAGAAACTATATATATATATATATTAGAAATTGTTATAAACTAGAAAAATTACGTAATGAATTTCAAGTTCTTAAAATCAATAAAACAATTATTTTATTACAAATACTTAACGAATATAAGTTGTTTACTGTTCAATTTCTAAAATAAATTCTCGGCAGTAAGCAAATTATGAACATTTTGTACAAATTCTCATGTATAACTCACAACGGATATAGTCTATATACAACTTACGACGTACAAATTCTTCGTACAACTTACGATATACAAATTCTATGTAGGGAAAGGTGTCGTACCTTGGGACAGTTTTAAACAAATATTTTTCCTGAGACTATAATGTAGCTGCAGTTTGTTTTTACCATCAACTATTTACATTTATTACCTTTGGAAGAATTTGCCATTTTTTATTTAGCTGTACTTCGAACACTAACTGTTTAATAAGTTGTTTTGTTAATCTATGCAAATGTCCCAAGGTTCAACGTGGTGTTGTACCTTGGGATACATGTTATTTTACCTTAGGATGCATGTTGTTGTACCTTGGGACATATGTTGTTGTACCTTGGGATACATGTGTTGTACCTTGGGATGCATGTTGTACCTTGGGATACATGTTATACCTTGGGATACGTGTTGTACCTTGGGATACATGTTATATCTTGGAATGCATGCTACTTTTAGACTGTTTGAAGTAGACTACAAGATAAATCTATTCGACACATACTAAATTCCGTAATTATTAACAATTACTTAATTTCAACATTTATAATAGTAAATTATGATTCTGAAAATTACATTGCCCTCTTTTTAATAATACAATGTTAGAAATCAAGAATAAACCCATTAAATTAAACTAAACTAAGCAACATATTATAAATTGAGTTAAGTAAAGTTATTGAATATAATAGGCATTTAAATTAACTGCTAACTTCAACACATTTTTCTGTCTTTCTCTTTCTCTTCAGAATTTTTCCTCTGTTTTTTATCAAGCCTGTCAACACAACTAAACAGTCTAATTTACAAATAGCTTGCGTTGATTTTACAAAAAAAACTATATGTAGACTATATTACAATAGAGATTTGCATACCAGTGGCTTGAGCGCTGCAAAACAGTCAAATATTCAAAGAAGGCCGTAGCCCCATAAATGATCACCACAAAACAAACACCACCGCTCAGCGATCGAGCTCTCTAGCAGATCTCTCGGTATCACCAGAATTTTTAGGGAATCAGTTAAAAATCACCTGCACTCAAAACCAATGGTATGGTTGTCGTAGACCATCTGCGCGGCATAGAAAGATGAAAGGGCCTAAAAATTAAAAAAAAAACCAGACTCCAACGAAGAACGCGTTATAGATACAAAGCAAGGAATAAAAAAATTATTAGCATGCAACGAAGAAATTCCGTGTGAAAAAAAGAAGGCATTGTCTCGTCAGACGAATTGATTAGATTATATGAGGACATCGAAATAACTTTTTTACGTAACTCATTAATTTTTTTTATATTTTGTTTTTTAATATACGTATATATAAAACTGCAATTTTATTAAATATTTTTCTTCTAAGCTACTGTTTTTATTAGTACTTGGTCCCAATTAAAAAAAAAATATACGTATTTAAAAAAAAGTTGTACCCCGACATACACGAATTCGACTTACGCGGTTTTCAGTCGGTCTCACCTATCGCGTAACTTCTGGTAGTACTGTATTTGTTAGCCCAGAATGTTGTATCAAGGGACAAAATAAATGTTGTACCTTGGGATGTTCCAAGGTGCAACATTTATTTTGTCCCAAAGTACAACTGGTTGCCTTTACAAATAAAACAGTCTAGAAATCAATATCAGGTTATGTTTGTATTAAAATCGTATCATCATTGAGTAGAACAGATTTTCAACTAACTTTACCAACCTCCAAAAAATTTCTATTATAATCAGTGAAAATACTCGAATCAAAATTGAGAAATACAAAATATTTAATTACCAGAGGACGCATTTCAATTTGTTGTTTAGCAAACATGACAAACCCATGTGAAGTGTCAATCTTTGTGAGAAGGTTCTCTGGTGGTAAATGGTAAACTGCAATGTGTTATTTTGGTACTTACTCAAAAGGAGGGTACCAAGGTACAACTGTACCAAGGTACGACACCTTCCCCTACACAGTGTACAATTTTCACTTGAGGGGTTGAATTTCAAAATGTTCAATGAATGTTGTTGATTGAGACCATTTTGTAAACAGATACAGATCTTTTAAGGTTTTTTCTAGTCAACTATTGGCTAAGAGCTCACTTGGTGTTGACGCCCTTGGGAATTTTGAGTGGAAAAAGAAACAAACCATTCCAAAGACTGACGTGGTGATTATCCAATGACCGACTTCCAATGATTGGATGCTGTCCACCTGCATTAGTGCCCAGCATTGGACCAAGAACCAGACATCGAACAGGACGAGTCGAGGAAGCTTTTGATCGGTGCGCCACCAAATAACCACTAGCTTTGACTAGCAAGCAAGGTTGACTTCATCAGTACAATGATTCTGACACCTTGAATCATAGTAGTACAAATTTTCGCAGCCTAATAAAGGGTGAACCGCCAGCGCAATAAATAAAATAACTTGAAATTCTTTTGATTCAGATGAAACGAATCTAACCAGAAAGAAACGTTTTGGCGTGAACTTAAGAGATAAAAAGAATACTTGAAACGAAGACGTGCAAGTCTCTTGCTTATGTTTATACAAATATACCAATTTGTCAATAAAAATTATCAGTATATGATATAAAAGGAAATAAGATTCCGTTCAACAACCTCTCGATTTGAGATCAGTATTATCGATTTTTATTTATAACCTCCCTGCTTATTTGATTTGCTTTGCATTCAAGCGGAAAGAAACGAAAAAAATCATAAATTGCTTTTCTTTATGGCACAAAGAGCTGGTCAAGCTGACCCAAGCACTGTTCTTCCTTCAGGTAAATATACAAGACACAAAAGGACAGTTTTTATTTTACTGTAATTTCAATATTCAATTTAGTGAATCTTGGTTTTCACTTGAATTGTTTCTAAATCATTCTTATGGATCTTAATTTCTATATTGCAAAGGATTTGTGAATTATTTTATTAGAAAAATATGTAATACCTCATATTATCTATAAGTATAACTTTAAATAACATTTTCAACGATTTGAACACTCATCTTCTCACAAAAGAAGATGTACACTAAATTTTGTGACTTGTTTCTTCAAGGATTTTTTTAAAATTATTTTATCTGGATCTTAATTCCAATATTGAGGGGTTTTATGAGCTATTTAATGCTCTGTTTACCTATAAATATTCTAAATCATAAGCATAACATACGATACGAATTTCAACGTTTTGACAATAACTTAATTTAGCTTTTAACAATAAATAAAATTGTTTGTAAAAAAATAGGTAATAGTACATGCAAACCTATGCACCAAATTGTTGGAAATCCTGCAAGGAAAATAAAGGGAATAAAAATATAAATTTATTTTTAAACGGTTATTTTCTTTTGTTCCGTATGTTTCATGTATTGGAATAAGGGACACAAAAACCCTCTGCTGTAACTGTAAAATCAGAAACAATTGTTCAAAGAGAACTAGAATCCTTTATTGCATCGTTATTACTAATACAAACTATCGATAAAAATATCAATTATTCATCACAATTATATATATATATATAATTGTGATGAATAATTGATATTTTTATCGATAGTTTGTTAAGAAATAAAACTAGTATTAGTTAGTGTATTTTAACTAATTATTTAAATAATTATACTTTATCTTTCTTTAAATAGGTAAATTTTGTTTGGCACGGCATCAGTTCTTCTTGTCAAAAGTCCCCAAAAGTCTGACATATATTCGCACAGACCACAATCATAGACATACTAGAAAACATCATCCACGTATCCACAGACTAAACTTCCATAGACCAATCTTCCAAACTTCCTTAGACAACAAAATCCAGGTGCAAACTCAATTTTGGGACTGACTATGAAACATGGATGCATAGGTTTGTTAAGACCAATGCCACATAGATTAAATGTGACTCATGGGATAACCGCCAAAACAAAATTTGGATGTTATATATCATATATTATTTATTTTATTCATCATACATTCTTACAAAGAAATGTAATAAAAGTAAATAAAGAATTTAATTTGATGCGTGACATTGCACTGTGCACTGATTAAACAATTGTTTTAATGTTTGGTTCGAATTTTGTATTACCCAAGCGCAAAATTGATTCTGAATTTTCATTAGTAAAGCGGTCCCAATTTTTCGATTCGTTGATTGATACATGACTTAAAAATTTTGATGCATTATCTAGCAACATTTGTTTTTATCTCTTGCAGTTGTTTTTATCTTCACAACGATAGAAGTTTAATAAAGTGTCTTCATTGAATTTATTTCGCAAGATCTCATCGCTTTGTAGGACGATGAGTTAGACCAGAACTGATGGGTGCATTTTCAGGCAAAAGGATTGCCAAATAATTCTAGCAACAGTTTCGCATTTTGAAAATAAGAAAAGCGATCCTTCGAAGGCTGATATTAAATTACCCATCTTTTCGAAATATAGTCTTGAATTTCACGCATTGAATTCAGAAATTTTCTTGTAATTAGGAATTATGTCCAGAAACTCTTTCCCTCCTGGGCAAATTGCAGCTTATCAACAGCCTCTCCCTCACATATCCTGAATTGCATTGGAGCCATACATGAAGACTTTCTTACGAATCCATCTGCTGTTGCCCAAAAAAGTTTTTTGCACACACTCAATGAGTTAGGGTATTTTTTTTTACACTGGAATAATAAAGGAGGAAAATAGAAGTCACAACAACTTTGTTGTGCGCATGTACAATTTTAAAAAGTTTTCTGTCATGTGACTATTTAAAGTAAAATAAGAAACACCACGGTGAAGCGAGGCGGGCCGCGAAGAAATCAACGGAGGGACGCTTGGGGTACGTTGGCCGCGATCTGTACATCCATGTTATTAAACAACAAAAGTTTTACTTCCCCAATAATTTCCTCCGTTGCTTTATTGGTGGTAATAATGCCTAATGTGTGGGTGCTGATGGTGTCATTGCTTATGATGCAGGGTCAGCAGTATCCGTAAAAATATTGGGAATCGTAACTTCCTTTTAGCTTACCGTTAAAACTGTTTCAGTGAGTTGAAGAACGGCGTCACTTACAGCCAACGTACTTCTCTGTGATTGCGTCGGATTGAATATCCTCTTTCGGTCACCGACATGCGACAGTTGAGAGGAAGTCATTTTCTTCAATCAGGGGAGATAATGCTTTTAATCTGCAGAGTGGCACAAGTGCTTTATAGTAAAGTTAGACAAAAAGTATTTGGGTCATAGTGAATTCCTCCGTTCTTGTCCTTGAACTGCATCAATTATTATATATTTTGATTTTCTCTTCAATCTAGAGTAAACCAATTCAAACCGAGTAAGGTCGGGTATTTTGCTAGTTATTATATAAAATCATTAAACAATATTTATAACAGGCTTTGTAATATCGAAGCGAATGAAATAAGGACCAATATGAATGATAACAATACCTTTTTCTGAAAGATTTCTGAAAACTTTAAGAAATGGACAAATCTCCAGAGTTAGCAATGATATATTTGTTCCCATGGTTTTAGGGACTGATTATTATTGCCGATTCGGGATAGTTAACATAGCTATTAATAGTATTATAATGATTATGGCTTTAGACAATGACTAAGTGGAAAGAAAAACAGAAAGCGAACAGCAAGTAAATCCAAAGACCAACTATGGAAAAGTGAATAAGGGACTAACAGTGAAATCAGAAATTGGAATTAAAAAAGATAAAGAGGGACTTGACTTAATATAGAGGAAGGTGGAGCACAGAGTTACACATTTTTATTCTCAGCTGTGCTATATGCATCTATAGCATCTATATGAAGCAAACAAAGTCTTTAAAATGATATTTGATTTCTTACATACATCTTACATATCATTAAAATAAAAAAAAAAGTGACATTTTTTCCAGTATTTAATGTTTGTGGAAGTGATGTACATTGTAAAACTGTGCCCCACTGTCGGAGTACTGTGTTACACACTGTCGGAGTATAGTGTTACACACTGTGGGATACAGTGTTACGTTATAGTAGCAACAGTAACTATAAAGAATGGGCTTTTATTTGTATTCATTTTGATTCAAATATAATGATTCCTTAAGCAGGCTTAAAATAAAATACTACTTTTGATAAATTTACGTATAATTGAACAGTTTTAAATGTGAGGAAAACATTAGCAATGAGAGTAGCCTACTGTTATAAAGTAAATGCTAAGATTACAGACATCGTAAATTTATTTTATATTTCGATAGTAAGTTAAATCCACAAGGAAAATAAACATTTCTGCTTTTCTCATTGTCCCTCCTGATGTAATTGGGAGATGTAGTTTGGCAACGATTTTTGATTTTTCAAATGAATAAACTTCATTGGTTAGAGGAAACTCATAAGATCTAAAAATTCTTTTGACGCAAAAGACATCAAAATTAACGTTCTTCTGATTCACAATTCCCCAATAATTCTCTAAGGTGTCCTTCTTCAACAATAATTTAATCACCATTGTTAATATGTATATTGTTGTCTGCAGCAATGTCTGCAATTCTGAAAAAGAGATGTTATCACTATCAGCATAAGATGGTGAAACTTCATCTTCTGTTGATGATGTCTCGGTAGATTGATGCCATAGGTTCACTTTTGCTCGCTTCTTGGGAATTTCATTCATTTTAGGGTTTAGTGCTTTTATCCTCCTCAAAATTACCTCAGAAATAATATTTTTAACTGGCGTATCAGTCAAGATCCAAGATTTCACTCATTATTTATTTTGTCCAGTTTTTCGGGGTGGGGCTTTACAGTAAGACCTTACTACTAGAGGAGGCATAATTTTGTTAGCTTGTGAATGTTTCGCATGAATTAACAAAGAAACCTGCTAATTATGTGAAGAAAAATTGTAAACATCACATAAAAAGATATGCAAACCTATATGGAGGAAAAGCTTTTGAAAAAATTAACCAATTTATTTATGTTATCATTCATATTTGTCATTTCTTAAAATAAAAATGCAGAGCTATTAGGGTAATAAAATTTACATTGTGAAACATATGCTCGTTTGTAATGTGTTAGTTGGACAAATTACGTTTGTAACAGTGCGCCCCATTTCATTCTGTAACACTATACCCCATCTGACATAACTTGTAACAAAAATTTTTTATGACTACATAATGAGAATTTATATTATTCTTTTTAACTCAACAGAACCTAAACACAATTAGCTTTACTACTAAAATATTATTCATTATAAAATAAACACCACTCATGAATAAAGATAATTTAATTATTAGCACAAAATTTTATTTTTAGCATGCGAAAATAGAGATTTTCTTACAGAAATGTAACTAATAATGCAAATTCTTCGAAAACACATGGATTTCTGGAAAATAAGATGTCTTACAAGATTATAAGCAAATTGGAGCTAATTTTCCTACCACTTCACTGTAACACTGTACCCCATGTAACACTATGTCCACCTTCCCCTACGCCTTTCTGAACCGAGAAAGAATTGTTTGAAGAATTAGCAAACGTAGGTGTGAATTGTGCCAGTTCAATGGTGAAAGCAGAAACGGATATATTCACTTATAGGGATTTGAAAGACTTAATGAAAACATATGATTATATTGTTACGTCGTCTCCAGAACTCTGAATAGATGACTCCGAACGCAACGAAATGAAGGGTTCGATATTGGAGGAATAAAATTTTAGTTTATTTACAACCGAAGAAAATTACAATATTTTCACAATAGACTGAATACAGCCGACGATATCTTCACAATAACACCGTGCTTCAAGCAGCGTGTTGTATCTCAGGTAATCACAATCAACCACTCCTCCATCGTCCTCGTTCTCCCTTTTTTCAAAATGGTACGAAGAATTTTCTTTCGTTCAGGATTTGGCTTTGGATTTAGAGCCGCGCTTTTGTCTGCAGTTGTGGATCGCACTTTCGAAAAGTTGGTTCCCAGCAAAGTTCATTTCACTACTGGAAGAGCAACTGTAGCTGACGGTTCAATATTGAGAACTTATCTGAAACTGAGTTGAAATTTGTCAAATGTAAAAATGGACGAAGATTTTATAAATTATTTAATGAAAGTGGATGATGGTACTGATATACAAACCACCGCGTCACACACAATTCCAGAACAGAAATTTTGAATACCTATTTCAAAGCTATGGATTCAATACAATCAACGCACACTGATTGAAGTAATAGCTGCGGATGTTTTGACGAATTTAACATAATTTGGTGATGCTGCAAAAGGATTGTACTAAACTATGACTAAATCTTTCAAAGACTAACACCTAATTGCAAAAGAAGTGAACGTAGAAGTAAATTCAGTAGTAACAAAGATTGGAAACACTTTTTGGAGATGCGTTTGCAAAATCAATGAATTCAGATGAAAGTAAAAGGATCGCAACCACATAGTTTAAAAATGTGATTAGAAACTTTGAAGCAAAACTTCCAACCTTTGGAACCAATGAAGGTGCAACTGGGAATTCAGTGAAAGATATGAAGAAACTCCAAGTTCCAAGATCGAATTTGATAATTTACCTCGTGAGAGTAATACTTTGAAGATAAATCCTGTCTCAAATTGCAAGTATTAATATCCGCCTGAGGTATCAAAGGCAAAGCACATCTATTTAAACTACAAAAAAGTTTTCTGCCAAGACGTACTGCTCCTGTAATGAGATATTCCCAGAAGCAAAGATCTAGAACCATAAAACTTGAGTACTTATGGCCCTCCGTAACAGATGACACTATAACTGGTCCAGGTTATTTTATGGAAAATTCGCTCTTTTATTCTGAGAACCGTTTCCATTAGGCACGTATTGAATTCAAGATGAAATATAAACGGAATTTGAGCTTTATTGAGGAAGGCAATAAAGACAGAGAGCGACTTGATGCTGCAGTGTGCGGGACGTTAGAGATAGAGGAGTCGTTAATGGTATACTTAAGCAATCCGTCAAAGAAAAGGTTGATGTCATTATTTAGAGAATGAAACCCCTAAAACCACTCATAGATTGAAGAAAAGAGATTTGTTGAAAACTATCAAGAAGAAAAGAAACTTTTGAAAACTAAGAGCATTAATTTCTTTCATAACTGATGGTTTAGTTTGCATATTTAGATTTTTATAAGTTTGTCTAAGAAAAGGATTTTTTTAATCAAGAAAAAGTGATTATGCAATGAATAGAAAATTATAGTTAGTTTTTCATCTTTGTATAAAAATGATTTTTTTTTGGAACGCGGTAATGTATCATGTAATGGATAAATATGTTCTAATAATCTATATACATAATTCTCTTACGTGGCACGCAAAAAAGACGATATTTGCTATCGCGTTTTGGCAACAGTGTACGATTGTTTGTTTACCACGAAGCCTCGTGCCTCAATTGAATTTATAGCGTTATCGGATAAAATTTTATTGAAAAAAATTAATATTAGTAGAGTATAATTAATATTAGTTTCCTTAGGTATAAATCCCTAAGGAAAAGATCCGAGGTAACTTTTAATTAACGTCGTAATATAGCAACTCAACGGGCTCTTGAATACGGTCCGGAATCAATCCCGTAAGGAAAGTATCCGAGAAAATTGGGTCATTTTTGATTAACGTTCTCAAGCACTACAACTACCTATTAACTAGGGTCGGATTTAAATCCAATAAGGGAAATATACGTGGACAACATCGCGTAATTTTTAACCACGGTCAGATGATAAGATAACACCTCAGTTGGTACTCCACCCTCCAAGAAATTGTGACGTCACACCGATTGGATCTCTTCGCAATTCCAATTTCACAATAAGGGGGCATCACGGCGTTGTCCGTTGTGTTGGTTTGCGAAGCAAACCAAATGGGAATGCGTAGCAAACATCGGTGGGTTCCAAACGTTCACAATGGACACAAATAACCCACAAAGTACAGCACGGGCAACGTCGTGCTAGCCACGCAGTGGCTAGTTATAAAATAAACACCACTCATGAATAAAGATGATTGAATTAAAAACACAAAATTTTACTTTTAACATGCAAAAATAGAGATTTGATTACAGAAATGTAACTAATAATGCAAATTCTTCGAAAACACATGGATTTCTGGAAAATAGTGGTGGCTAACAAGATTGTAAAGAAATTGGAGTTAATTTTTCTACCACTTTAAAATGAAATTCACTGTAACACTATACCCCATGTAACACTATGTCTACCTTCCCCTACACCTTTCTGGCCCGAGGAAGAATTGTTTGATGAATTAGCAAACATATAAGTGAATTGCGCCAATTCAATGGTGAAAGCAGAAACGGATATATTTACTTATAAGGATTTGAAAGACTTTGTGAAAAAATCTGATTATATTGAGAATTTATCAGAAACTGAGTAGAAATTTGCCAAATGTAAAAATGGACGAAGATTTTGTAAATGATTTAATGTAAATGGATGATGGTACTGATATAAAAACCACCACGTCACACACAATTCCAGAACAGAAATTTTAAAAACCTATTTCAAGGCTCTGGATTCAATACTATCAACGTACAATGATGGAAGTAATATCTGGGGATGTATTGTCGAATTTATATATATAAGATAATTTGGTGATGCTGAAAAATGATTGTACAAAAGTATGACGAAATCTTTCAGACTAACACCTAATTGTAAAAGAAGTGTGCGTAGAAGTAAATTCAGCAGTAACAAAGATTGGAAACACTTTTGGAGATGCGTTTGCAGAATCAATGAATTCAGATGAAGGTAAGAGAATAGCAACCACATAATTTCAAAACGTGATTAGAAACTTTGAAGCAAAATTTCCAGCCTTTGGAACCAATGAAGGTGCAACTGGGAATTCAGTGAAGGATATGAAGAAACTCCAAGTTCTAAGATCGAATTCGATAATTTACCTCGTGAGAGCAATACTTTGAAGATAAATCCTGTCTCAAGTTGCATGTATTAATATCTGCCTGAGGTATCAAAGGCAAAGCACATCTATTTAAACTACAAAAAAGGTTTCTGCCAAGACGTACTGCTCCTGTTATGAGATATTCTCAAAAGCAAAGATCTAGAACCATAAAACTTGAGTGCTTTTGGCCCTCCGTAACAGATGACACTATATCTAGTCCAGCTTATTTTATGGAAAATTCGCTCTTTTATTCTGAGAACCGTTTCCATTAGGCACATATTGAAATCAAGATGAAATATAAACGGAATTTGAGATTTATTGATGAATTCAATAAAGACAGAGAGCGACTTGATGCTGTAGTGTGCGGGACGTTAGAGATAGAGGAGTCGTCAATGGTATAGTTAAGCAATCCGTCAAAGAAAAGGTTGATGTCATTATTTAGAGAATGAAACCCCTAAAACCACTCATAGATTGAAGAAAAGAGATTTGTTGAAAACTGTCAAGAAGAAAAGATAGTTTTGAAAACTAAGAGCATTAATTTCTTTCATAACTTATGGTTTAGTTTGTATATTTAGAATTTTATAAGTTTGTCTAGAAAAGGATTTTTTTAATCAAGAGAAAGTAATTATGCAATATATAAAAAATTATAGTTAGTTTTTCATCTTTGTATAAAAATGATTCTTTTTGGAACGAGGTAATGTATCATGTAATGGATAAATATGTTCTAATAATCTATATACATAATTCTCTTACGTGGCAGAAAGACGATATTTGCTATCGCGTTTTGGCAACAGTGTACGATTGTTTGTTTACCACGAAGATTCGTGCCTCAATTGAATTTATATCGTTATCGGATAAAATTTTAATGTAAAAAATGAATATTAGTCGAACTGTTGCGCTCACATTTCATGTCAAAATTTGCTCAAAGTTTTAATTTGAATTCCAAATTGTTCGAGTTCTGATTCAAGAGGTGCTGTATAATTTTTCTGTAGAACAACAAATTTATATTTGGAAAGTATTTTTTGGTGTATCATATTTTGTAAACAAAGTCTTCATTGCTACGAGCGAAGCGACCAAGGTTCGCGCAGCGAAGCTGTGAAGATTACAAAGCAATCCTCCGGGGGTTGGCGAGCGTTCGCGAGCAGGGGGCGGGCCTCCTAGTGGATGATATAATAATGTTACGCAAAAATCGTATAGTAGTAGTAGCTAATTAGTAATTACGTAATCGTTTAGTTAGTAAGTCGTTAGTTAGTGTTTCATAAGTTGCTCTAAAACTGTTTTTCTTATGCAAGAAAAACAATTTTTGGAAAAAAGTATTAAGTACCAAATTATGGTTGACTTAAGTATACTTACACAGATATTTTAGCATGAAACTTGTCTAAGTATGTAAGAAAATAAAACTCAAATAATTTAGTATCCTTTAAACTAAAATAGGATTTATAAAAAAAAATAGAATTGAAATATTTATGGAATACACTTTTCGTGTGATACTTGTACAAACACAAATACTGGCATAGAACAGAAAGACGGACAGACAGACTATTGAAACTAAGTTCAAGTCATTAAACGAATGTAAGTACTGTGAGTATGCAAAGCTTCATAAAAATATATTCAACCGTTTTGACATAATTTGAGCATACATATACAGACAAGCGGATGGACAAACAGACAGACACCAAATGCGTCAGAAACGGGTTTTGTCTCAGAAGGTCCCAAAACGAATAGAAAACGAAATGGGTCGAAAATATTCAATGTACGAAAACTCCAGTTTTATTTATATAAATATTTATCGTGTTAAAGCAAAACAGTATTAGTCAAAAATTACCCAAATTCAGATACGTGAACGAGCACATGCAAAAAATGTTCAGTTCATTTGTTTAAATAAGTATAAGTCAACCTTGAATACAAGCATATATATAAATTGGTTGGATTGGATTGGACGCTACAGAAGGACACTGTTTCACCTGTGCGGCTTTCAGCTGTATAGTCCGCCATAGGGAGAAGATTCGGGGAAAAGGGAGAGCTGAGCAATTCACAATACACTCATACAACATTTAAGCACAGAGAAAGAGGAAAGGCAAGAGAAGGGCAAAACATGTAAGCACAAAAATACATAATGACAAAAGAAAAAGATAACAATGTTTGAAAAATTGACACAGAACAAAATGAGAACAAAAAAAAGACAAACATAAACAAAATCTAAATTAAAAAAAAAATGTAAATCCAAAAGTGAGAACGTTTAAAAGACAGCTAAAATGACCTATTCTAATCCCGAAAGAAAAGCTAAGCTATTTTGAGAACTTTTGACTTGGAATGATTAAATTGATTTATAATGGATTGGTAAAAAATGTCTCCTGAAAATGTGATGTTTTGACGGATCATTTTGTCCCAACTCGCCAGATATTACCTTTTCCTCTGTGATTATTAGATCGGAAATGTCTGAGTTTGTATTTATAATCCTTTGTATTGTGTGAAATTCAATGAGACGACATGGATAGAGTAATTCAAAACTGCCCTAGCTCAACAATCCGCCATTTCATTGCCGCGACCCACTGCAGTTTGATCTTCTACTGACCGTGATATAGTTTATTGATCACATGCACCTGGAAAATCCATACATGCTGAATAACTGCCAGAGGCCCGTGCAATTGCCTTGATGCCATAAGGTTTGGGAGTCAACAAAAATGACATTAGATTCGTTTCTTTCCCTGGCTGCGTTTCCATGGCAAAGTGTCCATGGAAACATCAGCCACTTTTGCCGTCTAAACGATTGGAGTACAGTCAAATAACGCTACTAATCGTGAAATGTCTCGAATATACCTAGCAGAGCGGAAATCATGTCTGCAGGATGTCTTGATAAGAGACCGAGTCGACGTGCAATGGCAAGAGAAAGCACTTAAGGGAATATGTCGTTGAGAGTAAATCTTGTTAAGAGCAACTGTTGGCAAGCGAATATATCAGTGAATGAAAGTGGAAAACTATCACATTTCAAATTCCCGTTCCGGTCTTCAGAATTTTTATATTCAAACTTTTAAAACTTTCTCGCCTTGTAATCCTCTCTACACTGCATTTCTTACTTCATTTATGTATTAAATTTCTTGCATCTTTTCTTTATTTCATTCAATACACGATTGTTCCTCAATGTAGTGTATTAAGCGTAGTTTTATTTATCATTAAATAACCAAATAGTTATGCAACTTTCACTCCTTATGTACATGGATCTCTTTTTGTTGACGACTTGTGAATTCATTGTACAGGTGTGATCGTCTATCATTGAAAGACAAATGCAAATTGCATTGAAAACTATCACAAAATGAATGGATAAGAACGGTCTTGTATATTTTATTCAAAGAAACATAATGCGTTCTGTTTTGTTGATCAATGTGGTTTACATACGGATCCAGACGTTTTACTAAATGGAGGCACTATACATGTAGTGCCAGTCAACAGGTTTTTGGGAATTTCAACAGATGGTAAACTTACTGTATCCCAAATTTGAAATGAAAATGTAGGAAAACGTTGCACCGTTCGAAAGTGATATGAAGCACAACACGCTGAGCTGATTGCTCTTCACTCTTCAAACTGCACAAAGCTTTAGTTTAATTTAAGTTGGAGTATGGTTGTATGATATATGTTTCTGCAGTTCAATGGATCGTGCAGACCCCGGACCCGATCCATCACGATGGCCTTTGCATGTCATGAGGAGCATTCACCAAATCTTCTTGTCAGTCGAAACAAACGACCTACGTGTACACAAGAAACGCGACGGACTGGCTCTGAAATACCTTACAAATTCAAATGTTAACAGCTATCATTCGAAGCACGACAGATTTGTGAACCCTATCTTTGGTACCTTTCACAAATCAAAACCATCATGCATTCCTTTATTTGGGTATAGGATTTGCTCTATTTTCAGTTTTAATAATGTAAAAATATAACCAAAAGTAGATAAATCTACACCCTGAAAGAACATAACTGCATCTATTTGAGAATATTTTAGCAGTTATCCTGAAAAAAAGGCAACTCCATAGACTTACTATTTCATTTTCATAGATAAAAATATATCATAACTTTAATACTTCTACACATGGTTCCAAAAATAGAGAATACGTTAATCCTGTGGTAGCTTCTAATAAATCAACTGCATATGAGAAATTACACAAATACTGTATAGTTTTTCGCTATGAGATTAATGCTATTTCATGTGACTAAATAAAATCTGACTCACAGGAAAAAGGTGGATGATTTACACTCGGCAAGTCTTGCTGTTTAGCAAAAATTGGTAAAGCCATGAAAAATCAATAAATCATAGTAAAAGCACCCTGGTTTTCTTTTCGTATAAATAAGGCATTACCTTTTAATTATGTTTCCTAGTTAATGATTTTATTAGGAAACATAATTATATTAATTTTTTTTAATACTTTGATTGCTCATTTATAACTTGTACCTATATAGTACATTTTCGTATCTGTTACATTTTACTTCATTTTACGTATCAGCATGTTTTAATCGCATACTCGCAAAGTTATTTTGTAATTAAAATATTTTAATAAATTTATCATCTTACATATTTTCATTAAAATTTTAGTTTGTCTTTCACGTTGTTCTTGTTTTAAACTTCTTTTTACTGTTGATTTGGTCCGTAATGAATACTATTTAATCTTGCGTTTGGAGTACCTATTCCGCTATAATAATTTTTTTAACTATTAATAGGGTAAACCCTGCCCATATTTTAATAAAAAAAATATATTTAAAACATTTTATGTGATTAGTTTCTGAAATCCACTTAAATTTTTTATCTTTCATATCCTTTTTATCTGCGTAGATTCTCACCTATTGAAAGACCTGACAATCATAAGCCATTCTTTGCGTTGAAAATATTTCATTAGTTTATTTACTGTTTCCATCTTTTTATGTGTTTATTTCATTTCACATTGATGCTGTTTACATACATAAGTTTCAGAATCCTGTTTATTGTCACACACCTGTTTATTGCCGCACTGACCCTCTGATTGGACGTATAACTGTTTTTATTAAGTAGTTCTGGTGTTATGGCCAGATTGTCGTCATCGATAGGTAGTTAATTTACGTCACATTGGTGTAACATAACGGGCTATTGGCAGCGGATCAATCCCGATGGGAAATACCCAAGAACAACGCCTCGCAATTTTGAACCACCGTCATGTGACGAGAACAAAATGTGAGCTGGCACCCCATTTTCCAAGCTTCCACGCAACGCCAACGTGAGGACGTTTGAGGACACGACCAATTAACGTACACCAGACCCCGTGTACACGACGGACTTTGGCTGTACCTAGTTTTGAACACATAACATATCGCTCTTCCAACAGGGTTATCGCGGCCCCCTTGTCCTTACTGGACCTTGTGCTTTAAATATAAACCAACCTATCGGACTCTTGCGATAGAAAATCTTGATAAAAGAAGGAATCGTACAGAATGAATTAACAGAAATTAAACTTACCAGGAAAAAAATCTTAACACAAGGTATGTACTTTTATTCCGATGCATTTGTTAATAGTGCTCTCTAAGGTAGAAATCTAAAATTAAATTCTTTTAATTCAAGCAATGTATTTTTTGCAGTTGCGAAAAGGAAGTTATATATCTATTGTATACAGGATTAGTTTCTGAAACATTATTGGAAGCTAACTCAATATTAGATGCGTGTATTTATTACATTGACTACAGTCAATACAGTAATATACTCTACTAGGGGGCCCGCTCCATGCTCGCTAACCCTTGAGGATTGTAGTGCAATCCTCATTGGTTCGCTCGCATCAATGAAGACATTGTTTACAAAATATGATATTCCACAAAAAAATATTTTTCAAATATAAATTTGTTGTACTACAGAAAAATTATACAGTATGGAATGAGAACTCGAACAATTTGGAATTCAAATGAAAGCTTTGAGCAAATTTTGACTTGAAATGTGAGCGCTGCTTTGTAAATCGAATACTCAACATGTCGTTTGTAAGCTGCAACAGATTCGACCCCAATATTCATTTTTTTCCAATAAAACGTTATCAGATAACCTTATAAATTCAATTGAGGCGTGAGGCTTCGGGATAAACAAACAATCGTACAGTATTGCAAAAACTGTAACAAATAACGTATTTTTTGTGTGCCACGTAAGATAACTATATATATATATATAGAGATTGATTATAACAGAGATCGATTGTGAAACTTCAGTTTCGAAATCTTTATTCTCGTTCCTTTGTCGCAATCTGCATCACACATTAGCCGAAGTACATATATATGATACCAGTTAGTTTCTAATATGGTTGTGGATTTGAAAGAATCAGATAATGCGACGCATTCTTAGGAAAGTAAAAATAATTTGTTGGTATTGACCAAATCCTATTATCTTGTTAGTATTTCATCATTCGATTATCTTGATAGACTTGCATTATTCGATTATCTTGACAGAAGTACATCGTTCGATTATGTTGATGAATTAGATCATTCGATTATCTTGATAGAATTACATCATTCGATTATCTTGATAGAATTACATCATTCGATAATCTTAATAGAATTACATCGATATATATCGACTGAAATTTACTAATGTATCTTGATAGATTCATTTGGAATGCTGTTCTTAAATTATTGTTGTTAAAGATTCAATTACAAAAAAGTTCTAGCTGACAACGTAATTGTAAACAAATACAAACTACAGTACAACAGTATTTTTTTATTTAAAAAATTGTTACTTTTCATCTTTTGCTATTTTTTGACATTGGATGAAGAAATTTAATTTTTAAATAATTTTTTATTTTTGATAAGACCAAGAAACAAATTTCATTTTATTTTTGGTAGGTAGCTAATTGAAAATTGAAGCAAATTCCAAATAATTGCGTAGATAAATTAAGTGAAAAAAACTAATAATAATTTGCATTTTGTTTCTTATTCTAATTTAAAAAATAAAATTAACTATTTTTTACAACACTATGGGGCTTTGCCCACTGCTCGCTTACGCTCGCCAACCCCCACTTTTTCCCCCCACAAGGTTTCCAGGAGAATGGAATTTCCTATTGTGAAATCACCACTCACACGAGGAGTAATGCTACAACAGTGATGCATGTGTGGAAAGGATAGACCACAGAAAACCGTACAGGTCAAAATCCCATCATTGGCCCACGCAATATGACGTCACCACGGGACAACAGACACGATATCCGCATGACGGTGACGGACAAAATAACGTCCTCTCGTGCGTTGGCACAACATCGCAGAACGTCTACAGGTCTGTCATTGTCTGTCCCCACGGTTTATCGACGTCCGCTACGCCATTGAATACGCGCAGGATTCCCTTGTCGCTGAATCACCGACGCCTCCGACTACAATGGAATTACCAACACAGAAAATGGCGCGCCGATTGTAAACAAGTTGTCTTTTCGGATAAGTTCCGCTACAATCTGGACTATAACGATGGACGCGCATTGAACTCCTTTTACCGGAGTGTCTTGTACCGTCATGTAAGAATTAGACGGACAGCTGGTTTAAAATTAAACTATATATTTAGATAATTAAAATATTTACAAGTAAGTTTACAAGGTTAAAGTTAGGACACAGTCACCGACAATTGAAATCCTAACTGGAGCCAAAGCAACAATGGCTCTCCACAAAACAGAGACGTCTGTCTCTCGTCGAATTCAGAATCAGTCTCCTCTAAAGTCCCCGTCCTCTTGGGTCCGCAGAACCGCAACTACGAACGGGAGGGGGGGGGGTGAATTCCGAGCCCTGGCAAGAGACGTTTATGTCCTCAACAGAACTGGAGACACCCCCACACAGATGCAAAAAACGTCTGTAATGCCGATTTGAGTTCCCAAAAGCTAATGTCCATTCCAGACATGGGACTAGGGAACCGACGGAAACTCCAGATGTGTCAATGGTAAAATCGTTCCTAAAAACGCACAGAAAGGTTTATCGCATCTCTGAACTCAATTTCCAGGCACAAGGGGAAGGAAAAGGGGGTGGATCAAACGGAACGCTAGGCCGCTGATGAGAACAACTCACTTTCGGTATTTTGTCAAAACCGCACGTGCAAAGTCTGAAGTTGTTATTGTCACCGTCTGGATGTTGATGCACATTCCAGCGTCCACGTGTTAGAGAAAAAGGGTCGGTTAGTACCATATGGTACAGTCTTATTAAGCTTCATACTGGACGAACGTCTGGCGTTATGGTCTGGGGAGCTATTGCATATCACGGTCGATACCACCTACTTCAAATTGTTGGAACCCTGAACAGAGGGCGCCATATCAAGAATGTTGTGGTCCTACCCCTTCTGCAACGCATTCCCGGAGCTGTATTTCAGCAAGACAATTCCCGTCCGCATGTCAGACCTTACAGATGTTAACACCTTCTCCCGGAATGTCTTACTCAGCGTCATATTGGACTAACACCTGGTGTTGTGGTCTGGGGCGCTATTGGATATAATGGGTGATATCCCTACTTCAAATTATTGGGATCCTGAACAATAGGTGTTACATCAGGGAAATTTTGGAATCCGAGGTCCTACCCCTCCTACAACGCATTTCCAGAGCTGTATTTCAGCAAGACAATGTCCGTCCACATGTTGCTCGAAATGTACAAGCCTTCTTCAGTGAACGACAGGTTTCGCTTCTTCCTTGACCTGCACGTTCCCCGGATATGTCGCCCATTCGGCAAGTCTGGGATTACATTGGTCGGCGACTCGCTCGTACCGCTCGTCGGGCAGAGAGTACGACTGTACAATGACATCAGATAGAGGCCATCTGCGATGCCATTCCTTAGCATGACATTCAGAATCTGTATAATTCGATGCCATGGCGTGTACAGGCTCTCATCGCTGCGCATGGCGGATGCACAAGACATCGATTTTCGGAATTACTTTTGTTCTATTGCTCTGTAAATTTGATCGTTTATTTAAACCACTGTAAATAATACGTTGAATAAATTTCAATTATTTCTGATGATTCTTTCATAGTATTCCAATTTTTATAAACAGCAGTGCATTATGTATATTTTAACTTGAGTTAAAAATTCACTCCATATGCATTGGAATTATTTTTGTTTTATTGCTCTGTAAATTTGATCGTTTATTTAAACCACTATAAGTAATACATTGAATAAATTTCATTTATTTCTGATGCTTCTTTCATAGTATTCCAATTTTTATAAACAATAGTGCATTATACAAATATACAAATATTGACGACCAGCTACAGGCTCAAGACCAACAAGGCTGGTCCTTTGTTTATAAATTCTCCAATTCCCACTGACTATCCAATTGTGTCTTAAATTCGTACACTCCCTTTGAATTAACTATATTTTCTGGCAACGCGTTCCAACTGTCTATTACCCTATTAAAGTAGTAGTTTTTCCTTAAATCCCGATTAAAATGTGTTCTATTCAATTTATACCCATGGCCCCTTGTTCTGTTATCCCTATTGAAATTTAAGCCCTCTGTGTCCCCTTGTTTTACAAACTTGAAAAGCTGAATCAAATCTCCCCTCCTTCTTCTTCTTTCCAGTGTATACATGTTTAGCTTACTTAAACGTTCATTATAGTCGAAATTTGCTAGCCCCTTTATTATTTTTGTAGCTCTGTGCTGAACCCTTTCAATTGATTCTATGTCCTTTCTCATATATGGAGCCCATAATTGTACAGTATATTCTAGATGTGGTCTTACTAAACCCTTATATAATGGCAAGATTATATTCTTATCCCTTGAAGTTACAGTCTTTTTAATATACCCCAATAACCTATTAGCCTTTTTACCCGCAGCTGAACATTGGTGACCCATTTTAAAATCCCTGTGAATTATCACCCCAAGATCCTTGACTGTTTCTCCCTCCTTTACCTTTACTCCCTGCAGACAGTACTCGGCTCCACTGTTCCTGTAACCCATATGCAGAACTTGACATTTCCCTACATTAAATGACATACCCCATTTTACAGCCCATTCGAATATCTTATCAAAATCTCCTTGTAAATTTCCTATCTGTAACTTGGTATCCACTGTCCTCCATATTTTTAAGTCATCTGCAAATATACTGATTCTATTCTTGATCCCCTGACCTATATCATCTATGAAAATTATAAATAAAATTGGATCTACTGCTTTGGTTGGTAATTGGTAGTTGAATCAACGTCACGCTGCACAAACATAACGTGTTATAGGTGACGGTACGGGATAAATAACGATGGGAAAGATCGAACACAACATCCCGTAAATTTGAACCATAGTCAGATGACGAGGTCACACCTGAGCTGATACCCCACTCCAAACTTTCACACCAAGCGAAAATGAGGACATTGATGGTGCACCAACTCAAATCGTACACTACGATGTTTAGTTTTACCGAGTTTCCAATTCGCAACCTTACGGTTGAAAATCCGCTACATTGCCAATCGGGCTACCGAAGCTCCTGTACTGGTTTGAAAGCTAAATTATAGCTTTTCTTTTTCCTATTCTGCATTTATATTATTTTAAATATCAGTTTGGCATTTTCTTCTCTCAGCGAATCAAATTACCTTGCTCGGAACAAAATGTTCAAAGGTTTTACTACACTTTTCAGTAAATAAATTGTTTCTTATTCCCATCTATTCATTTTAGTTCAATTCCCTTTAAAAGCTTTTATCGAGTCATTCGACGCTTTACTTTCTAAAACTTTCCTCGTGTGTTATATACTCTTATGTTCTTTTCAGCTCCTGTTTCACTGCTGATAGAAAATCATTGTTCTCAGCCCTTCTTGGTTGAAAAGAGAAAGATTAATAAAAAATGCAGTCACCACTTCTCAAGATGAAGAGAAAGTTAAGAAGCGAGTTTTATTTCGATGATGGGGAAAAAGAAACAAAAATGAAATATCAGTACTGGTCTGATTAAAATGTGACATGACGTTTCTAAAGTAAATTAAAAAAGTTTCAACGAATGGAAAGTTTGCTTCGAAACAGATTTAATTCCAATAATTATTAAAAACAGTGGGTATTTTTTTAAAAATTCGACTAGTATTAAATATCAAAAAGTCATCTTAAAAGAAGAGAACTTATTTAACGCTTTGAAGGGCATTATGTAGAAACGTATTTCTGGTATAGCACCCTTCAAAGTGTAAGTTTTTTATGCTCAAAGACCAAAAACCTTACCTTGAATGTGTATGGCAGGGAGCGAAAATGTTGTTTTTAAGGGGTTGCGAGCTCTTCCTTGTCTTACCGCCTATCCAGAGAACTGCTAAGAATTTCAATATCAATCAATCTGAATTTTACATAGGTATTAACCTTAATATCCTAGAACATATATATGGCGAGCATCAAAAAGGTGAAATGAAAGATGTACCGTCACTCCTTAAAGCATACTGGGAGGCATGCCTCCCTGGGGTGGCGCGAACTAGTGCAAAGGGAGGAGCGAAAAGTTTAACAGAAATGTAATTTTCAAACATAAAATATGTACGTAAACTTTCATAACATAACATTAAATCTTATGACCTGCCCTTTTTAAAGCATTTACCGCCACCTATCTCACCCTAACTCTGATATAAACATAAACTAAACATTTATTTAAAATTTATTTATTTCGCTTAAATAGATGGATGAATTGTGATAGGCATGATCTAATATACAATAGAACTTAGTGCATATTTTGTATCTATAATATTATAAAAGGAACTTTTGTACTATTATAAAATGAAGTGTTTGTCTGTTTGTTTGTTTTCTTGCACTCAAAGTCCTGACGAATCTATGGCACTTACAGTAATGAGATTTGGCACACCTCTAGTCCGATTTTTTTTTCGATTTTAGGGTCGAGGCGAATTTGAAAATTGAATCTAGAACGTTTTAAAATGAATTTAATAGCTTTTTTAACCGTTCTCCCTTCTTGAGCGTTCTTCCGAGGAATAAAGGAACATCAAAATTCTCAGACTTTTTGCCCTCATGTCACCTAGACGTCAGCCTTTGGAACCATGACAAGTTTTTATTCATCTCCCGTCTCTAGAATGGGAGAGAACACACTCGACTGACCTTCGTTTGTTTCGAGATTCATTCATTTAGATTTCCTGCAAGACGGATTCCAGTGAAGCAAAATGTATTGCTTAAGTTAAGACTGGCGTTCTTCAGTGCTTTTTTCTATTTTAGCGATTGCTAAAGGTGGAATAAAAATTGTAATGGATTTGAAATGTTCGGAAAATTTTACACCTGAAAGATACCTTATACGTTTGATTTTCTTTTAATCTTTTATATTTTCGCAAGAGATTGTGACGTCAAGTGAAATTTCGCTTTCCAAAACTAAACAGATTGCATTTTCTTCCCTATTCCATTTCAGCGAAGGAGAGGAAAAAAGTGAATAACTTTTTGACTGGGATTGTTAAGTTCTTTCTTCGTAAAATCGGAATCGTTAATTATAGATTGAAAATTTCAACAGATTTGAAATCTGCAGAACATTTTACACCAGATTAATACCTTACGCCACGGGCAACGCCGGGCTAACCACGCAATGGCTAGTGACATATATAGATAGATTGCATAGTATATTATAGTACATTATAGTAGTAGTATATTATAGTACATTATAGTAGTAGTATATTATAGTAGTATATTATAGTATATTATAGTACATTATAGTAGTAGTATTGCATAGTAGAACGTATTATGGTAGTAGTATTGCATAGTAGAACGTATTATGATAGTAGTATTGCATAGTAGAACGTATTATGGTAGTAGTATTGCATAGTAGAACGTATTATGATAGTAGTATTGCATAGTAGAACGTATTATGGTAGTAGTATTGCATAGTAGAACGTATTATGATAGTAGTATTGCATAGTAGAACGTATTATGGTAGTAGTATTGCATAGTAGAACGTATTATGATAGTAGTATTGCATAGTAGAACGTATTAGCTGCATATTATAAATAAGGTTTTTGTAACGAGAGTAAAGATTCATTTTTTTTACTGGAAACTCTTTATTTAGGAAATGAGATGACACTACTGGTTTGCAGTTCACGAGTGCATAGTTTATAAAACGGCCACTAAAATTTCTAGTCGACCGAATCACTATAACAAAACCCTCAAATTCAAACGTCACTCGTACCTAAAGTATTAACAGAAGAATTTAAGCTATGTGCGATTATGCTTTTTATTGCTTTTGGTGTGATTACTTACTGATAATAATCATTAGTAACTTAAAAGTTGTATTTATAAAGAATATGAATTTAATCCTAATATTTTTAGACGAATGGATAAATTTTGACTGATTAAAAATAAATCCACTAATGATGAAGATTACGATGGTAATACAAATAAAGATAGTGGGAATACAAGCAATAGGGAACAAGGAGAGGTAGAACTCCCAAGACAAGAAAATACAATTCAACCTACTTATCATTAGGGTTCACAAGTGTGGATCCTGACAAAGATACAAGTACAGATGGTTTGCAAAAACTAATATGTTTGTTTTGTATTTCGACTGCAAATAGTACGAGACCCAGCAATTCAAAAGGCATCTTAAAACAATGCATTTTGAATTCGTTGGTAAACAAATAAAATTATTTCAAATAAAATTAGATGAATATAATAAATAAACCAAACGTTCAATATCATAATATAGTTTCTGTTCCATTAAATGCATTGTTAGCGTCGTACCAAGTTTCTTACAGAATCGCGAAATGGGGGAAAAAAACACACAATAGGAGAAACTCTTAGTTTTGCCAGTTATTATTGATGTGGTTAAAGTAATGTTTGGCGAATCATAGACGAAATAGTTAAAACAAATACCACTTGCTGAAAATATATAGTTGGCATGAGAATATATATGATATATCTGAATATTTTTGCCTTCAGTTAGTTTCTCGACTGCGTAATTCGGAATTCGCCATATAAATAGATGCGGCAACTGAAGTAGCTGAAGATGCTAATTTAATAGCATATGTATGATCGACATATTGCAGAAAATAATATGAGCGAGGTATCGTAACACAAAAGTTACGAAAGTTATATACTACATAAAAAAACCAGTCCTTTAAAAGTTAGGTTGTTGGCAAAGCTGTAAGAAGAAATAGAAGTTAATTATTCCTCACTTCTATACTATTGTGAAGTGCGTTGGTTATCTCGTGCAAATGTTATTCAAAGAGTGTTTGAACTCAAAGAAGATATTGCAATTGTTCTTAATGAAAAATCATAATGAAGCGGAAAATTTGCTTAGGAATGATAACTTTTTGTTGTTAAACTTACCTATTTGGTTGAAATATTTGGAAAATTAGTGTTTGGATTAAATTAATGCACGAACCGCAAATGCATTCACTGATTCGAAAAGGCAAAGTGAAAACATTAGTAAACAACTGGAGCTATGGAAATCAAATTTGCAAACTAATAAATTCGATATGTTTTCTCTTTAAAATAATTTCTGTGCTAGAGTTAGTATTGAAGCAAACAAAAATTTATTTATTGAATACTTGATGGTTTTCTAATGCACTTTTCACACTATTTCGAAGATCTTGATTTTACAAAGTTCGTGTAAATACAATCGTCAATGAAAAAGGTGCTGAATTTGGATTGGCAACTATTGAAAAGAAAACAATGATATAATTATGACCCGATACGTCATTGAAACAGAAATTTCAGAGTGAAACGAGTTCAAATTTGGTAGAAGTGATGTGAAGAATATAATACTTTGTGTCAAGCAAGGCACTTCAATAACCTGCTGCCTTTCGTAACATCATATTTATGCGAAACTGGATTTTCTATATATTAGCTGCAATGAAATAAAGAAAAACCTTGTCATTTTTCTGTCCAATTACGGTTTTTTCACTTTTTTTTGGGTTAATACATTTTTACCATTTAAAAATGTGTCTAATATTTTATGAAAAAAAAAAGGGAAGTGTTAAGATTATATTTTTTTAAAGGGGGCTTAGTAACATAACATTTGGAAACCACTGCCTTAAAGAGTTCCATTATCTCTGGGACTTCTCGTTTTTGGATTTCTTTACTAATTTATAGAATATACTATCAGTGAAAAGCGTTATCAATCAGTTTATTATTTTTATTTAAGTCCATAAATTATTGTTATTATTCTTTTAAAGTAATGGTGAGTGTTTGCATCATTCGACTAATACATTGGTGTTAATCAAAAATGTCCTCGTGATCATGTTACTTCAGAAAAATTTCAAAGTAACGATACATGATTTGTAGACAGTTGTTTACAATATTACAAGTACAAAACGTAAAATAATCACCTTACTATATATTTATTTTGGTTCGAACATGTTTCTGATTGGTTGGTTTATCGTCACAATACGGTCATTCTCGAGGGAACATCAGACCAATACCTACATCTTTCTCTAAAAGCAAAATAATTAAAAATACAGCAGCGATTCCCAACCTTTGAGGAGTTTATGTAAGAAATTAAATTTTCCCCATATTATAAGAGTCAATGTTGTTCAGTTGGTTGTACAACGGATTAGCAACAGGAGAGTTGTGACTTTTAAACTAGGTAAGCCAAAAACTTGTGTATTCGGCACACCACGGCAAGTTAAATCTGTCAAGACTTCAACGTTGTCCTCACGTTGGCGTGGTGATATCAGGTATCGATATAGTGTGAAAAGTTTCGTAGATATCAAATCCGATGAAAATTTTACTCTATATTTAACGATGTAAAAGATAAACTATAGAACTACAAAACTCCAGTTAAAACTTTTTATTTGTTTTGTTCTTCTGCTGAAAGCGTTCAAATGGAAACACGGAAAAATAAATTTGGAATCCGTGATCTTTCATTCTGTTGCCAATCCAAGGAAAACAATAATAATTAAATCTGTCATTAAATTAATTTAAAATGTTCTAGATTGAATTTTAAAATTTGGGCTTCGTACAAAAATTGCAAACAAATTCGGACTACCAATGTGCCGAATCCCATTACTGTAAGTGCCATAGATTCGTCAGGAACATGTACATAACAAACAAACAGACAAACACTTCCTTTTATAATAGTAGAGATGATTGTGAGTGGATTTTTAAATTAAAGGTCATTCAGTTTTTCCTTTAATTCCGAAATTTTAAACAAAACAGAAATTATTTTTTTATTCTTAATATTTCACATGCCTTGTTTAAAAGTAAATACATGCTTTGTGTAAAGATTCTTAAGACAAATACATTCTATTAGTAATCTTGAACATTTGTCTAGAAAATAAACTTCATTTAATCTCAATGGGAGACTCAGGTCAAAAGATACAGATGTTTATGGGTGTTGTTTGCATCATTGTATTTACTTTGAATAGTTTTTACTATGAACCAATGGGTGTCCCAATTTGGAACTTCCATAAAACAAACGCAAATAGCGTATCTTTAACATACATGTTTTGATAAAATATAACACTTTTTCTGTAATTTAAAGTCATACGGTATATCGAATGACCTTAAAACTAGAAAGATCACTTACTGAAATACTATTGCAAGTAAAAACCTAAAATTGTCAAGAGTATGAACACGCAATAAATTATCAAAATAAAATAATCCAGGGGATGGGTCTTATTGTGGACTGTATGGTGTGGCATGTATTTTGAAAGCGTTTTTCTCATATATCTACAGATGAAGATGGATGGCATCCTATTCTTCAGATGTAGAATAAATTATGCAATGAGAATGAGATAAAAAGTACTAACTCTATTCTGCAATTTCAAAATAACTACTTCTAATAGCAAATATTCTGCCCTGAATACAGCCTAGTTTACTATTTACATACATTTTTAGATTACCCTCTGTACATAGCATATCTCACGTTGAGTCAGTCAATTTATAAGGGTAATTAGTATCATCATCATTAATGGTTGTGAATCTTGCCCCGTAAAACAAAGCACCCAGTTGATATGTTTAAAGCAACAAGTACAGGCTCAAGAAATCGAATGAATACTAGAGTTTTAATGTTTGTGCATATGGTTATAATGTTAAACATAATTATACACTATGCCATCTTAACTTAGTGATAAGTGCAATGCATCATTAAGTTTCATAAGGTAAAGGATGACTTTCGAAATGCACGAATTCATTCTTCCTCGATAAATTTAATGAGGCGTAAGTAAGCTTATTGTTCCGTTTATCAAAACCATGACATGAAATTGAAATGGAATATTAACGCCGAAAATTAAACGGCACTTAATGTGTTGTTTTGGAAGTATCTATATATATAATTCTCTTACGTGGCACGCAAAAAAGACGTTATTTGTTATCGCGTTTTGGCAACATTGTACGATTGTTTGTTTACCACGAATTGAATTTATAGCGTTATCGGATGAAATTTTATTGAAAAAAAAAAAAGACTTTTAGTCGAGCTGTTGCAGTTTAGAATTAGAAATCAAAGAAAGCGGAGGATCATTTCAGTGCCATTTAAAAAACGGTCCTTTTCAGGGTCAACAATTATAGTTCAACAAGACGCTTGCACTACAACTTTCCACAACAAACTCAATGAAAAAGTGTGGGTTACTCAAGAGTGCTGGAAATGTACACAAACAACATACTGGGTATTCAATTTTCAAAGCAGCGCTCACATTTCGATTCAAAATTTTCTAAAAGTTTTCCTTTGAATTCTGATTTAAGGTACTGTTTATATTTTCTGTAATACAGCAAATTTAGATTTGAAAAATATTTTTTTGGAGTATCATATTTTGAAAACAATCCTTTCTGCTAGGACACATGTCTTCATTGATGCGAGCGAAGCGAGCATAGGTTCGCTTAGCGAACCAATGAGGATTGCAAAGCAATCGTCCGGGGGTTGGCGAGCTTTAGCGAGCAGGGGGCGGGCCCCCTAGTTCCAGTTAAAATGTTATCGGGTTTGGTAGCTACAATCTTTGGGAACAAAAATGAGATTTCCTGATCCCTCCCAATTTCTCATATTGATCGAATTAAGAAAGGAATTTCGATAAAATGGAACAAAAACTGTTTTTGTTTTTAAAATTGCTTTAAAAAAAATAAAAGTGATTTTAAATCTACATAAAATTAGTACGGACAAAATGCATTAATGCACTATTTACCCATCCACGATAGAAGCCATCCAGCCATCTTTCATTAATTTCGTATTGTTCAAGGAAAAACTATCTCAATACAACTTTTAGGCAACCAAGCCGGTCGAATGAGACTACCTTAACCTCTTTCGTCATGGATGTTATATAGCCCTGATTTTTTTAAACATAATTTGGCAGCAACAATGACCGTCTAAAAATCTATAAAAATTTAAATAATTTTTACACGAGAGAGATTTTTAGTGTAAACAAATTAACCAGACTTTAGGCGAAGATTTGACTTCTGCTATCCATATGACTCTTGCTTGATTCATATAGGGTTTACCAAAAATGTAGTCGATTTAAGCAGTTTAACAAACCATTTAATACGATGAAAATTAGCAGATCTTACCATGTAATATTTTATAATTATCTAACCATTTAACTTTGGAACACCCTGTATATATTACGTATAAATATTTGTTTTGAATTTTTACTGGTTTATTTTTACTACCCAATTTGTCGGTCAAATTTTGGAACACCCTGTAAATATTGCATATAAATATTTGTTTTGAATTTTTACTGGCTTATTTTTACTACCTATTTAGCAAGGGAAAAATTGTTTTTAAATGCCATCTATTTGGTTTACACCATAAGGCTTTGAAAAGGTTGATCATTCAGTTTGTGGAATGGAGCAGCAGATTCCACAAACTGGAAAACTCCGAATAAAGAATTTTCAAATTTTATACAGATATAGGAGGCAGAAATGCCAGGCATTTCTCGTGTTTTAATTAGGTAACTGAATATTGCAAAAGTGATGATAACACAGGTCTGCAAATTTTCAGCGAACAAATATTTTTTTGCAAAGTAGCAATTGACTTTTATGTTTATTGGTATGCTAATTTCAAATATGTCATTCGGTTTTGTCCATCACGTACAGTTTTTTGAAAATTGCGTTTGAAAATTTAGTTAAATAATGCTTTGTATACCACGTAAATACATTTCTAGAAAGTAAAACAAAGTAATAATTAAAAAGTTTTGTATTAAAAATTACTTTAATACTCACATATACATTTAGAATCCACATTACTGAGTCGTTTACTGTCATAAAAACAAAATCATATGATTCTAGATATTCAGCAATGGCCGCATAAAGTCAAGTTTCTAAGGCTTTGTAGTACCTTTTTCTTTTGTGTTGTGGTGTGGAAGCAGATCTTCTGTGTGTAACTTGCGACTGTTCTCTATGTAGTGACCAGCAGTAATCTGCTATCATGTTTTTGTTCCATCTACCTTGGTATCTGCATTCCATCTGCTTAATGTCTTGGTGAAATCTTTCACCGTGTTATATACTGACGGCACCAAGAATTTCAGGAAAATATGAACTTTAAAGCTGACAGAACATTCCAATTTTTTGAAACTTTCAAGCATACTTTGTACAATTTGTTTGAAGTTGGGATACTGATAATTTCCCAGAAATTTATTAACAACTTCTTTAAAAGACCTCCAAGTTTCCTCTCCAACCTTTGTCATACCTGCTTCAAATTTTTCGTCCTTCATAAGTTTTAGAATATCTGGTCCCACAAACATACCTTCCTTCACTTTGGCTGCAGATAATCGAGGAAATGCATGAAGCAAGTGCTTGAAACACCGACCTTCTTTGTCAAGAGCTTTCACGAATTGTTTTATCATACCAAGTTTTATATGAAGTGGAGGCAGAAGAATCTTTTCTTGGTCAACCAAAGCTTCCTCAATAACATTTTTTCTGCCAATTTTCAACTTCTCTCTTACTGGCCACTCTCTCTT
The DNA here is from genome assembly GCA_947359465.1 of Metellina segmentata. Taxonomy (NCBI): domain Eukaryota; kingdom Metazoa; phylum Arthropoda; class Arachnida; order Araneae; family Tetragnathidae; genus Metellina; species Metellina segmentata. The sequence goes on from OX375876.1 coordinate 89,101,246, forward strand.
AATTCAATGTTGACTCCTTTCCCTACTGTCCCACTTACACAGGAAGCATGGATATTTTGTATATCCCCCTTGAAGTCCAAGAAGCATGGCAATTACTTTAAAACCCCCACATGTGATCCTTGTATTTAAGTTTGTTCAAAATGAAGGCAAAATTTTAGTATCATTCTTTGTATTGCACGGAATGTACAACTGGTATTGAAGCATATTTGTTTTCGTTATGGAGTAGCACAGCTTTGAGGCTTCTTTTGCATGAGTCAATGAAGCGCCTCCCTTCATGTGCGTCATATTCAATTCGAAACTGTGCCATCAAGACAGGAATTATTACTGCAATAAACTAAATCAACATCTTCAGAAAAAAAAGGAAGGAAATCATTTTCTCGTCTTCTAAACCTTGAAAAAGAAACACCAGGTGCCAAAAGGTTTTTTCATTTAGCCTAAAACCTAGTTGTTGCTTCAGGTTAGAAATGTAGATGGCGTTGCCTATAAACGCCGCCCTGTTATGTTATAATAGTGTATCGTTAGTAGCAATAAAATTCTCGAACGAGAAGTTTGTGTCAAAAGTGCCTTCCTTGGTAAAGAAAGATATGAGACACCAGGAGTAACGCCCCCAAACCTTGGTGTCAGAATAGGGATGAGTAGATGGATGGATCTACTGAGGGCTTCCAGATGTTTGAAGTAGGGAGTTGAAAAATCTGTAGTTTTGAGGTGGGTGTAATTTCTTTCTCTTTGGAATGTGTTGTGTAGGATTTTGTTGATATGTGTTGAAGATTTGAAAGTTTGGGATTTATTGTTGCTGGGAAGAATTGGTATTGTTGTGTACGAGATTATGTTGTATAGGAGATGTTGTATTAGATATGTTGTGTTGTTGGGTTTTGTTGCATAGGATTTTAGTTTAATTAGAGTTGTGAGTTTTTAGAGAGTGTTAGTTTGAGTTGATTTGAGTCAATTTTTTTTTTGTTGATTTATTGGATCTGTGTTTAGTTATTTGTATATTATTTGTGTGGATTTGTTTTGAATAAGTATGGCAGATCTTGATAAACTGAAACTGAAACGTACGGTGATTCGTACTAGAACATCAAAATTAGTAAATAAGATAGACGATAAGATTCGGGAATTAGCTAGTTTAGATGATAAAGTGAATGTAATTAATGCGTTAAAAGAATTTCGCGAGCAATTAGTAAAGAATGAAAATGTGATCAAATTTTAAATTTAGAAATCGAAGCAAAATTCGATGCAGCGAAAATAGAGTCGGAGGTAACATTTTCCGAAAAATATTCAGAATTTTTTTTATATGGAAGCAGAGAATAAGTAATCAAACTGATAGATGGACGAAAGTTGTGACTAATATAGTCAATGATGTACCTGAATCAGCTGGAGCAACAGCTCAAATGTTTAGTAACCATAACATAAGAGAGGGGAAAACGGTTAAATTACCATAATTAAGTATTCGAACCTATTATGGAGATCCAACTTATTGGCTCGAATTCTTTAATCAATTTGCAATCAATGCTCTATTGATGCAAATAAGAATCTAACTAAACTTGATAAATTTAATTATTTGAAGTCTTATTGAAGTCTTTTGAAGTCTTTAGGGGGCACGGTAGCTAATTGTATAAGCGGATTTGCTTTAACTTCTGAAAATTACGATGCAGTTTTAGGATTATTAATGAGAAATACCAGACTCGCTTGTTATGGAAAATTGAACCAAACGATTTAAAGAGTAACTTCCCTTTGGTAGAGAAAAGGTTTGAGGAATTAAAAAGAAGTTTCGATAATAATGAATGGGGGACAAATGAATATAGAGAAATATTGCAGGATCAGCAGAACAAAGGAACAATAGAAGATTGTGATAGGGATACAAATGAATATTTTATGCCACATAGAGGTGTTATGAGAGCTGAAAAGGATGCTACAAAAGTTCGCATAGTTTTCAACTGTAGTTCAAAAACTAAAGAAAACCTTTCACTTAATGATTGTTTAGAAGCAGGCCCAAATTTGAATCCGAATATTCTTGATGTTATTCTAAAGTTTAGGAAGTTTATAATCGCGTTTAGTGCCGACATAGAAAAGGCGTTTTTAATGATCAGCATTGCTGAAGTGGACAGAAAATATTTAAAGTTTCTTTGGCTATCGGATGAGAAAACAGAAAACTATAAAAGAAAAAGAATGACTAGATTACTATTCGGATGTAAGACATCACCTTTCCTATTGAGCACAACAATTAAAAGTCACATTAAGACATACGAGAAAAATTCCACCGATGTTGTTAAGGTGTTGAATTCTTCGTTGTATGTCGATGATTTGTATTATGGTGCAGACAACGAGGAAACGGCTTTGGAATTATCTATTAATGCAGTTTCTATTTTAAAAGAAGGAGGTTTCAATTTGGGGAAATTAAAATGTAATTCTAATGCATTGAGGACATTATGGGTTAAGAAAGAACTTTATGAATTTGAGAAAGACAGTGACTCGCAGTTGAAGGTACTAGGGTTGAATTGGAATCCTGAGAAAGATATTCTATGGTTAAAGATAAAAGGTTTGTTGGATCGTTTGAAGGACTTGAGGAGCACAAAGCGCAGTGTTTTGCAAAAGGCAGCGATAATCTTCGATCCTGTAGGGTTTTTAACTCCATTTGTTGTAGGGATTAAATGTTTGTTGTAAGAAATATGGGAAACTGGTGTAGACTGGGACGATGAGTTGCCGAAGAATATAAGCGTAAAGTGATCTAATTGTTGATCGGGAGATTAAGAAGTTGGAACAGATAGTAGTTGAGAGGAATTTCTTGTCAGGATGTGGAGATCCCGGTAAAGCGAAAGTTGAGTTATATATATTTTTTGTGATGCGTCACCTTTTGCATAGGGTGCGGTCGCTTATTTCCGTTATGTTACAACAAAAAGAGAAATTAAGATTTCCTTCGTAATGTCAAAGGGTAGAGTTGCACCTTTAAAGAAGCTTACTTTGCCTCGGTTGGAATTAATGGCTTGTGTCATAGGAGCTGGAATGGGGAAGTATCTTAGAGATATCTTTAAAGATTTAACTGGTGAAATTTCATTTTGGACTGACTCGATGATCGCGTTATTTTGGATAAAAGGTTGTGCTATGCGATTGAAACAATTTGTAACGAATAGAGTCTTAGAGGTTCAGGAAAGATCAGATCCGAAATCTTGGTTGCATTGTAAGTCGGAGGATAAACCTGCAGATTTGTTTACCAGAGGAGTTCCGGTTCAGATTTTAGTTAAAAAAGGAAAGTGGTGGACAGGTCCTTGTTCGCTAGGTCAGAAAAATGATAGTTGGCCTACGGAGTGTTGCAAGGGGTCACCTGCTTCGGACATCCTAGAAAAGTAATTGAAAGAAACTGTGGTTAATAGCTTGATGGTTAGAATGAGTTTGGTAAAAGAGTTGTGGACTAAATTTTCAACATGGACTAGATTGCTCAGAGTCGTTTCTTGGTGTCTCAGATTCCTGGGAAATCTTAGAGGGCTAAAAGTGTTGATACCATATTTAAAGGCGGAAGAAAGAATGAAGGCACACAATTTGATCATAAGAGCTGTTCAAAGTAGTGAATTCGGTGAGGAAATCGGTATTCTACAGACAAACAAAACTTTAAGTTCGTCAAGCAAATTGATCCAACTAAATACATTTTTGGATCATGAAGGATTGCTGAGGGTTGGAGGCAGGCTTAAAAATACAAGCCTTCCTGAGGACACAAAACATCCCCTCATTATGCCGAAAACTAATCATATCACGGACATGATAATCCTATACTTCCACATAAAGTATCTGAATGGAGCAACTCAGTTAATTAACTCTGCAATTAGACAGAGATACTGGGTCATCAGTGCACGAACTGCAATTCGTCGCATAATTAGAAAATGTATGGTGTGTGATCGTCATCGAAAAGAACTGTCAAGCCAGTTAATGGGAGATCTTCCAACATCGAGAACCACTCCTGCCAGAGCCTTCTATAGAACAGGAACGGATTTTGCCGGTCCATTACAGGTCAAGCCCAGAAGAGGTAGAAGAGTAAAAGCTGTGAAAACTCATGTATGCGTGTTTGCTTCACAACAAAGGCTGTACATCTGGAATCTGTAAGTGTTATGTCCTCGGAGTCCTGCATTACAGCATTAAATAGGTTCATTGCCAGAAGAAGAAAACCCCAAGTCTTATATAGTGATTGTGGAACAAACTTTGTAGGTGCCATGAATATCCTTCAGGCATGGCGTTATAAATCAGTCATCAACTACCTCGTTGAGGATGAAGTTGAATGGAAGTTCTACCCTCCAGGTGCTCCACACTTCGGCGGTCTCTGGGAGCTGTGAAAACAATGAAGTACCACCTTAAAAGAGTGATTAGGGTACAAGTGCTGACACAAGAAGAATTTTGCACGGTTCTAGCTGAAATTGAGGCAGCGTTGAATCCTCGTCGTTTAGTGCCGATTTCAAGTGAACCAAATGATCTATCTGTGATTACACCTGGGCATTTCCTTATTGGAACTGCCTTGAAGGGAATAGAAGAACCAAACGTGACGAACGAAAAACTAACAACTTGTGATAGATGGAAACTAGTTACTCAATTATCACAATCGTTCTGGAAGAGGTGGTCAAAAGACTATCTCACGCAATTGCAAACGCGTGGTAAATGGCATGTCTTTACCAAACTTACAGGAACATGATTTAGTGCTCATTAAAGAGGATGATTTACCACCCTTAAAGTGGCGAATGGGAAGAGTGATGCAAGTTTACCCTGGAAATGACAATAAAGTAAGAGTAGTAAAACTAAAAACTGATTGTGGAGAACTCAAACGTCCATTTCATAAGATTGTTCTACTACCAATTCAAAATTGAACTTTCTTTGACTTTGGAATTGATTCACAATTTTATCGATAATTATTTGATGATGTTATTTCTTTTTTTTCTGTATAATAATTGTATATTCTTATTTAATCTAGGAAATTTTGATATTGATTGTTAAGAAGTAAGTATTAATACTGAAAGTAAATTTCATTACTGTTTAAGATATATTGTACATAATAAATATTTTGTGTATAGTTGTGTGATGGTTAATAATAATCGTTTCTATGATGTCCTGAAGGGTCATCGGGCCCCAGTATGTTGCTTCAGGTAAGAAATGTTGATGGTGTTGCCTATAAACGCCGCCCTGTTATGTAATATTAGTGTATCGTTAGTAGCAATAAAATTCTCGAACGAGAAGGTTGTGTCAAAAGTGCATTCCTTGGTAGAGAAAGAAATGAGACACCAGGAGTAACGCCCCCAAACACTAGTAGTTCTGTGGAATTTTTAGGAATGCCCAAGTCTCACTAAATCATTTAATTCACTTTGTGATAAGAGTGGAGGATCGTTACTTCCTGCTGCATTGAAGTTTTTCTGGGGGCTTAGGTATGGGTATTCCAGGACCATGAGGTACGGGAGACACAACCGATGCAATATTTGGGTAAACAATTCCTTTCCTATACTTGGCATTGAACTCATGCACATTTGAGGAACAAAAGTAGCAGTCATCACTGTGGTTAGTTGGCTTCCTCCAGATCATCGGAATTCCGAAGCGAAGAGATTTTTGTTTTCCATTCAATCACTGCTTCAATTCTTCCACGCAAATACAACCAACGATATGTGGGGCCCAAGATTTATCCTGGTCTTTCAGCTTGACACCAAAGTAAGCATATTATACTTTCTTCACAAAATCTGTAATACTAGGAAGCCCGCCCCCTGCTTGCAAACGCTCGCCGACCCCCGGAGGATTCTTTTTCAATTGTTATTGGTTCACTGCGCTAACCTTGCTCGCTTCGCTCGCATCAATGAAGACATGTGTCCTAGCAGAAGGGATTGTTTACAAAATGTGGTAATCCAAAAAATAGTTTTAAAATGTAAAATCTAAAGTTATACAGTACCTCTGGAAAAAGAACTCGAACAATTTGGAATTAAAATGCAAACTGTGAGGAAAATTTGACTCGAAATGTGAGCGCTGCTTTGAAAATCAAATACCCAGCATGTTGTTTGTGTGTACGTTTCCTCAGCACTCGAGCCACCCATACACTTTTTCATTGAGTTTGTTGTCGAAAGTTGTAGTGCAGACGTCTTGTTGAACTATAATTGTTGTCTATAATCTTGAACTATAATCGAGTTTCCCCTTTTTGCCACAAAGCGCTAAATTACGTCTCTATTTCACTGTTGCCACCTAGACAGTTAACGTCGCATTGGAGCAGCAGAATGAGCTGTTAGCGAAAATTCTAGATCAATTCCCGAAAGGAAAGATCCAAGGACAACGCCTCATGATTTTGAACCGTGGTCATATAATGAGAACAATACCTGAACAGCCATCCCACTCTCCAAACCACTCCAACGTGAGGACGTTTGAGGCCACGACCGATTTGACACGCACTAGCCTTCGAGTCCACGACGGTTTTGACTGGACTTTGTTTCTAACTCCAACCCTCCGTTTGTTAGCCGTTGCTTTTCCAAGTGGGCACCGTTGCCATTCAGAGAAAAGTTAAACTCGAAAACATTTTTAACATATAAATGTGCTGCACAATTATTTTTAAAATTTATTTATTATTTTGAAATCATGCGATTTATTAAAAAATAAGCTTTTTAAAAACGAAATGAAATGGACTTTTTTCAATCGTCATGTCAGTCATGTATCAGAAATACACTACCCTACAATAATGGACTGTCAGCAAGTTGTGATGGTATAAGGGAAAGAATACACGCCTTAATAGGGGGATGGTACCTCACGTGCTGCAATTACACTAGCAACACTTCTGGGCATACTTTCAAAAAGGTTCTGATACACAGCTATGAGTATTTGTGTCCATTCCTGCTGCAAGAATGTCACCAGCTCAGCTATAGATTTCGGACATGGTTCCCTGGTCCGTAAGCGTCGCTCTAATTCGTGCAATAAATGTTCTACGGGGTTTAGGTCGGGACTTTGAGCTGGCAAGAAAAGACGTTTTACATCCATATCTTGATACCACTGCTTGACCGAGGCTGCAGCACGACATGAAGTGTCGGATTTTATGCAAATCCGCTGGCATCCGGTCCATTATTATAGAGTAGTGTAGTCATGAATAATCTCAATCCAAAAATTTAAGTCTCAAAAACTCGAATTAGAATTAAGTTAAAAATATGTTGCTAAATATAAAATTATAAAATTACTTATTTATTTCGTATGCACATTTGAAGTTTATGATATAGAAGAGGTGCTGGTTTTCCTTCTGTTGTTCAGAATTTATAACAGACTAGCAAAATACCCGACCTTACTCGGTTTGAATTGGTTTACTCTAGATTGAAGAGATAGTCAAAATATATAAGTAGAATAAAAATTTATTTTAACATCTTTCGCCATCTTTATATTTTCTACAACTTACTTTGGACACAAATCCTACACATGCATATCCATTCATGTAATACATTTCACATACATCGCACAATTGCTGTATGACAAAGCTACAAAATGACGAAAGGTGATACTAAGGTTACTACTATAAAAGACGATTTATAGGAAGATTTGGAATTCCCTTTCTTAAGTTCTTTTCATGTTCAACTCAATTAATTAAAATTACGATTTACGGCGAGTGCTCTCGCACTCATAGTCAACAAAACAATATTTTTTTACCTCTTGCCTCCGGTATGCGACATTGTGAAATTTTGCAATCTTCTCCTGTCATTATGACAACGAATTTTTTAATGTTTGAAAAAGTTCCAGTTTGGATTAATAAACTATTATTCTTTCAATAACGGCATTATTCTTTAAATAACGGCATTATTCTTTCAATAACGGCATTATTATTTCAATAATGGCATAACTACACTTAAAATTTACTGAAAATTTATACTGACTTACCTAACATTTTTAAGTCTAATACTTTGTGGTGCTGTTGCGTGTGATGAGAAGGAAAACACATTTATTAAAACAATAAATATTTAAAACAGGAAACAGCGAAGTAAAACAAAATAAAAGATGTCGCAAAAAATTGTTCTAAATATATTAATTTGCTATTCAATTTTATTTCTTGATCTCGCACAGTTGCCACAACTTACAACTAAAAGTGTACAAAATTTAGAAATGTGAAATTAATTCAGAGCGAAAGAACCAGAAAAAATATCACTGCTCGCGCGATCTTGTTCATTCTCGTTTCATTGAAAAATATCGTCTGTCCCAAATATTCGGAAATCGTTTTCATTGCGCAAAGAATAAAAATAAGACTCGAAATAAATGAAGTATCAGATATGAAATTCCATAAAAAAAAAATTTTTTTTTGAAGAATAATTACTTTTTCAGCAGTACTGGTAAAGCAATCGAAGTAATCGTAATATTCAATAAACATTCCAATTTTTCCAAAACTACCAAATTATGGTTGATTTAAGTATACTTACTCAGGTGTTTTAGCATGAAACTCAACTAAATATAACAATAAAGAAATGTTTAATATTGCATTCACTAAACTAATAGATAATGTATGCATTATCTTAACAAATGAATTGCATTATCTTAAATTATATTACTGGTAACAGCAGGGGAAAAATTGAAAGCTATCTTCGGACAATGCAAATATCTCAAAAGCTCTAACTATATTTTTTATAGAAAGATAAATCTGAAAACTGAATTTATTGGTGACATTGATGCCTATTTGTTTTGTATGAGTAGATTCAGCGAGCAGTTATTTTTTTTATCAAGAAACTTGCTGGCAGCATTTTGTTTGCAGTCGATAAATCAATTCGTCCTATATTTTCGGAGATAAAGTTAAGACAATATTATTCTTGACATGATTGAACGTGGAGAAATATTTGCAGTTGAATCTATGTATTCATGAGTGAGAAAAGGAATTGTTTGTGTGTGTATGGAGGGGAATTGTTGAATAAGTCTCTCGATGAAACTCATTCATATCGCGATGCATCGTCCTCGGATGTCGCTAGTCAATAAATTATACCAATATCTCTAATACCCCCATGGTTTGTGTCCATGCAGATGAAATATCTCTTGCCATCAAACATTATTTTTGCTTAACTTTATGGAATTTATGGAGATTTATTGAACGAAAATTTAATGGAGACGTTTTTCAGAATTATAAAGACGGATTAACTGCCTGGAATAAAAAATCAGGATCTTAAAAAAATGTAAGGCTTTATGAAGAGCCCACCCTTCAGCTGAGAAAATGCTGTTTACATTAGATATTCATTGCACGTAGGACTTCAGTTCTTGAAATTAATACCTGCTATAGATATACAGTCGTGGAAGAAATACGAACCATCTATCTTCATTCAATCAATTTTAACAGTCGAGAAAATTCAGACCGGAACTAACGTCTTCTATAAATTCAAATACATAACATTTCCACAAGGGGATTCCGAAGATGATGTCAAAATTAAAAGATGAACGTATCCTTGTCCCTTTAGTATTATTCTTTGAAGATTTTTACAGCAAACACACATATAAATATGCAATCTGCATAGAAAAACTTACAACTCCTGTGTAAATGGCTTCAAAAAAATCCATCATGAATTTATAATGAAAGGAAAAGGGGATAGTGCACTTTCCTTACGAATTTCTTTGGTATTCGAGACACCAGCCAAATTGGTATTCCTCAACTTAACCTTAATATGAAAGCAACACATCTACGCCTTCAGATAGCCTGCTTGTAAGCACTTATTTTTTGAACCATCTTGTCAGACAAAATCATAAGCCACATGAATATATAAAACAAATAGAACAACAGCTAATTCTTGAGCGGCTGCAGTTAAATATACGTCGAACTGTAACAATTCAACGTATTGGAAATAGTCCGTCATGAATCCAGACGGGAAAAACCCGAGGACACCTCATAATTTTGAACAGCAATCAAATGACGAACAAATTCTCGAGATTTAAGAACAAAATTAATATCCTCATACATAATTTTTAGTGCTAGTCTGACAGGTACAAAAGGGTAAAAATAAAAATTGCTTTTACTGTAATGTGCAATTTTTTGAGTGTGGTAAATTAATTTCAAAAGCATACTTTAGAAACGTTTGCAGGTTACGGAGCTTGATACAATTTTTAGATAATATTCTATAATGTACTATGGTTTTCCAGGTGGTAGAGTAGATACTGTCAAAGCAGACATCCAGGAGACTTAAACCTGACCTTTGCGTCATAAGATAATAAACATATCATCATTGGAGATAATTAAAAGTTTTAGATTTGTCCATCTTTACAAAGAGCAGTTGACTCAATAGTTCTTGTAGCTATATGTAAAACTCTTCAATCGCAAAATCAGAAGTACTTGAACTGTAGCAAAAAAGGGGTATCACCCAATACTTCAGAACTTGAATAAAAATTTTCGAAAGCTGTTTGCCTGATCGGTGGGATGAAGTTATATTCGTAAAGTTTCTTAGACGTTGAGAACATTGTGATTCTTTTCATTACTTGACTGCGATTCATTTATTCATTTCTACACTGAGTGATATGATTTTGAAAATGTTTCCATTTTAACTCTTTCATTGAAGGTTTTCTACCAATAGCCTCTTGATACATTTTAGTAAAATATCAGTCTCACCTACATCTTTTAATACTTCATCCATCACTGACGGGATGGCTGAGTCTTCGCAAGCTTCAGGAACTTTCGTGCGAGGTCCAAAAGAAAACAACATTCAGAATTCCTCTTATGAGTTTGCAAAGTGTCCTTACACTTTTGTTCAAAATCTTTGTAAAAATGTTTTTTTTTTTTAAATTACGTTGAGGAATGGTTCGTATTGACCATTTCCCTTCGTGCAGCCCAATATAAACTAGCCTTTGAAATATAGTTGTCAAGAGGTAGAACATTAAACTTTGAGGTGGACATAGTAGCACAAACTGTCAAGTGACTAAAATTCATAGTCTCTCCAGTGGAACACAGAGGGCAGTCAGGAATGTCTTTCACACCAATCCGGTGGAGATGTCCTTGGAGATAGTAATGTCCGTTTTAAATTCTGAAGTTGGCCGTAAAGATTAGCCTGGGGAGGTCCATTGGGACCGGATCAGTCTCTTGCGTTTTGCGTATGTATCTCCTCACTGATCTTACAATGGTGAAAAATGCCTGGCTGTATGGAAAGGCAATAAGAGGCTGTGGAATAGGGTGGAGCGAAAAACACGAATTTCGGAAATTGAAAACGCCTATGGTGGGAATAGTTGGGGACGACCATGCTTATTAATAATACAAAATATCAGCTAAATCAATTAGTATCTTCAGGTGCCAAAATCACTTTGAAATTTCGAAATTTTGCCAATTTTTTCACAAAAATAATAATAACGCATTTAAAAAAATTTAATACATGTTATTTAAAGCCATGGGTGGGTGAAATGAACTTCCCTGTTTGTAAAAAAAAGCGTTACACCTAACATTATCCCGGAAATTAAAAAAATTCCCCCTTTTTTAGAGCGCTATATCACGCTCGTCTCCACTCCTCTGAATAGACTCATCATAGCGACCACGCGTTTACGCGAGCGTTTCCCCTTGCAGCTCTTCGCTGCTTTTTGCATACTGAAAAAAAAAAAAAATTAGCACGAGGAGGTGGCTGCATATCGAGTCCCCCCCCCCTCCTAAAAATTTCAATTTAAGTTACCAGCTTACCCTAAAAAATTAAATTGAAGTTACTGGCAAGTGGTTTAGCTTAAAAGGGGTTGCTTTTGGTTTCAAATCTGGGTAAAGCAAGTCTAGAAGCAATTCTTGACCGAATAAATCCATCTCGTGCATCTGTATCACATACTGTACTATATTCTTCAGTTACTAATTTAAAGCAACGTTCTACTGCTTGTGAATGGAATGGAAAGTTAAACATGTTACTATTGGTTGGAACGTCTAGAATCATACACTTGAGTTGATCATCAGAAAGAGATACTGTAGGTGATGGATCTGTAATGGAATCTGATTGCCATTCAATTAGATTTATGCAATAGTCTGCTTCGAAGTTTAACCTGGGAATTTTAAGCTCTCGAATATTCTTTTCAATTTTATTTTTTATGTCTTAATTTTAAATTCTTCTAAGGCTCAATTCTCTGACGTGTTTTCGATTATTAGCTAACATTACCAAAATAATATTTTGTGGATGGGCATAATAAGCATTTCTTTGCAAAGTTATATCTACTACAAATTTTAAAACGTCAGGCAAAAATCTCGATTTATTTAAAATATAGTAAAAATGAAGACTCCCGTACCAACATGACTGACTTTTAATTTTAAAATATACATATGAGTGTACCTTCACAACATACTCTGTATATATTTTCAAGTTATGGGTTGGATCTTCTGTTGAAACATATAACCTTAAAATTCTATTTGTCGTCGTCAACCATCTAGAATGATTCCATTTTTCTGGATCCTTTTGTGACAAGCTTAATGGAATATATTTATTTGATATACCTGTGTACATTTCGTAATGGTATCGTTGTTCAGTGATAAGATTCTCTAAGACAATAACTGGCAAAGTTACTTCTATCTTTTCAAAGTTTGTTAAAGGCAATTTTTCACAAGATTCTAAAATTTTTCCAATTTCTCCGCTGTATCCTTTTGGTCCAGTGGTTTTCACTTCTAAATGTTGCAACAAATGACGTAAAGGTAGCTGGGTAGCTCATTTTTATGTAATAAACCAATGCACAGGACGTCCTAAAAAGAGCTCGATACGTCGAATGACTCCATTTTTTTAACATGTATTTACCACTGTACCATCACAACCAACCACTTGCATCTTAGAAAAATCGATATTTCCCCCCCAAAAAGTTAAAATACTAGTTTTAATATTTTGAGAAGAGCCAGTCGGGGGGGGGGGGGGGGGTAGTTAGGACAAGTCCCATATATTTTGATCCTGGTTCTAGTATTAGAACGATATGTTTTTCTGTTACTGTCTTTCTAGAAATCCTTTTTTCTTTAATCATTACTAAAGTTTAATCCTTTTGGAGGTAGTAGTGACATGTCCCATATATTTTGATCCTGGTTCTAGTATTAGAACGACATGTTTTTCTGTTACCGTCTTTCTAGAAATCCTTTTTTTCTTTAATCATTACATAAGTTTAAACCTTTCGCTCATCAAAGTATATTCCATATTCTGATAAAGAGGTAGTTTCCTCATTTTTCCTTTTCAAGTAGCTGCGGGTCTTTGTCCTTTCTCTTCTAATTTTACTACGATCAACTATGTTTGAAGAATCATCCTTGGAAATTTTTGCCATATCCTTCAAAGCAGCATTTATTAGAATTGCTGCTGATCTATCGGAAACACCAGTTCTGTCACAAGCCTGAGCTACATTTAGAAGGTTAGTTCTCGTTTGTGAAGTTGAAAAATAATTATTATCAATGATTGTGTTTATAGTGCCATTAGAATTCTTAAGCAAATTAAAACTCAAAGTAGCTCCCGTAATAGAGGGCGATAGTATTTTGGATTGTTTTCCTTTACAATTTTTGAGCTGAACGTTTTGGCTCTCTGCTTCTCTTTCTTTGCGCTGCAATCTTTTCTTCAATCATTATGCTGGTTTTAATGTCAACATTTCCAATCACCATTTTTCGAAATGTCCTTTGATCTGTTAAAAAAGGTCTTTCAGCAATAGGTACTTTAATTTTGAAAGTACAACTGAGAAAGTTCTTACATTTACATATGCTAATATCAAATAGATTTTTTTTCTGCTGATTCCCTGAAGGACACAACCTTTCGAGAAATATAGTTTGCCAGTATTTTTTAATAGTTTCTTAATATTTCTATATGCTTTATGGTATTTTTTCAGCATATATATCATTTGTTGGTTTGTTACAGTTCGAATAGAACTTTTCCCCCATAATCCTTTAAGCTCTTTAATTAAAATTGAACATACATCAGCCACATACTAGCATCTCTTTTATAATATTTCTGTATATAAAGATAATACTTCGTAACATCTGCATATGTTGGAAGCATGTTAGGCTTCATTATTTCAGCCATTCCAAACACGGGACATACATCTAATGATCGTGTCCTAGGCATTTCGACCAATTCACAGAACCGCGCGCGCGCGTGTGTGTGTGTGTGTGTGTGTATCCTTAACAAACAAAACAATCAAACCCAAACAAAACTGAACTTTAAGATTAAAATTCTGTGTGTATAGAAAATATTTAAAATAAGTAAAAATAACCAGTAAAATACGCACCAAGAAACGAAAGCGAATAAATTTGAACTAAGGACTTAGTTTTCCTCGATAGACTAGATCTATAGGGCATTTGCAGGAGCATACACCTTCTAGATATTTACAAAAAAAGTGGGCGGATATTTAAAGAAACCCAGACACATCCACTCCATGTGGTGAAATACAAGTTATTTACCCCTTATAAACAAGCGAAGAAAGGAAAGCGTCCGTGCACCCTAGTAGCGATTAACGCAATGATGAGTCTATTGAGAGGAGTGAAGACGTGCGTAATACAGCGCTCTAAAAAAGGGAAATTTTTTAAATTTCCGGAATAATGTTAGGAGTAACACTTTTTTTTTTTGCAAACAGGGAAGTTCATTTCACCCACCCATGGCTTTAAATAAGACGCATTAAGTTTTCTAAATGCGTTATTATTGTTTTTGTAAAGAAATTGGCAAATTTTCGAAATTTCGAACTGATTTTGGCATCTGAAGATATTAATTGATTTAGCTCATATTTTGTATTATTAATAAGCATGGTATTCTCCAACTATTCCCACCATAGGCGTTTTCAATCTCCGAAATTCGTGTTTTTCGCTCCACCCTACTGTGGAAGGTTGCAACCCTGTTTAGCCAGCGAGTCTGCACTCTCATTACCGGGACTGTCGCAATGGCTGGGTATCCATTGGAAGAGAACCGTCCAACCAGCACAGTGGAGTTCGTAAATTTTTTGTTTTGCCACTTCTACACGTGCAGAATCACTGTTGCGTAATGAGCAGAGGGAGAGAATCGCTGACTGTGAATCGACAAGAAAAACACTGATTTCTGATTTCCTAATTTGATTTTCTATAACGAATTGAACTTCGTGTTGCACAAACTGTACGCAATAGAATTAGGGAAGTGAGCAGTCGTAAGCACATCAGAGCAAACACCCAAATATAAAAAAGTGAAAATATTAGTAGATCAAAACGAGGTGTACTAGAGAATGTGATCTATGGTATGAAAAATACATTAGCTGTCTTGTTTCAAAATGCAAATGTTATCAAACTCAGCCCAGTTTGCAATATATTTATATAGAGGTAAACCACTCAGGAAAATTTTCCATCAGGCGAATATAAATTTTGCGAGTAAAAAAATGCGTCTATGGACCATGCAGAAAATCGGCAAATACGCAAATACGGAGTTGGCCGAACGGTATGCTAGAAAGGGCACGGGTAAAATAAAAAGCAACTCATTTTGTATTAACTAATCATTCACTCTAGTGTAGCTATGCCACGTGAACATGAACTTAACCGAGTTACAATGCGGGATTGTCATAGGATATCATTTGTGTAATCTTTCTGTACGAGCTATTGCATCCAAATTGAATAATCCAAAATCGAGTGTAGCGTATGTTATCAAGCAAGACGGAGCAACAGTATAAGTTGTCCTGAACGACCGCATAAACTGACAGAACGTGATAAAAGTTGCTTGGAACGACATATCAAGAAGTCACGAACTTCTCCTACCACTGCAATCGCTGTAGAGGTGGGAAATGCATTTGGGAGCTCTGTTAATCTTTAGTTTCCTAAAAAATTGGAGTCGTTATCTAACAGAAGTGATACGTTATTTAGCCGCGGGCATAACTAAATGGCCGTCTAAACTGAGTACAGAAGTGTCAACTTAGACGGAGATAATACGGTGGAGAATGGGCAACACAGACGGCTGTTGTGGTTTATTTTATTCGAGAAACAAAACAAAGTGGCTTTTTTATTCTAGTCCAAAGTTTCTAATTTCGGGATCGTTTGAGATTGAGTGAAAATTTCAACGAATTTTAAATCAGCGTAAAATTCTACGCCAGATCGATACCAAACGCGGTTTTATTATTCCATTATTTACCATTTTATTATTTACTTATTTATTAAATAATTAATTATTTATTTAAAGAAAATCCCATATAAGGTATCGTTGTGGTGTACAAATTTCCGTAGATTTCAAATCCGTTGAAATTTTCATTATGTGGTTAACGATCCTATTTTTACAAAAACGAACTAATCAATGGCAGTCAAATATGTTTGTTTTGCTCCCTTCCGTTCGAATCGTTTGGCGCAGGAAATTAAATATAGCCGCTACAAGAGAAAAAACGTTCCCCATCTGTTTGAGACCGCTATGACGACAGTCATGGAAATGGCAGCTCCGATAATTTTCGTTACGCTCATAATCAACGCTCTCTAAGAAACCAACACCATCTGTTAATATAAACAACGTTTTAGTGACGTCACCCACAGCTACATCACGGCTACGCTTTCTTAAGCTTCGATTTCCTAAGAAAGCGTAGCCGCGATCTAGCGACCGTGATGCAGCGGTGGGTGGCGTCACTAAAACATTGTTTATACTAACGCATGGTGTTTGTTTCCTCTAGAGCGTTGTTTGTGAACGTAACGAAAATTATCGGAGCCGCCATTTCAATGACTGTCGTTATAGCCGTCTCAAACAGTTGGGGAACGTTTTTTCTCTTATAGCGGAAATATTTCATTTCGTGCGCCAAACGATTCGAGCGAAGAGGAGCAAAATAAATAAACATTTTTGACTGCCATTGATTAATTTGTTTTTGTAAAATCGGGATCGTTAAACGCAGAATAAAAATTTCAACGGATTTGAAACCTGCGGAAAATTTGACACCAGATTGTTACATTAAATGAGATTTCCTTTAAATAAATAATTAATTAGTTAATAATTAATTAATTAGTTCATAAATAATTAATTAGTTCATAAATATTTAAATGATCAAAGGGTAAAATATTTAATAATAAAGCTGTTTTTGTTATCGATCTGGCGTAGAAATTTACGCTGATTTGAAGTCTGTTGAAATTTTCACTCTATCTTCAACGATCCCGAAGTAAGAAACTTTGAACTAGAGAATAAAAAACTACTTTGTTTTGTTTCTCGAATAAAATAAACCACGACAGCCGTCTGTATTGCCCATTCCCCAACGTATTCTGTCCACCTATGTTGACACCTCTGGACTCTTATTTAGACGGTCGTCTAGTTAAGCCCGCGGCATCATGACGTATCACGGCTGTTAGATAACGGCTCCACTTTTTTAGGAAACCGTAGCTTCAGGGTCAAAACTATCCTCCGAGAGTTGCACAATTACGGTTAGCAGGTTTGAGCAGCTGCATACAAGCAATTGATTACACAATGTCAGGCGTTGTTTGGCGTGTTGTGACGCCCGTCGTTCCTGGAGCGTTGAAGAATGGAAAATTGTTATTTGGAGTAATGAGTCTCGGTATTCATTCTTCAAGTCTGATGGACGTGTTTGGATGTGGCGACAACACGGATAACGATTTCATTCAGACTGTGTTGTTCCAACATTTAAGTTAAGAGGAAGATTCATGTGGGGTTGTTTGTCCTGGTTAGAACTCGGCCCATTGCTTTAGGTACCTGGTACCCATGAACGCTGACGTGCACCTCGAAATTCTGAATGATTCGGCCTTCCCGACACTATGGCTATATTACGACGATGATGGTTGTTTCGTCCAACAGGATCAAGCTCCATGTCATACTGCAAAACGTGTTTTGTCATGGTTTCCTGAAAATGAGGCAGACAGATTTAAGGCTGTCTCTACACCATACTCTTACAAACATCCATGCCCTGATTCGGATTCGAACCAGGAACCTTCCGATTTATAGCCTAACACCTTAATCAGTATACCAGTTGATCGACCCCTGCAATGGAGATTTTTCAACTAGTTACCACTATCCCAGCCTAAGCCATTCGGTGTATCACCACGTAATATTGTACCACGGTCAAATGACGAGACAACATCGAAGCTGGCACACCATTCTCCAAATATCCAGGCCAAAAAAGCGTGAGGACTTTCGGCCACGACAGATTTAAGGTGCACCATTCGCCTCTACACCATACGCTTACAAAAATCCATACCTTGACCCGGATTTAAAGCAGGAACCTTCCGATCTAGAGGCTAACACCTTAACCACAGTACCGGTTGGTCGGCAGATATGACATTTTTTACAAAACAGTAACGAAAATGACCTTCGATGTTTTTCGAATTTCAAAACAATATTATCAGGAAGCAAATTGAATTTTCTAAAAACACTCGAAGACATGCAAAAATTCACATTTAGAGGTACTCTAAAAGAAACTCAAGGCTGAAGAATGAGAATTTGTATGTGTTTTGCTCAATCCCGGTAGAACTTTCGCTTTTTTCGATTTTGACACTAAATACACCCTAAACTAATAGCCGCATCGGAAAAAAAATCTCGGTCTTGTTCCCTGTACAATTTTGAACAAACCATGTTATTTTCGTAATTTTCTCATTCATATTTTCTCGGGAAACCGCCTAACAATCGAGGGAAAGAAAGCGAGTTTTCAATCCTGCGGCGGCGCTAAGTTTTAGAGAATATTTAATTATTAAAAAATATATATTTTTAATATTACTTTTATTTTTAACAGTAATATTTAGAGAATATTTTTAATACAGAGAGATTCATAATAAACTGATTGTTGGGTATGTTTCCAGCAGTAGCGTTACATTCTATGAAGCATAAACCTATTTTTCGGTCATTCCAAATTGATATTTACTCTAAGCAGTTAGAAAGTCTTTGTTAAATTTAAGAAATACCTGTACTTTACTTTACGCTGTATTAAAGTCTTAACCAAAGTGGAACCAACTAATTATTTTCTGTTCTCTAGTGAATTACAAACTGCCCAAAAGAAATATTTAATTATTAAAGGAAGTTAAAAAGACAAAATTAATTTACTCCTTTTAATACTGTGCTGGTTTAACCAAACATGGAAAACTAAAAGTCGAAAGAGTTCTTCCGCCTGATAAAACAATTTAAACTTATTAATTTTCCTTACATAACTTAAAGTTTTAGTAAGTAAAGTTCTTTAAAATAAAAGAGTTATAGTAAAATGTATGGACTTTTTGTTGAATCAGTTTTGAATTTAATTTACTTTTTGTGACCCAAATAAAGAAAACGCAAATTTTCATTTAGAAAAAAAGATTAGCTTCGTGCAAAAAAACAACAACACACATTTTGAATGAAATAATGTTTTATCGATTTCATTTCAAAGGTTTGTCTCGTGAACATAGTCTTACTAGCAGTAATGGTTAACAAAATTTATGGATTGTCAAATGATGAAGTTTCTACTTCGCTCTTTAGACGATGAAATTTTGTGGCAAAATTCGTCACGTCCTTCAAATCAAAACAGTACTGGAGAGCCTGCATGAATAGTCGATGGAACAAACAAAAATGACACAGATGGATTGTCTTATGATATCAATACAAAAATATGCTGTCATCACTTCTCTGAATTTAAATGTCATTACAGCATACCTTATTATACACAGTATAGTCACATTAATGTGACCACCTGTCAAAAGCCAGAATAACCACCTTTGGCAGAGCGGACCGCTGCGAGACGTGCAGGAAGAGAGTCAATTAGGTTTCTGAAGGTGTTCACTGGGATGTTGTGCCATGCCAACTCCAGTGCCGTGGCGAGCTGCGCTAGATTACGCGGTTGAGGATCCATGGCAATTGTTACAGTGTTTTTGCTTTCAGACGTTTCACGCCGTATACGCCAACGTCCATCTGTCTGATGGAGCATAAAACGTGATTCATCGGAAAAAGCCACCTGTCGCCACTCTGTGGACGTCCAGTTGCGGTACTGGCGTGCAAATTCCAGCGTTCGTCGACGATGAACAGCAGTCAGCATAGGTGCACTAACCAGGCGTCTGCTGCGGAGGCCCATGCGCAACAACGTTTGCTGAATCGTTGTTGAGGATACACTCTTGTTAGCCCCTTGGTTCATCTGGGCGGTCAGTTCCTCAACAGTTGCACGTCTATTCGTTCGAACGCATCTCCGTAGCCTTCGTTCGCCTCTGTCATCTATAGCCCGTGGTGCACCACATGTGTCACGCTGCTGATTTTGGATAGTGCCATTTTGCCATTCACGGTATACTTTTACCACGGCGGCACGCGAACAGTTCAGAAAATTAGACGTTTCCGAAATGCTTCCACCCTTGGCCCGAAAGCCAATAATCATGCTCTTTTGGACGTCGGATAAATCGCTACGTTTCTGCATTACGCCAATGATTGAAATGCTTTCCGATGCCCTAGGACATCCTTTATATGTACTCCACTGCGATGTGGTGCCACCTGCCTTTTGTGATTGGTTATCTCACGTTGACGTCGAAAGTAGGTGGTGGTCACATTAATGTGACTGAACTGTGTATAAGATACTAGATTCTCAAGTGTCCGTGGCTATTAAAGTTTTGATTGGTTGTGTGACGTCACGAGTAGGCGGAGTTTCTAATTGTTTTGATTGGTTGTGTGATGACCCGATAAATGAAACATCAGAAATCATTATATTCGAAATTGCCATTGAAATAACATTGCAAAATTTGGAATAGTGGAATTAATGTCTGGTGGTGATTACAGGTGTTGTCGGGGAGGGTTTTAGTTTGCTTTGTCGGGTAATTGCCCGGGGCAAAAACGTGTCTTGTTACATCCCTGAACGTCCTCCAATTAATTAAAATTATATTAAATAATCAAAGTTTTTTAAAGATTTTCAATCTTGAAAGTTCGTTTTTTGGTCACTTAAAACATTCTTTGATCAGTAGAAAAACCTTTCACGTCACAACGTATGTGGGGATGAATCGGGCAACTAATATTTCTTGGAGGTCCGTCAACTCACATTCTGGTACATCCTCTCCATTCAAACTCTTTGACACAGCCTGAGCAGTCTTCCATCCAGGATTGCTGTTCAGTAACGCCTCAAGCTTTTTCCCGGTGGGACCATTCGAATCTTTACTTTTTGTTATCAAGTCATAGATCAGAGCCACAGAATTACACAGATCCATTCCTCTACTTTCCAGAGTGGTAATTAAATTAGAAAAAATGCCCAAATTGGATCTGACGTAAGCCAGATGTTGTCCAAACCAGCTTTTACTTTCGCAATAGCTTGGTTCCCGGTATCATCAAAAGTTTGAATCACTTCTTTCAACTTTTGGTGATGTTCAGCAAAATAATTTGGCTCAGAAATCCACGTACACCATCTTGTGATTAATGGTTCATGTTGTAGATTAATATTAGGTTATGCATTTTTTAAAGTCCGTATTCTGCTGATGCTTTAACAAATACCTTTTTTGTCGAAGATATTAATTTATTCAAATTATGTAGATTATTCCTCAACTCTTCTGCAACACGATGGACACCATGGGCCATGCACGTTATGTGAATCATCTGGGGATAAAAATTTTGTATACGTATTCCTGTCTTCAGCATGTAGGCTAGACTATCCGTAACACAAGCCAACAATCCTTTCCTCCCCATATGGTTTCGAGTGAAACTCCCACAAAATATTAATCGCTTCACCCACTGTCCAGTCAATCGCTGAGTTATTAGTTTTTCCAAATCTTGACATAAAATTAGGTGACCACAGTTCAGTTTCCTCTGAATTGAGTTTCCCAACTATTACATGGACTACATATAGCCAGCAGCGGTCAGTCGTTTCATCAACAGACATCCAGCTAAAAAGATAGATCTTGGAACTTATGTACAAATTCTATATAAAACCTATTTTAAACCTATAAAACCTATTTAAATTCCAATTTTTGCAAGTGACGGTAAAGGAAGACAAAAAGAGACGTCAATGTTTCCACAAAAATATTCAAATTTGAGATGTTTGAAACAAAAAAGCAATGAAAGGAGTATAAACAGAGTTTAAAAAATATCTGAAATCGGAACATTTACCTCTGTTCCACAAACTTGACAGAATTTTTTTTTGTCTTCTGTAGTGTATACGCCGGGTGTCATTCCCTAACCACTTTTTAACAATTTAAAAGAATTTTTTGCTTTCTGCCACAATCGAAGTTTACACCACAAACACTAGCTGCACAAACGAACTGTAATATCGTGGCGTCCGAGAGGTTTGAATGGCGGGCGACTGCGTAGGAGACTGTCTCTTGAGTGAGTTTGATGCATCGCCTGACAACCAAACATGTGCTCAGCTAGTAGCTTCCGGACTCTGTCTGGAACGTCCGAGATGTCTTCGTAGCAATTCGATTACTATAGAACTAAGCAATATGTTTTCCTTCACGCGCTTTCGCTTTCATTATTTTTATGTGTAGTACCTCTATCTTATCTTTATCTATACATTTTCGGCTAAACAAGAAAAGGTCAGTTCAACCAACCCAAATGCGTTTTGCTTCTGAAAATCTTCGTTCTAAACGCACTAAGCAAGTTTCTTTGAAAAAAAATTGAATTTTTTTTGTAAAATGTTTGAAACTAGGAAGAATTGTCCAAATATGCACAAAACATGCAGAAAACACCAAGTATGCAAAATGGTCCCAAATATGCAAAACAAATTCGAGTTTTTTAGGTTGCAAATCGTTAAAAAAAGCACTCAATACGGATTTCTATCAACATTAGGAGCTAATAAAAAGATATGCACAACATGCGAAATCCAAGTTCTAGTGATCCGAGACCTAGTCAGGTTTAAAAAAATATAAATGAAGTTTGACCAAAAAAAAATTGTTATGCACCCGTCATATGACGGGCCATTTATCCTAGTCCAATGAGTGTAAAAGAATTGTCGTATACAGATCATTGTTTTATCAGGGTTGATCAAAAATTAAGTTTTCAACTAATATTGTTTTATCAGCATTGCTCTAAAAAACACCATGAGAAATCAAGGCAAGTTAACAGTGAAAAGGATTTATACATAGCAAGTGATCAACAAAAGTTGACAGAAAGTGATGAAAAGAGGTAACACAGCGAGTAATCACGCAAGTCAGGTTTCATAAAACTAGGGGGGCGAGCCCCCTGCTCACCAACCCCCGGAGATTGCTACGGAATTCCATTTTGTTTGCGGCAAACCAATACTCCTTTTGCAGAGTTTTCAATCTCCTGCGAAGGTGAAGCTATCTTAACAATTCGTATATTCTTGATTGGACTTTCTTGGTCATGACGTCTCAGCGAGGGCTCCGCCCCCTGTGATATATATATATATATATATATATATATATATATATATATATATATATATATATATGAAGTTTGACCAAAACAAATAAATAATTTCGTTTTGCACCCATTGTATGACGGGCCATTTATCCTAGTCATAAAATATAAGAATATTCTAAATATAAAAAAAAATTGTTTCAAGAGAAAAAAATTATTTCATTTGTTTTTGTTTGATTTTGATTTAATATTTAATTGGGGGAGTGAATAATAATTTTGCGTTTCTTTCAACATTTTTACATGTAAAAAGAAACACCGACTCAACTTTCTGTTTCATGCATTAACAAACATCTTTGATTCCCAAGTAGTAAGCACTTTCAGAAAGCCATTATCCTACGAATGAAAACGTTTCTTCGAGGTATTAATTGCAATAATAAGTACCGAATGTTCCAGATGCGTAAATTAAACTTATCGCTTAGTCTCTCAATTAATAAATTTTTGAAGTTATTCCATATATGGAACCAAAAAGTCGGATCAGATGCAATCTGATGGGTGCCCCCATTTTTAAGACATTATCATCAACGAACTAAAAAATAAGAATAAAAATCGAGATCATTAAAAGAATTCAACACCAGAAGGAAACAACATTGCTATCGCAAGAATTCACATAGATAAAAGATTGAATTTCAGAATTTAACCATCTGAACTAATCATTCAACTAAACCTCGTAAAAGTTTTACATAGAATGCTGCTCAGAATGGGTAAAGGAAAGCTGCAATCTCTAAAAGAACGCGAAATTTAATTAAACCACAAGAAATTATTAATTAAAGTCCCGTCAATCGCTATATGGGCCTTTTAATTGATCGAGGTTCAACCATGAGGAGGTAGTCAGAAAAAAGAACCCATACACCTTTTGTTATTCACGACATTGGAAAAGCAGTCAAATCAGAAGTTTTATTAAATAACTACAACAAATAAATTTGCATTTTATTTGCATAAGGGTCCGTCTTCATATTTATTTAAAAAGTAGTTCCAAAATTTAAATAGCACAGCCCACTTTTAGTGTCATTAAAACATGTCCCATATTAAAATTACGTTAAATATGGATTTTTTTTGCATGCCATGATTGCCAGAAATGTACTAGAAAAAACAGTTGGAATTCACATCACTATTTAGAAATTTAAATTTCAGATCATGCATAATGTATTTTCCAATCTATCATGAAGTGCCTATGATATTTTAATACTATTTTCATTTGTACCATATGCTCGATGAATTATTTAACGATATTTAAAAACAACTACTGGATGAAAAAATATAAAATTCTGTATTATAATATAAATAATAGAATAAAAAGTCTAAGTAATAAAAAAAATCAAAATAATTTACGTTGATAAATAAATTTTATCAATAATTTTACTATAATTTGACATTTTCAAGATAATAAATTATAGTGACCTCTATTTCATTACTTTTTGGTAGGTGGATTTCGGTTTCATTGCGCAAGGAAAGGTTTAAGACTTTTTGGATTCAACGTGACATGGAATCAAGTAAACTTCTGTGAAATAATAAAAAACTCAAGTGACTCTTCTATTTCATTACGTTTTGGTTGGTTGATTTGGATTTTATGGCGCAAGGTATTATTTCTTAGATCCACTGCAGCATAGAATCAAACTTCCCTCAAGATCGTGATGTTTTAGGTACAGTGCATCGTATTTGCATCGCATCGTGAAGCTGATGTCCAAAGAATGTTGATCCAGATGTAGTACCGCACAAATCAATATACGATTTGATCATTGCCTAAATATTTTCGAATGGTTAGATGTCTGTAAAAGGTATTCACTGCAGACTGTCTACTACTCTACGTATATCTTGTTATTCATTATTTTAGGACACTCAAACTTCCCTATGCATCAATGCTCTTAAAGGGGTCCAGTACCCAAAATCTAAAAAAAATGTTAAATTTTTTATTGCATTAAAAAATAATACAGATATTTCTGAAACAAATGACACGCAAATTTTATTTTTGTCTTTTAAAGAGCCTGCGAAATTTGCAATTTAGTGATTCGACATCTGAGCATTCGACGAGCCCATACAGAAGTGATTCGTGGTGTTTTTACACAATCACGCCATTTTTAACAAAACAAAGCCAGAATCGCACAAAGTGGGTATTAAAACCCCTTTGACATCTGTCATCATTGTTAAAATGATACAAATATTGCAAAGACTAGCTTCAGATTCTTTGTTGGAAAGATGTAGTAGCAAAGGGGAAACTCAAAATCGAAACGAATCACTTCATAACATGGTTTGGAGCCGTTGCCCTCAAAATATAAATGCTTCAAAAGTTCGAGTCCACATTGCTGCAGCCAGAGCCATTATGGACTTCAACAAGCGACTAACGTCTAGTATAAAAGATGTGATGGAATGCTCGTGTCTTGTAACTGGGCAAACTTCTCTAATACTGTCCAAACGCAAGGACTGCATACGATTCAAGAAAGCTGCGATAAAGTCAACTATTACCTTGAAAACCTCAGAAAAAATGTTCAACTTGCCAAAATTAAATTAAATGAAGCATTAAATGTAAGGAGCAAGGCACAATACCTTCCAGGGGTTTAAGTACGTAAAAGTGCTTTTTACCAATTTAAAACTTTAACATTGTTTTTCACAGGGATGCTTTTTTCGCAATTTTCTTATTTTAAATTGATAGAAATGAAAAACTATTTGTCAGATTGTATAAAACTCTCTGCACATGTTAACCAAATATATATCTTTAATTTGTCTTCGGCAATTATGTATATGTACATTTTTTATACTTCTATAATTTTTCAAATGTTTTATGTTGTACTTTTTTTGTACTTTTGGAGTTAAATATTAAAAAAAAAATGAATTCAATTTTAAAAAATTCTACGAAGACTATTTTTATTATGTCTTGTTATAAGTAATTTAAAACAAAAACTATGTAAATTGACTCACAAAATTTTAAGATTTATCAATTTTTAACATAGTCAAAATTTTGCACTTTTAAAAATTTATTTACAAAATAATTTTTTAATGTATAAATTAATTAGTTTAATTAGAAAATACAATGTTAAGCAACAAAAAAAATTCCTAACATATTCTTAAAAATTGAAGATTTTAGAATTTTGGTACTGGACCCCCTTAAAGTGAGAATGAAACAAGGCTTAATTGGTTGAACTGTAGTACAAAAACCATGTATTTTCATACAGTTTGGCCAAAAAATATGTATTATTTTCATCCACACACACAAAAGAACTGCTAATGCTCTGACTTAGAGCGTTTGAATACACGCCGATAGTTATCGGATGCTAGAGTCGGGCATTTTCAAATTACATTGTTTTATATTGGTTCCGTGCACACAACCGTCCGATATTATCGGATACGCCAAAAATGTTATCCGACATTTTGAAATGATGGATAATCCGCTAAACGGGACCAATAAATATCCAGTGCACCTTCGCTCGCATTCCAGAATTGCAGTTGTTTATATATTTATCTGCATTTTAGTCGCATTAATCGTCTTCCCACGTTTGAAATTATTGATACTACACAAAAATCAGTGTTAAAACTTGTATTACTTATAAAATATTTTATAAGTAAGTATTTTATATATATTTATTATATACACTTTATACTATATATACTATATATAATATATAATATACTTTATACTATATATACTATATATAATATATAATATACTTTATACTATATATAATATATTTTATATAATATATAATATACTTTATACCAGGGCTCGAAATACCCGGGTGCACAGGTGCACTGTGCACATGAAAATAAAATTGTGCACCTAATTTTTTCCAGCTAGGCACACCTGTGCACCTAATTTAAAAACTTAGGTGCACAAGGTGCACCTGTATTAAAAAATGTATTTCGAGGCTTGCTTTATACTATATATAATATACTATATATAATATACTTTATACTATATATAATATACTTTATACTATATATAATATACTTTATTACTTTATATATATTTATTTTTATAAGTATTTTATAAGTAAGCGTTTATAAAACATTGTATAAAATGCACCTTCCACATGCCGTTAGACTATTAGTGGATGAATCCAAAAGCGTCTATAATATCTACGCTTTCGAAAATACATCCGATACATAATAACAGTTTCTTTTATTTTTTTAAAAATGATAGACGCATATTTACTTTTACTATAGTTTTAACTAAGCTGCTAAAAACGCCGAATAAAATCATTTAACACAATTTGATTACGTTCAAGCAATAATAATATCGGACGCAAAGTGCCAGTAACCATGCCTTAACACCGCCACTTTGATAACTACGTACGTCTCCGACATCCGATAATTATCGGTGTGTGTAGAAACGCTCTTAAATTACAGAATAACAGGCAGCTTCGGCAAGAATAGTAAAGCGAGTTAATTGCTAATTAGTGCGGCGTTGATGACTCTGTAGATGAATATACTGGCATCGTATTAAACATTCGGCCTTGAAAAATTGCCATCCGTTTACTATTTGGAACATACTTCTGAATTAATTCGAAATTCCATTTTAGAATGTACCCAAAACATGTTAAAATGATGCGTGTTTGAACGAAGAACTGAATCTCAAAAACTACCCCCCCCCTCCTCTGAAAGGGGTAAATAAAATTCTGAACATCTTCATTTGAGATGTCACTAAATAAATTATTTTTTCAATTTATATACCTTCAATCATTATTTTTACAACTATGAAATAATTTATCATAATAATAAAATATTGCTTTGAAATTGAAACATAGCCCACATTTTGTTTCGGTTATTCATTACAGTTATCAGCTGATTATTTTGGAAGGTATAAGAAATCTGAAACAATCATTTTTATCACTAAGAGCTCTGAATTTTAGCCACTATTCACGCAGAAAATATTTGACCTACTGAAATATAGTTTGCATGTATTCTGGCTTTCTTGATCCAGAAAATCAGAATCTGTAAAAAAAAATAGGGTTAAAAAAATTGCGTAGGTACAAATTTAGTATGAAGACGGAGCCTTACGCAAATAAAATTCACACTAATTGATAGTAGACATGACTCCCAAATCACAGGACACTTATAGTTTGATTATGAGAATCTTGGCACACGAATGCCAAAAACATTTAGTATATTTTTTTTGATTGACTGTATATATAATGAAGGAAACTGCTCGACACTTCATTACAAATATTCAGAAAAGATTACAGGAGATAATGAAAATATTATAAAGCATTTTGAAAGTGTTATACACGTCATGGCTTCAAGGCTCAATGTAAATATAAAGAAGTTTGTTTAATATCGTATAGGAATATGCTCAACTTCATGTAAATAAACAACATTAGTTTTTCATGCCATTATTGGTCCGTAAGATGCATAGAGACTATTGTGGCATTTATTACTACCAATTGGATAATTATACAAAGAAGCTCAATAGGTAACACAATAATTTTAAACATTTTAGCAGTTTTTACCAGAAAAATGTTGAGGGGAGGAATAAATGGGGATTGGATGCTTCCTCTTTGTATGGCAGATCGTTTTATCACCAATTCACGCTTTTCAATAACAAAATGTATTAATGTCTATTCCCATGAAGCTAGGCAACTTTTGGAAGAGTCAAAAGTATAATCAACTGATGGAACAGAGAATACAGAGAAAAAAAACCATATCCGGTGACGTGCAAAGTTCTTACGAGATAACGACAATAAATTAGTTGTGGATTAAACCTGACTTTATTGTTAATTAAATATGTTGTTAGTCATAAAGTTTAGTAAATCTGTCAGAATTTTCAATACAACATGAATGAATTTGAATTTGAATTCACGGTTCACTGTTCTAGTGCGAATATGAACAAAAGAATGGAGATGTAAATAGCTGAATAGTTTCATGCAACCATGGTATTAACAAGAATAAGTTTGGAGAGGATGCTAAAATGCACATACTTCGAATTGGAGATTCACAGTAGAGTGATGTTTAAACTCCCACGAGTAAATGCTGATTAGGCTCTTCTCAGGCGTATTCTCACGCTTGCGGACTTGGTGTGAAGCAACTAGTGGAAAATGCAATGCAGACACTTTTAAAATCAAATCGAATTAGGATGGTTTACATACATTTAGTCATAAAAGATCTTGAAATTCCAGCCATGCATGGATCGCATACATTATGAAGTATTAAACATGAACGCTTTACATTAGACCGGTTGTATAGCAATGAAATTTTAGGAAACTAGGATTACTTCGAATTATTGCATTGGGCTGTATGATTCCGAAAGAACAACGAATATAGTTCAAACTATGGTTATTTTGAGTTAAATGCGTCACTTATTCTTCATTGATAAATCCTCCCAACGGAACAAGAACATTCTACTCCTCTATAGAGTATTGAGAAATTGTCCAAATTTCATCACGTCGGTGAAACAACGTTTATACTGTTTAACAAGTTGGTTGTTTGATTTTAGGGCGGATAGGGTTATATTTTTTAGTAGTTCAGGATCAGGCTCGGCTTGATGAAATAATTTAAGTGACCAACTTTCCCATTGCCGTCGGGAAGCCCCGTTTCATTGTTTTCTTTTTATAGAGGTCCTATCCAGCCTAACCAATGGCTAATGCGTTATGCCCAAAATGGGTGGTGCAGAGGGAAGTGCTTGCCTCCAAGTAAGAAGAAGGGTCATATTTGTCCTAGCTGCGCCAAACGTAAGAAAATAACGAACGAAAACAAAATAAAAAGCAGAAGAGTAGACGATGTTAAAGCAGAAGGGAGGACTAATCACTCGGGTACATCGGGCTTGTGATGCCCATAAACACCTAAAGATGTAAGAAAGCAAACACTTACACCAAAGGGCAGATAGACCGTATAAGAAGTTGTATGCTGAATTCGACTGGAGCAAATTAACGAAATAAGAGTGCATTCTGTCATTGTGAATCTTAACTGCTTGTGCGTTTCATGATGTATTCAACAGAATAAGTAAAAATGTCAATAAGCAAGTTGGAAAAGTAATTTGATTAAATTTAATAAATTGTTTTGCATAGTTAGAGACTGTGTCGAATATTTAATTCCAGACTTCATGAGAAAAGAGACGTAATTGAAAAAATGGTGGTGCATAATTAAAATACACCTACATGAAGGGTATCATTTAAAAGTAACATTAATATGCTATTACCGATCACCAATTCTATTTATATCAAATTTTATCACCTGCTGAAAAAATAATTATGAATGTTTTCATTCGTAGTTTTTGTTTTTTGAACAAATTAGTCAGTTACGCAATGTTCTCCCGATCGTTTTCTAAATTACGACATTAAAATAATAATTCAATGTCTTTCGGGTGTTAGAGAATTTTCTGCTTAAGTTTATAAGGTAAAGGGGGTTCTTTCACCACATAAATTTAAGCAGAAAACTTACCAACAAGTGAAAGACATCGAATTATTATTTTAGTGCCCACTGCCACCATTTTGTGGGCACATATAATCTAGGTAATTTTCAAAAATTACGTAATTCCAATTACATACAGCAGACTATACACACAATCCTGGAAATATATAAAAAATAACATCGGAAATTTCTCCTAAACCAATTGTGAACAAAAGTTTTGTGCAAGATAAGCAAAAGTTCATATGAATAAATAATTTTTGTAAAGCAAATTATTCAGAAGTTCCTTAAAGAGTACATTGACTTTCATAAATATACTTTGGAATCATACGCTTCAAATGTACTAATAGAAATAAACCTAAAATATGTAATCAAGAAATTAATCGTCTAAAATTACAAACATGTTTAGTTAATTCCTAGCAATCAATGAAATAGAATGTCCAAAACAGTATTTTACTGAATAAATCCAAGAGTTTTGAACCTAAACAGCTCACTAGAATGTAAAGTCTATGAATAATACATTTAGTTTCACAGATTAATGAAACTTTTATCTGTCAATCCTTAAAAATGCCGTTCGATTTACAATCATTAATTAACACGATAAAGAATTCGAGCCCATTTCGAAGATAATTTCCTCCAAATCAACTTTCTCGTGGAATTCTCTTTTCTGAAAATGTTTCGCTCTTCGAATTAAAAGAAATGTGCACCTAATATGTCAATAAATTCTTTGAATAAAGTATGGAAATAATACTAAATGCATGCTAAATGGTTTTGTAAGGATTAATGACCGAATTTAATTAATAAGATCATCATTAAACATAAAAGATAACATTCGTTACAATCATAATAAGATTTTCATAAATAATTTCAAACATTCATTAGAATCATCATCTTTAATTCTCTTCATATAGTATTTTATTTAACTGCATTATTAATTTGTCTTATTTTTACAACATAGGAAATTATCTTTTAGCTATAAGTTTTATTTATTGATTTTTCTTTCCCATAAATATAGATGTGGTAATGGTAATTTTAGTTAACGTCGTACTAGAGCAACACAACGTGCTATTGACGACGGTCCGGGATCAGTCCCTTGAGGGAAAAATCCGAGGACAGCACCTCGTAATTTTGAACCACGGTCAGATGACGAAGCAACACCTGAGCTGGCACCCCACTTTCCAAACTTCCACACCAACCCAATGTGAGGACTTTCGGCCACGACAGATTTAAGGTACACCAGCCGCCTCTGTACCATACGCTTACAAACATCCATGCCCGGACCCGGATTCGAACCAGGAACCTTCCGATCTAGAGGCTAACATAAATGTAGATGTGATCATAGTTTTACTGTTAGTAGAGTGTGCATTGTATTCATATTATTAAAATACATTATACTTTCATTACGGGACCATTGGGCTTCAATGGGTTAAACCCATTTTGCTAGCAACGTTTAGGTAATAGGTGTCGTGGCATCTACACTGGTAATTTACACTCGGTGCATTTTTGTCTATCGTAATATTAAGACTTTCCATGAGTATGTGTGTCCGTTTACTTGTCGCTTTATGTCTTATGTTTTGCGCAGCTTAGCCAAATATGTCCATTGCACCATAAAATCCAACAGACCCATATATCTTTCACGAGTATGGGGTTTGTCTTTCACAAGTTTAGGGTTGGCTAGTTTTTTTTTTTAAAAGAAAATACCATATTTTTGGCTAAGCTGTACCGATTACAGCAAACAACGTCAAGTATTGAACACACACCAGGGAAGTTTTTACTAACCCAAAAGAGACAAATAAACCCAAGGTAAATTACAAGAATCGAACCTGCGCCGCCTATAAATTTGTGTAGTGCTTCTGAAAATCCGAGTTTTATTTTAATTGCTGAATCCTATCACACTCGATCGCATCTAGTGTTGTTGCACATCCCCATGGTGTAGGAAAGCCTACACCAGGTCCAGAAGGCCCCGTCGTGCCAAATCCCCATATACTTGCAAAAAGTCCTGATCAACCAACAGCTGCTTATACTAAGCGCCAAGACAGAGAAATTGGTGATCAGGACTGGCAGGTAGGGAACAGGAACAAGGAGGGAAAATTCTCTCCCCGTTCTGAAATTTTATACATTTAAGATGGCCACTTCGAAATCTGGCCATGGCCGATTGGAAAGGCCGAGGGCCACAGCATGAGATTGATAGTCCAGGGAGATTGCCAGCATACCAATGGTGGGATGGTGTACGGCGCCACACGGAAAGCAAACGCTGTTTTCCCAGGGAGTGGACCTCAATGGGAGTGAGACGATTCAAACAGTCCATAGAGAGATCACAGCCATTCTTGGCGAGTACATCGGTTGTCTCAATCGCATCTAGTAATTACATTGTTTAACAGATTAATATCTTAAACAACATAATTTATGGCCATGACTTTTTATAGTTATATAGTAAGCAATACATAACGTATTTCACCACCTTTTAACAAGTAAACTATAGAATTTGCATGTTCAGTAAGTGTTATTAAGTAAAAATAGATTAAAGACTGACACGCTGAATTAAAACAGGAAGCACAAAGCGGTATGTGCAGACCAATCAGGGGTGCCGACACGAGCTATGTAAACGATCTGATAGATTTGCGCGTGTCGCTTTTAGAGATGCGACATCGATGTCGATGTTTTCAAAACATCGATGTTTTTTTAAACATCGATGTATTGGAGTCGATGTTTTTGTAACATCGATGTTTATATTTGTCGATGTTTTCAAAACATCGATGTTTTTTTAAACATCGATGTATTGGAGTCGATGTTTTTGTAACATCGATGTTTATATTTGTCGATGTTTTTACGTTGTCGATGTTTTTAAGATGTCGATGTTTTATTTTTAAATGAAAAAAGTACCGTTATAAAAATTTGAAAAATAACCAAGTAGCATAATTTTTATATTCAGCAAATTGAACATACTTTTAGACCAAAGTGGCCAAGGGTGAAGGGTCTGAAAAGTAGGGATGCGACATCTATGTCGATGTTTTCTAAACATTGATGTTTTAGAAAAAAACATCGATGTATTGGAACAAATGTCGCATCACTTGTTGCTAAACAGTTTTAAGAAATGGGGGGGGGGGAAGTTTAAATACACTAAATTTTAAAAACATCAAATGTTTTGGGGCGATGTATTATCAACATCTTTTTTTTATATTTTTGAACATCGATGTTTTGATGTCGATGTCGTATCAATAGTTACTAAACCAGTTTTAAGAAATGTGGGAAAAAGTTCAAATACACTGAATTTTAAAAACATCGATAGTTTGGGGGCGATGCATTATCAATTTCGATGTTTTAATTTTGAACATCGATGTTTTCCTGTCGATGTTGCATCACTAGGTGCTAAACCAGTTTTAAGAAATGGGTAAAAAAGTTTAAATACACTGAATTTAAAAACATCGATGGTTTTGGGGCGATGTATTACCAACATCGATGTTTTAATTTTGAACATCAAAGTTTCAAAACATCGATGTTTTGCTGTCGATGTAGCATCACTAGTTGCTAAGCCAGTTTTAAGAAATGGGGGAAAGAAGCTTAAATACACTGAATTTTAAAAACATCGATGTTTAGGGGGAGATGTATTATCAACATCGATGTTTTAATTTTGAACATCGATGTTTCAAAGCATCGATGTTTAGCTGTCGATGTCGCATCCCTAGCCGCTTTGCGCTTCCTACGTGAATTCAGCGTTAAGGTATTATGATAGCAAAAGCATGATAATCTGCAGCCTTTAAACTTCAGTAGAACTTAAAGATTTCCAGAGGGTATGACACATCATATTACTTAAATAACCGCATGACTTCATTAAAATACAGAGGTTAGTCAATGCCATCCGATCATCAGTTCGACTTACGAATTAATAAAGGAAGATACTAATTCAAACTTCAAGAATTGCACTAACGTGTATGATACATGACTTCCGAGGTATTTTGAGTAGCGGAAACTACGAATAGAGAATCCGTACAATCAGTGAAAAGCACTTCAATGTCAAACGCAATATTGAATGAGTGTTTACATAGCGGGTCTCAGATTGCAGAAACCTGTGGATTAACGAACGGCATGTGGAATGACAGATTGGGATTGAAATCTTTCCAATAACAGAATGTGTTTGTGTACGGCGTTTGACCAGAGAATGCTAACTTCTATTCATTGGTGTACGTCCACGCCTACGGAACACTGACACCTGAAATAATCTCTCGGGAATCGATCTAAAATGCGTCGTTGTATGGATGCATACGAGGCCATATTGCGTTTCAAGCATGTCGAGATAACGCTGTTTTAAAGTGAGCATATGCAGGCATAGAGTACTTAAAATGTTTTCAAAACAAACTGAAGACGCGAATTATTACAAAGGTAAAGTTAAATCCTATGAAAGAGTCAATGCAACCAAACACCATTAAAACCACCAAAGTTCTCGAAGTTAGCGTCGTATAACAGAAATGTTATTAGAGATGGACTGTAACATTTAAAACAAGTAAACGTATTTCAGAAATTAATAAATAAAATTTTAAAAGGTTAAAATAAGATTTATTAAAAGTTTAGTGTATATACTAATACAGGGGTAGACACGCAGGAAGTCAATGGGAGCCGCCTTCCAGTTTTCCATATGTTAAGAGCCATACCATAGTTGCATGGTATTAAATACATAAATTTAATTTAATTTAATTAATATGGTAACATATCCTACATAAGTCTTAAGTGCTATGAAAAGTATACATGTAAGAAAATATAGTCAAAAGAATGAAAATGAAAAACAGTTATTTCTGAATTTTAGTAATAAAAATTAACTGTAATAGAAATGCATTGATAAAAAGTGTAACATTTAACGAATACCTTTGATCAAATCTTGAAATTTAATGTAAAATTTGCAAAGGCGGCCGCAGCGATTGGTCAACTGTAAACGATACTTCGACTTCATGAACTTCATTGTGGAGTACAAAGATTCACCAGCAATATGTTATATTGCTGGTCATATAATATGTAATATAATATATGACGTATATATAATATATTTTTAGTTATAAGTCAAAAATTGAAATTAGATGGCAAGCAGCTTTCTTTAAGTGATAATATTTTGATTCTGGAAGAAGTTTCCAAAATTCAATTATAGAAGTCGATTTGTTCTGCATTTGCAATTCCCTTATCCTCTTTCATCTCTAATAACTCGATTTCTCCAGCCGCTTTTCAATCAAGTATTGTTTCAGAATTTGGAAAACTATCTTTAATAATATCACAAATACATGGATTCACAAAATATGCAAGTGTAGTTTTCAAACTTTTCAAATCTTCTAACCTATATTTGAAATCTGCTTCCAATTCTTCCAATATTTCTATGTATTCGTCTAACTTTTCTGCTTTGATAGTAATTATATTTGATTTTAATAGTGGAAAAGGAATAAATATTTTATTCTTAAAATCGTACACAAAAATACGAAGTTTAGCTTTAAAACTGAATTCAATTTGGTGACAACTCAATAACATTTCCCCCCTTCTCTTGTAAAGCCAAATTAAGTGTTTGCAAATGATCTAGCATGTCTGTAAGAAACATTAAGTCGACAATTCAGGCCAAGTTTCATTTTCTAATCCTGGGTACTTTTTCCCTTTTTTGTAAATGCTATGAAAAGATTTAGACACGATGTTTTGACACTTACAATGTTTTGACAAAACAACTCAAAACATTGTAAGTTGACAGCCATCTTACCACACACCATAGGGAAAAATAATCACTGAGCGATTCAATTGTTTCATCATTCACTCACAACTCCTCTAAAAAAAGTTCTTAAATATACGGTGTGCTTTGGCGTATTTGTTCTAATTAAATTCATAATCTGCAAAACAATCTTCCTCCACGCATTTTCGTATTTAAAGTACTTCGGTATGAAATTCTCGCGGTAAATTATGTGAAGAGGTACGTAAGAAAAGTGAGATTTCAGGATTGTTGTTTAAAAGACCAATCAGACCTTGGTTTTTCCCAACCATTGCAAGCGCTCGTCATAGGATGTCATTTGTGTAATCTTTCTGTACGAGCTATTGCATGTAAACTGGATAGTACAAAATCAAGCGTAGCGTATGTTATCAAACGATAGAAGTAAGAGAGCAACAACAGCAAAAAAACCGCTACCGTTCTGACAGAAGATGCTTGGTACGCCATGTCAAGATGTCGTGAACTTTTCCTGCCACTGCGATTACTGTAGAGGTTGGAAATGCATCCGGGAGCTCCGTCAGTGTCAAAACTATACGCTAAGAGCTGCACACGATCGGTTATCATGGTCGAACAGCTGCATACAAGCCATTAATAACACATCGCATCCCGGCAAGAAAAGTGACACAAGTAAAAAATAAAATTTTTGGTATTATGTCATTGAAAAATATGCATGAGATGCCCCAGCGTGTTATATTACTATTCTATAGAATATAATAGAATTTACCACCATAAATGCTTAGCTCAAATTAAAAGGGAAGCTTATATTATTTCAATATAAGTTTTATAGTATCCTTTAAGTTGATGTTTCTCAAATTCTGCAATTTTGAGTTGTGTCACTTTTCTTGCCGGGGTGTGACATGTTAATGACAGGCGTCTTTTAGCCTAGTGTGTCGCCCGTCGTTACTGGACCGTTGAAAAATGGAAAACATTTCTTTGGATGTGATGACTTACAGTATGATGGACGTGTTTGGGTGTAAACCTGGAAAACGGTTTCATTCAAACTGTGTTGTTCCAACAGTGATGTTCGGAGGAAGATTCATCTTAGTGTGGGATTGTTTTTCTGGGTTAGGACTCAGCCTATTGCTTTATGTACATGGTACCATGAACGCTCGACGTTCTGGATAATTGAACCTTACCTATGACAATAGTACGACAATGATGGTTGTTTCATCCAACAGAATCAAGCTCCATGTCATACTGCAAAACGTGTGCTGGCTTGGTTTCGTGAAAATGAGGTTAATTTGCTTGACTGCCTTGTTTAGAGCCCCGATTACAATGCGATCGAGCACTTGAGTGACACAATGGAGCGACAAGTACGACACCGCCAGGCTCGTCCTTCACAGCAATCTTATCTTACAACCTTGCAAGAGGCATGACAAGCTATTCCTGTCCAGACTTACAGAGAACTAGTGGAAAGCATGTCTTGACGTGTTGCAGATGTAATACAAGCAAAAGGAGGGTCTACCGTTACTAAATAGAATAATAAAGCACTTTTTCTTAAAACATGCAGTGTCCAAATACCTTTGTCCATAGTGTATATGGAACAAGTTTTCCATATTACGTGCATCTTCCATAAAGCACATAAAAAATAATGTAATATATTATTGCAGAACAGTTTAGTATTTCAAGGAGTTCGAATCTTCCAGTATCCAATTACTTTAACCGTTGGAGGTTAAAACTCGTAATTATATTTTACAACCTGCAATTTTCGATGCGCGACTTCTTAACCAGGTTTGACCTTATACAATATAATTTTCCCAAGATATTATATTCTAAGGAGAGAAAGGAGATCTATACCGCGCTGTAGACCAGTTGGTAGTCACAGATTAGCAACCGGAGGGTTGCTTGTACGAATCTCGATCAAATCAAAGACCGGCATGTAAGCGAGAACTGGTGCACGTTACCGTTACATCTGTTGTGGCCATCATGAATTTTGTAGAGTAAGGTGCCGGCTCAAGTGTTGAACTCATTATCTGACCGTGATTTAATATTGAAAGGTGGTGTCCTCGGGTATTTCCCTTCGAGGGTGATCCCAGATAGTCACCTATAGCATCAGGAAGATGTAAATTCAACTTCAAACCAACCTACCGAAGAAAAGAATCAATGATATCTTTCCAGAGGATTCTATTGTACAGAAAAGACTAAAATAATCTTCACAAAATTATTGTATTCCGAAGAGAGGACCAATAGAACCGTTGCTATGCATTCGATCCTTAGGAAATTAGAGATAGAATTTTCCCTAAGAATTCGATTCCAAGTAAAGGATTAATAAATATTGCCAAATTATTTTCTTTAAGGTATATTTAACTAACGTCCTACTGGAGTAACACGCCGGGCTATTGATGCCATACGAGTATTCTGTGAGGAAAGATCTATAGAATATTTTACATAATTATTTTCTTTGGAAAGAACCTGTGAAATCTCTTTGTACTCTAAGAAAGTGATTGATAAGTATAATCTTTCTAAAAGATTCTATTTTAAAGAGAGGAGATCGATAGAATTTTACCAAAGGGTTATATTATAACAAAAGTAGATAAAAAAATCGATGAGTACTTTAAACTAATAAACGTAGTTATTTAGCCAGTATATGTGTTGTGGAAGGTACGTATTTAAATTAACGTCGGACTGGAGCAACACAATGTGCTATTGGTGACCATCTGGGATCAATCCCAATAGGGAAGATCCGTGGACAACACCAAGTAATTTCGAACCATGGTTAGATCACGAGGCAATACTTGAGTTGGCACCCCACTCTACAAACTTCCTCATCACGTCAACGTAGACATTTGAGGCAGCAGCAGATTTAACGTTCACGGGTTTGATCTTGATAATCTTATCTAAACTTGTTAGGAAACTTACAGCATACACATGCCTACCAACAAGGGTGATTTTCAGTTTGCACATCACACAGAAAGCAAAGATTTTTCTTCCAATACCCAAATGTTCTCGTAATAATGTTACGGTAGAAACTTTAAAACATAGTTAATACAATTTTGGTGACGTTTCGTAGGTAGTTTGGAATTTAAATAACGTCGCGCTGGAGCAACACAATGTATGGTCTATTAGCGACGGTCCGGGAAAAAGCACCGAAGGGAAAAATCCGAGGACAACACCACGTAATTTTGAACCACAGTTAGGTAACGAGGTCACACCTGAGCTGCCGCCCCACTCTCCCACACAACACCAATGGGATGATATTTGAAACCACGACGTATTTAACGTTTACCAGCCTCTTTATTACATGAAGGTCTTTGGTTGGATTAGAACTCTTAACTCTCCGGTTGCTGGTCCCTTTTTCCACTATTCGGGCTACCGCGACCCGTTGTCGTGTGGAATTTGATGAAATTGGTGTCATCAATCAACTATCATACACTCAATACCAAAAAAAAAAAAAAAAATCGACGCAACAAGGAGTTGTCCAATTGCGATGAAAACAGATGGATGTGAAGAACATACATAGAAAAACAAACGATTATAAAATTCAGAACGATGGAATGCTTTATTTCAGAGTGTGACCTTTTTAATTATTGATTCCAATGTTTTATCAATGTCAAACTGACCAAATATTAGCGGACTCACTCCTAAATCGTCTTCTAATGCTTTCAGAAATAAATTTTGAGAGTGTGCTATATACACTCTATAACAAAAAAATTCGACGCGTAAAGAAGGTGTTATCCGATTGTGAAACGAATTGGTGGATGTGAAGAACATACATAAAAAACAAACGATTAAAATTTCAGAACAATGGAATGCTTTATTTCAGAGTGTGACCGTTACAAAAGGAGGAAGTCAATAAGGCGTTGGTCCACCTCTGGCCTGGATGCGAGCTGTCACCCGGCGTGGCATGGACTGAAAAAGTCCCCGGACGGTGTCTTGCGAAATTTCTTGCCAAATTGTCTCCAACTATCCGGCTACATGGTCAACATCCCGGGATGGTTCCAATCGTCTTCCCAAATGTGCTATATGGAAGGGAGATCAGGAGACCTAGCTGGCCAAAGAAGTGTTGGGAAAGCTTGAAGACAATTCATAGCAACACGTGCCATGTGCGATCGTTATCTTGTTGAAAAGTAAGTCCGGGATGTCGTAAAAGGAGAGGTAACACAACCGGTCGTAGAATGTTGTCTACGTACCGCTTTTCTGTAAGTGTTCCAGGAATGAGTACCAAAGGGGTCCGGCTATCAAAGCAGATGGCACCCCTGACCATAACGCTCTGTTGTGGGCATGTGTGGCGTGCGATAGTATGGGCAGGATACCCACGCTGCCCTGGACATCTCCAAGAACGTCTGCGGTTGTCATCAGGACACAGTTGGAAACGGGACCAGTCACTGAAGACAGTACGTCCACAGTCAGCGCGTTCCAAGATATAACCCGTTACAACTCCTGGACAAGTCCTTCTTGGTGAGTCGATTTTTATTGTTACAGAGTTTATCGATTCGGAATTCATTCTTTTGAATATTTATTGACGAAGTTCTCAAATTGTATACGAAAAGCAATCCAAGTGGCGTCGAAATACATACAGGTAACACGGACTCAGAAACACTACCTCCACTTTTATTTATCTTGGCAGAAAAACATCCTATAGTAGCTATGTAGGTAATCGCATTAACTTCGCACCGGAACAATACGATGGGCTATTGACGACGGACAGGGATCAAACCCGAAGGTAAAGATTAGATGTACCACGTAAATTTGAACCGCGATCGGTTGACGAGGTCATATCTCAGCTGGCACCTGACTCTCCAAATTTCTGCAACACTGCTGCGTTAGGACATTTGAGGCCACGACAGATTTAACGTGCACAAGCCCCCTGTGTATGACGGTATTTGGTCAGATCGAGTTTCAAACTCGAAAAATTAGTTTTTCTGGTAAAAAGTCGAAGCTGGATTCAACGAACCCATTTTAGAAATCTACAAGGTTTTACGAATTACCATCAAGTTATTACCAAACCTAAAAGTCATTTTGCTATATTTTTTGGGACTTGATTGGCAAATATAAAACAAAAAATTATGATATTTGATCGAATTTTGAATAGGTTTTCTATTTCTGAACTTTTTCACGAGTCTTTGATTTGCGTAAATGGGAATTGTCGGGATACTTCACTTATTGATTCGAGCTTCGTCATCTGGTTGAGCACCTCGAGCGCTATCCGAGGAATATACCCAATAACTGGTGTAAAAGACGTTCACATTTATTGCTCATTGATATAGTTTTCTATATTCATGAAATCCATGAGGTCAGAAGTCCACCTATTGCTATCCCGCATTCCACTTATTGCTATCCCGCTAAAATGGGATTTCTATGGTCTCTCCTCTGGTAGGGAATCGCCTGCGAGCATCAGCCCCTTACCGAGTGTTTATACAAACAAATCGAACGCGAACAGGACGGCGCCTGCCTTTCTCTGTTACTGCCAAAGTGTCACTTTTCCCACGAGGCTTCCAAACTAAGTTGGGACGCAATCAAAAGCACATGTGGGAACGTCGACTGTTTTACTTTGAAAGTAATAAAATGTTATATGTAAATTTCGGATGCACTTGGAATTCTATGTTTTGGTAATGATAAAATGTTATGAGCAGACTGCAAATACTTCGTGTATATAAATGAGTATTTTAGGAAAATGTTGACGCAAATAACGTTTTATGCAGGAAAATATTATAACTGGCTGAAATCGAAGCGCTACACAGAGTAAGTACTTTGACAATGTTTTCGAACTTTACGGATCAATCATAATTTATTCATCTTTGTTTCGAACACAAATACGGCACCAGTTATGAGTGTGTGAGAATAATTCTTAATGTGAACGAACTAACCAGACATCTTGTCACCCAAATGTTCTCGTATTATGTACATTTTGGTGATTTTAAAATTGATTTTATCGACATATTAACGACGCTTGGTGTTGAATCTAAGTTTGACGTTGATTTATTAACTGTCATACGTAAATTCGAACACAAATATTGGAATTCCTGTTGGACGACACACACAGAAATTGCTTTAGAAAAGCATGCCAAGAGACGCCAAGTCAGGAAAACCTACAGGTAAGTAGGTAGGGGTATTTAATAAACATCGCACTTGAGCTACACAACGGGACATTTACGTAATCCGGGTATTCTGAGAGGAAATGTCTATAGAATATTTTAAATTCTTCTGCTGAACAACACCTGATCTGAAAACAGACATGAAACGTGTTCCTTCAGAAAACTACTAGTCATTTTGCATTTAGTTTGTCAGAAATTGTCTCATGCTAATACAACTCGTGAGCATTAGAGTATAAAGACGTCACCAACAATTTCGAAACATAAAGCATTCGTGAAGTGTTGGTGTTAATGTCTTTCATACCAATTTGTTAGTTGTGTGACACAATTTCACTACATTCTCTACATTCTACAAAACACAAATTAGCAAATTATAGATAATCTAACATTAATAATTGAAATTTTTAGAGTAGTTATAATAAGAATTATAATGTAACACATTCACAAAATGAGCAAAATCAAATTAAACTTCCGCTGAAATTAGCATTTGTGAACACGAATTTCAGAAACGTTGTTAAGTTTCTGTTAGGTATTTTATAGATATAGTACTGAGAATTATTGATTTGAGAATTCAAAGTTCAGCATTGTGCTTCGCATTTTGCGTTTCTTTCTGAGTTTAGAATTCTAACTATAATTGGATTTCATTCAACTTAAAACCTTCCATTATTTTCTAATTTCCCTTGATGCATATCCGAGTTTCTAAACTAGCGTATGATGCTAAGCCTACATATTTGATAGAAATTATTGACTCGTGAATTTAAATTAGAATACAATATACTTCGTACTTTGTGATTCTTCTAAGATTAAAATTCCAAGTATCATACGATTTCATCTAACTTAATTATATTCCATTATTTGTCTTTATACTTTGATGTATAAATGAGTTTCTAAAATGGCGTATAATGCTTGATGTGTTGTTTCATAGTTCTTACACCTTTCAAAGATATCTTCTAAAATAATAATCAAAATACGAAATCACAAATTTATGTTATCTTAGAGGATTATGTTATCTTAGGCCCGGTGCACACATCCGGTTTTTCAACGTGCGGCGCCGAAGCCCAACTATGCACACATAACCATGAAATGACGCAAATACTCATTTCGCGCCATTTCTCTCTATATTAAAAAAAAGTTACCCCCGCCGCCGCAGGATTGAAAACTGTGTTGCTTAGCTCGATTCTTAAACAATTTCCTGAGAAAGTACTGATCGGAAAAAAACGAAATTAACACGATTTGTTCTTCATCGTATTCCCTGGACAATTATTAAGATTTTTTTCCGATGCGGCTATTTGTTAAGGGTTTATTAAGTGTCAAAATTGAAGAAGCGAAATTTCTTCCGCGAGTGAGCAAAACACATACAAATTTTCAGCCGTGAGTTTTTTTTAAAGAGTACCTCTCAACGTAAATGTTTGCAGATCGTCGAGTTTTTTTTTTAATTTCAATTTGGTTCTTGATAATATTTTTTTGAAATTCGTGAAAAATCGGGACATTTTTGTTATTTTTTTTTTAAACTGCCGTATTTATATTTTATTACTATTAGTTTTTAATTTTTTAAACATCGCAGTATACCTCAGAATGTACTCTTTCTTACGGTACTATTATTTTTGAAATCGGTTAATAATTAAATTGGATGCTATCAAAAGTTGGTCATACAAAATTCGGAATCTTTGGATATTTTCGCTACTTTTTGTTACAACCGTTAACTAAAACTGTCATATCTATATCGTATTACTATTACTTTTTTATTTTGAAAATAGCGCAGTATACCTCAGACTCTACTCTTTCTTACGGTACCATTATTTTTAAAATTGGTTCATAAATAAATTCGATGCAATCAAAAGTTGGTGACACAAATTTCGTATTTTTTATTCCGCGGAGCAAATTCGAGGAGCATTGTATTCGCGGAGGATTGTATTTTTGACTATCGGGTTTGCACGATATCAAATTTATCGTAGCAACAATTGCCATAATAACGATTTCTTT
Organism: Metellina segmentata; assembly: GCA_947359465.1. NCBI lineage: Eukaryota > Metazoa > Arthropoda > Arachnida > Araneae > Tetragnathidae > Metellina > Metellina segmentata. Next base: position 89,145,474 of record OX375876.1, read on the forward strand.
TTATTTGGCGAGGAAAAAGGCTCGCTTTTTTCCCTCTGTTCTCAGACAGTTTACCGAGGAAATACAAAGTACACATCGTAAAGTTTGGAGATTAACAGGGTTTATAAAAATTGTACAAGGAGCAAGATGCAGAAGATTTTTTACTCATGCGGCTATTAGTTTAGGGTGCATTAAGTGTAAAATTAAAAAAAAAGTGAAATCACTTGCGTAAGAGGTATTGGTTTGCAAAGCAAACCAAACGGGATTGTGTAGCAATCCCCAGGGGTCGGCGAGCGTAAGCGAGCAGGGGGCGAAGCCTCGCTGTGACGTCATGGACCGTAAAGTGAAATCAGGATAATACAAATTATGCAGATAGTGTCACTCTGCATGTTGGAGGAATAATGGTTTACGAAGCAAACCAAATGCCATATGTAAAAGGAGTGTTGGTTTGCGAAGCAAACCAAATGAGATTGCGTAGCAATCCCCGGGGGTGTGCGAGCGTAAGCGAGCAGGGGGCGGAGCCCCCTAGTGCGATAAATATTCTATCGAAGAAAACGTGTTTATTTGGATTACTTAGTGTAAAAAAGTATGTTTCGATACACAAAATAGACGCTACTGAATACCATTTATTAATTATTATTTACATTCCATTTATTTATGAAAACAAGGTACTTCAGATCGGAGAAGCGTGGGCGGCGAGCTGCGGCGCCGTGGAGAACTACGGAATAAATTGCACGCAAGTTAGACGTGCGTTGCCGGAGGCATGTGTTTGCACTACTCTATTGGATCTAATGTATCTCAGACCGCACTTGCGTTGCCGTAGCGGCGCAGCACGTTGAAAAATAGGATGTGTGTACCGGGCCTTAAACTTTCTAGAATTAAGCACTCATTGAAACAATCAGAAATTGTTTTGATCCTCTTGAATACACTCTAAAACACAAAAAATTGCACCTCGAAGGAGTTGACTGGTATCAATGAAATTTGGAGCATTGATACATCTACGTTGGAGATGCAAAAGATTAAATTTTCGCAATCGTTTGAGCATGCGCCACGCGTAGGGAAGCTCTCAAACACACTGCATACTGGGGCATAAAAGGACATCCGATCGCGCAACAAATTCTTTTCGACTCATGCTACAGTGTTGGTTGCATCGTTTCTGATTGAATTAAGCTTCGAAAAGTATGGAGGAAATTAAAGGAACTTACTACAGTCGCGCCAGTCCCTCGTTTATAAATAAACCTTTGCTTGCTCTTGAGCAATCACCTTCGTGAAGTCGCCAATAGAAACTTGGTGAATGATGCAATAACTAATTTTTGTAAAGGGATGATGAAACAATTTCATCTCCATGTATTTGTAGTGATGTTACTGTTGCACTCTGATGGCAGCGTCAACCAGGCACAGGAAGGCCTAGAGAAATCGAATCGATGGGGGCTCGACGTGTTGTAATACTTGCGCGTACTGATTCAGTAGCCACTGTTGCAGACATCCAACGAGCAGTGGGAACTTCTCTCTATCATTCAATAAGTTATCGCCCCATCAGAAGACCTGGTGTCATGGTATGGCATGCAATTGCGCATGATGCCAAATCATCTTTGGTATTCGTTAAGGGCTCTTTGACAGGCAAGCGTTACGTGCAAGAAGTTTTACAGCCAGTTACGTTCCCATTCCTGAACTCCCAGGTTCCCCCACTTTTTCAACAAGACAATGCTCGTACCCATATTGCTGCCGTCTCTAGAGCTTGTAAACGACACAACGATATCTTACCATGGACGGCATACTCCCCGGACTTGTCCCCGATCGAGAATGTATGGGGTTCCATTGGACGAGATGTAACCACTTCAGCCGTACCGCGTAAACTGCTGGAACAACGTGACAGTGTTCAAACAGCATGGGATGAACTGTCGCAGGACTTCATAAAGAGGTATGGCTCACTACCAAGGAGCTTGGCATGCTGCATAAGGAATAATGGCGGTCATACGCCATACTGAATGATGCCCCTTCGGGGGATTTTTCTCAATAAAGTTTGCATATTTCAATCTCAAATTTTAATCATTTACTAATTCATTGGCCTTTTTAGAATCTTTGATTTTTATTGCATTTTGACAATTAGTTTTGGGTACGACTTTTTTTTTTGTCTCAGAGTGTATTTCGTTTAATATTTTCATTGCTAAATGTCTATTTCGTGGCTTATCACGATATGATAGCCTCAGAATACTTCATCTGTAACATAGCATTGTAAACATTTTAAATTGCTAAAACTTATATGCTTATTAAACTTATGCAGGGTTGTTGGAACGCTTGATATTCCACCGATTTTTAAAGAATACAGACTAGGTGCTTTATTTTTTTTTTAATATTCTAGATATTAGAGGCCTTTTCTGTCAAGCCAAGTGTATGAAATGGAAGTTATTTTGACACCATCGTGGTTTTGAACAAATTATGGACGTGATGCCAATCGGTTTTTTTAAAACATGATTTTTTTAAGATCCTCGCTCTGATAGCTCGCTTGCAGGTTTAGAGCTTTTCAAGACAGGACGGACATGATTTAAGCAATTCAGCAATTAAAATTCCAAAGAATGAATTCTGATTTGATTTATAATTGTTGACTGGAACTCTAATTAAATCAAACGCCAAACTTCGTCAAAATGGCAGTAAACTACGTCTTTAAATTTAAACTATGTATTCAAAAGTACTTTATGAGACTTTTTTTTATCAAATTAAATGTAGGTGGAGGTAATGATTCTCTGTGTCGGAACGAGTTTCCACTGCATATTTTGAACGTGACAACACTCTGCTTGTTTTCCAACATTAATTTCACCACTTCTCCAAAATTTACAGAATTAATTCTGAATTGATAAGTTATTGTTAATTGGTAGCTGTGAACTACATTTTAAAGTAAGCTTATTCGTATCAAAAAGAACATTCAATGAAAATTATAGTTGCCATCTGGCATGTTTGCGTATCTCTACTATTATAAAAGAAAGTGTTTGTCTGTTTGTTTGTTTGTTTCTCGCCCGCGAAGTCCTGACGAATCTATGGCACTTACATTAATGGGATTTGGCATACAGGTAGTGCAATTGTTTTGCAATTTTAGGGTTGATGCAAATTTTAAAATTCAATCTAGAACATTTTTAAATGAATATAATAGTTTTTTTCACCATTCTTCATTCTGCCGCGATAATTCCGAGGAATTAAGAAACATCAAAATTTAGACTTTTCACCCTCACGTGTCACCTTGACGTCAGCCTTTGGAACCATGGCAAGTTTTTTTCATTTCCGGGGAGAGAACACATTTGAATGACCTTCGCTGGTTTCGAGATTCTTTCATTTTGATTTCCTGTGAAACGGATTCCAGTAAAGCAAAAGATTACTAAAGTTATCACTGGCGTTCTTGGGTGCTTTTTTTCTATCTCAACGATCGTTAGAGGTAGAATAAAAATTTTAACGGATTTGAAATTTGCGGAAAATTTTACAATAGATAGATACTTTATTGGTTTGATTTTCTTTTAATCTTTTATATTTTCGCAAGAGATTGATTGTGACGTCACGTGAACTTTCGCTTTCCAAAAAAACACAGATTGTATTTTCTGTCTTTCGCGTTAAAATAAAAATAAAAGCAGATTTTCATTTTAGCAAACGAGATCAAAGAAATAAGAACATTTTGACTAGGATTGTTAAGTTCTTCTTTCGTAAAATCGGAATCGTTAAAGACAGATTGAAAATTTCAACCGAAATCTGCGAAAAATTTTACACCAGTTAAAAACCAAGGGCAACGCCGGGCTTGCCAAGCAGAGGCTAGTATATACCATAAAAAAATTTAATTCCTTGATTGAATCCGAAAGCTTGAGAAAAGGGAAGAGTAAATCTTCCTCAGATTCTAGCAGTCTGATACAAAATAGACATTACTAATCTTGTCACAATCTGAATGAATTTAATGATTCATACACGAAAACTGGTGACAGGTGTTCATTCATTACTCGAAGCAGATAAATCATTTCTGGTCTGAGTATGCATTTGTCTTAATGAAGAATTGAGAACAGCTTTACAAATATCAATTTGTCACATAATACTGCATTGTACAGGTTTGTTCTTTAAAATGAATTATCATCAATAACTAGAACAAACTATTCGACGAAAAATCTCTCAAGATTAAGAAAAATTTTACATCGTAGGAGAAACTACTGTTGTGATTTGGTTATTAATCGGAGAAGATTTTTATTTCAAACAAACATTGTATGTCATTTTTTTTTGTTCTAGGTGTAAGACTATAAAAATCTTCTGGATAAACGAGGCCTTTCAGTGATATAAACAGCCATTTGTTTCAGCCCAAACTATAGTTACAACTAATTCAAAGGAGAACGATTTATGAATCAGATTTCAGAATTTATGACCCGATATTAATGATTTCTTGCAATTGTTTTGACTGCTTTCCTCAACTGAAAGAGCCTGGTGACTAAAAGAGGGCTGAAGCATCACCTCACTTCAAAGACTAATTTAAAAAACCAACGAAACAATTCTACATCTGGCAGTAAATTTGTATTTTATGATTGGAGAGCAGTTTTCGATTTCCGACGGAATGAATTGGATTGGATGAATTCGAAGGAATGTTATATCTTAAAAAAAAAAATTTAGTTTATGGCAACTGTAAATTTTTACATAACAGTGAATGTGGCTCAGTGGTTTTGTCCAATGTGCTAGCATCCTACGTTGCAAGTAAATCGACGCCTCTTAAATTAAATTCCTCCCCGTGAGTATTTCTCACTTCTTTGTTTGCAAATCTTTCCTTGAGCGTGTATGTCCAATGCGTAATGTTGTTATGTCTAATGTTTGGTACAGATTGCCCAAATATGCCCCGTGTGACATAAAACCATCACAGCTTAAGTTTGTAGAATATAAACAAATTTATTTATCAAAGAAATTGATTTAATTTATTTAATTAAAAAGCAAGAAGCTTAAACTATTCAAAGCTTATGTCATAGATCAGGAATGGCCAAACTCCGGCCCGCCGGAAGGTTTTATCCGGCCCGCGGATAGAATTTTAATTTGCCGGTCCGACGGAAACTAAAAGAAAATTTGATTTATATATTATATATCCATCTCCATTTCTACTTTGTTTAAATATTTTTTTTCTTCCTTTCTTTCAAAGGACTGATGATCTTTTTACTTTCTCTATTTTTGTTCTACAAAACATAAATCGACGGAAATAGCAAGCACAGACAGCTTTCAATCGGTAAAGTGTTAAAAGCGGAAGTTATTTGTTAGTTATAGCTGTAGACTGGCTCCAAAAAGCGTTATCTCTTTCTCGGGAAGCAGACATATGGAAACCTAATATAGGCGAATTAGACCTCACATGTGGCAGACTGCGCATTTTAAGCTCCAGCCAGCGGCTGTTTCTCTTGGCGCGAATTTTAATATTATTGATTGCGTATGGAAAGATTGCGGACATATTGCATCATTGTGAATAGTGGTGAAAGTATTAAAAGATAGCGTAGCTATATAGTGCTTGTTTGGGTAATTCGTAAAATATTTCAACCCCAAAATGGCTACTAAAAAACGTAAAGTCGATTCAGAGTGCAGTGCTTTTAATAATGAATGAACCTGGAAATATTGTTTTACAGTTGTTAAAGATAAACCAGTGTGTCTCATCTGCAATGAAGCTGTAGCAGTCTTCAAAGAATATAACGTTTTCCGTCTCTCTCTCATTTCACATCTAAGCATAAGAATTCCAATTACGAAGCAATGTCCGAATATAAAAGAAAACAAAATGTAGAAAGTCTTTGTAAAAAATTATCAGGCCGACAAAATTTTTTCAAGGTAAACACTATCCAAGAAGCAGCTACACATGCAAGTTACATTGTAGCATACAATATTGCTAAAAATAATAAAGCTCTCAGTGATGGGGAGTTCGTTAAACAATGCATGCTCCAAGTTTGTGATGTTTTGTGCCCAGACAAGAAGAATAATTTTGAGACTGTAAGCTTATCTCGAAAAACGGTGACTTCTAGAATTGAAGCCATCGATAAAAATTTGTCATCACAATTAGAGTCAAAGATTGGCCAGTTTAAATTTTGCTCCATAGCTATGGATGAAAGCACTGATATAAATGATACTGCTCAATTAGTATTATTTATGAGGTGTTGATTATAACTTTGAAATTACCGAGGAACTGGCGTGCATGCGTTCTTTAAAGGGAACTACAACGGGATGTGATATTTTTCGTGAATTTCAGGAAGGGCTTAAAATTTTGAAAGTGCCTATAACAAATATATGTAATATTACGACCGATGGAGCACCAAATATGACAGGAAACAAATCTGGATTTCTTGGACTCTTTAATCAAAACTATCCGGGGAACAATGTTGTTTTTCTACATTGTGTTATACATCAAGATGCTTTGTGAAAATCTGCATTGAATATGAAACCCGTGCTTGATGCAGTCGTGAAGCTTGTAAATACTATTCGATCTCGAGGGCTTACTCACAGGCAATTTCGAGATTTTCTTCAGTTCGTGCAATCTGAGTACTCTGATGTACTGTATTACACGAAAGTAAGCTGGCTTAGTGCAGGATGTGTTTTTGAGCGAGTTTCGCAGCTGAAAGACGACATTGTGTCGTTCTTCCATGAGAAACAGTGTTCTGCGGAATGCGAAATGGTAGAAGATACAGAATGGCTTTCGGACTTTGCATTTTTCACATATCTTCATTGTCATATGCGCAACTTGAAAGTCAAGATGCAAGGGAAAAATCAATTTATCGACGATATCGGGGCCCATCTCAAAGCTTTTAAACTAAAACTTAATCTGTTTGCTGGGCAACTAGCTAAGAACGACTTGTCTCATTTCTCGAGGTTAAATTCAATACCCTCAGTATTATGAAGATGGCTTGAAAAAACTGCATTTTGAGTTCGAACGCAGATTTCAAGATATCAGTGCCATTCAAACATAATTGGATATTTTACCATGCTTTTCAACGTAAATTCTGAAGCAGTGAGGTCAGATTTGCAGCTTGAATTAATTGAGTTGCAATTTAACAATCATCTCAAGCAGTTGTTTCTAAATATGCCAAAGTTAGAGCTTTACAAATCATTATCGAAAGTAAGTTTCCTAAATTTAATATCTCTCACCCAGAAAATCAGTGCTATCTTTGCTTCATCTTATATATGTGAACAAGTGTTTTCAACTATGAACCTTAGAAAGAATTATTTCAGAAGTCGACTGACAGATGAGCATTTAGCCTCGTTCCTTAGAATCAGTACATCTCACTTCGAACCTCAATATAAGGAACTTTTAAAAATGAAATCGCAATTTCATTCATCTCATTAACATATTTAAATTGTAATATTTGTAAATTGTTTTTAAAATTTTAATTTTTTATCTTGGCCCGCCAAACTTTTTTATTTTTATTTTTAGCCCGCGACCGAACAAGTTTGCCCATCCCTGTCATAGATCGTATAAAAAGAGATAATCAATCAATACAATTTCACCATTGCTTTTTTAATTTCTTAACCTTGAATTCAGCATTGAGCAGTCTTACAGTCATAGAAATTTTAACAATTCAGCAGTTCTTTAAAGTTTATTGACCGATTGGGTTTTAAAAGCAAAGACGCATACATGCAAGGCAGAGCATAATTACTGTCTGATTATTTCTTATCTCGGTTTCTGATGGAGGAACATTTCGGTTTCGTGGATTCACTGTCCTTTCCAATATGTATGAATAAAACGTATGTGCATGAAACTTTTTTATTTCCCCTCCAGATTAAGTCAGATACATTTTCTGACGTGAGACGGAGTGACTCTGAATCATGGGGGAAGTTTTTTACTTTTTGTATAATTCACCCTTTATTAAAAAGAAATCTTTTATAGTACATTTCTATGACACCAAATTTTTTGAACAAATTTAAATGACAGCTTCATTTTATCAAGCAAGCAGCAATGAAATGGTATAATTTTAAAAGACAAGTCACAAAATAAATATGGCAATGCCACGGATTCATTATCACTGTTAATTTGCTAATATAGGTGTTAGGCGTATTCAAATTTGCACAATTGTTTTGTTTCGTGGACAATGTTGTACAAAAATATAGCAGCTTTTTCTTTCGGGAATGAGGCCGCAGTGGCCCCGGTTTGAAGAGTAACAGATTTGCAACCGGACGGTTGCGAGTGCGAGCCCAACAAATACCGTCGTGTACGAAGGGGGCTGGTAAACGTTAAATCGGTTGTGGCCTCAAATGTTCACACGTTGGCATGGTGTGGATATTTGGAGAGTGGAGTGCCAGCTCAGGTGTTGCCTCGTCATCTGACCGTGGTTCAAAATTACGTCGTGTTGTCCTAGCGTCTTTCCCTTGGAGATTGATCCCCGACCGTCGTCAATAGCCCGTTGTCTTTTTCCAGTTTGACGTTAATTAAAATACCTACCTACCTTCGGGAATGATCCCGATCCGTTACCAATAGCCCTTGTGTTGCTCCAATGCGACGTAAATTCAATTACCTACTTACCAAATTATGTAATGCAAATAATACGCTATTTTATGGAGCATTAAAATCTACGCTGAGATCGTCAGAAGTAAATTTATTCCCAAACTTTGCAAACCAGAAGGGCCTTTGTCTAGCAAGACACATTGTCATCTATTAGAGCTGATTTGTGGTGCCATTTGTTACATGCTTGATGAAGCACGTAACACATGCTTATCACTGATGCTTATAAGATTCACATTACTAATTTATCTGTGACAGAAAGCTGTTAAGGATAACATACGACGAGGAACATAACCTTTATTCCTCATTTATCCCGTCAGGGTTCTAAGATTTCCTACACTTATGAACGGTGGATTAATTACGCTGCATTTATCCTTAGTTATACAGTGTCCTAAAAGTTCCCGTACCCCAACTTTAAAAAAATTATGCCCCATTTCTTTTTAATTATGTAATTTTTTTTAGATGCTTATAATTTAGTGATTCTGTAATAGAATTTTTATCGTTTGGTTTTCTTCGCGCTCCAGCTGTGCGATAATAAAGTTCCACGTCATTTTGTTCTTCATTGAAAAATAAATTTATCACGCATTCATAGAATTGCGCTGCTTGAGGCTTATTTGAGTGTTAATCATGTAAAAGATGTAAATAATTTTGGCGACATAAATATCGAAATGATGCAATACCGAGAAAAGATACGCTATATCAACTCGTTCGGTGATTTAGTGAGATAAGTTCGATGGAAGACAATCGCTGGGGTGGAAGACCAAAAGTCGTTACACCAGACTTTGTGCAAGAAACTCAATGGAGGACATTGCCATCTCATCAATCCGTTAGGCGTTTGTAGCAACAAATGAGCGTATCACATGGATCGACACATAATGCTTTAAGAGCTTTGCATTTTCGTGCTTAGTGTGTAAAAATGTTACAGGAGCTAAAGCCACCGGACAATTAGAAGCGGCTTAATACTGACGAAGGTCCCGAAGATTTATTCGCAATAATATTAACATTTTGGACAAAATAGTTTTCTTGATGAGGCATGGTTTCATTTAAGCGGTTACATGGACACGGAAAACTCCCACATTAGAACTATGACAAATCCCCCATTCATTAATTAAAAAACCTTTATATTATTAAAAAATTGGCGTTTCGGTGTAAAGCAGATCATGGTGTTAACATGTATTTTATGAGTTTTCGAAACTTGGAGGTATTACCAGGCACCGTTCCCCGACTGTGAAAGAATCGATCGAGTAACCAGTCCTAGCCTGGCTTTATAGCTCTGTATTGTTCGACGCTAAAAGTTAGGAAGGGGCAATGAGCGTAGATAAAATACCTAGTAAGTTTTTCAGCAGAAGAGGATGAACTAAGAACTTGTTTTGAAGAAGAATTGTTGGGCCTCTATTTTTCAAGTCAACTGTTGATGGCACTGTATACAGAGAACTTATCCAACAATATGTTGCATTATTAGAAATGAATGAATTAGATTCTGGGTTCCAACAAGACGTTGCAACCTGCCATACAAGTTATGAAACCATGGACATGCTTCAAGATTTTTTTTTGGCGATCGACTCATCTCAAGAAATCTTTGGTCACCTCGTTACCCTAATTTGAGCATCCTTGACATTTTTGTGAGGGAATATTTGAAACTTATGAAGATAAATCCCCAAACAATAGATAATATGAAAATTACCATCACCTCAAAGGATACACTAAGTCACTCTCAGAATCGTGAAACGCGTTTCTAAAAATATGCACGAACGATTTCAGCTTTGCCTCCAAGAAGAGGGCGGACATTTTGAACATTTATTATAAATGCAAGTTCAAATAATTTTTCTACGTTATGTTACAAATCCTTTTCACGATTAGCGTAAAATAATTGTTTCAAATTTTGTTGTTTTCGTATAATAAATTCACGAATCGTGAGTACGGTAACTTTTAGAACACTCTGTACAATATATTATGCAAATAAATAAATGGCAGCATTTTTCATCTACTTTTGTTTCAGATGAAAAGAAGTATCATGAAAGGAAGAATTAGCCGTACGATTCAAGTTTTCCTACGGGCTGTGAGAATAAAAGTTCTTGGTTCATCCTCTTCTCTGCTGTAAAACTTATTAATTATTTTATATACGCCCATTGCCCCTTTCTAGCTTTTAGCGTCGAACAATACAGAGCTATAAATCCAGTCTAGGACAGGTTACTCGATCGATTCTTTCAGAATCGGGTAACGGTACCTGGTAATACCCCCCAAGTTTCGAAAACTCATAAAATACATGTTAACACCATGATCTGCTTTACAATAGTGCGATTCCAGTTGCATAAAGTTTAAAGCCCATTTTCTTTCCTCTGATCTTCAATTCACCTTTTCAAAAGGCACTATTTGAAATTTTCAAAGCTATGGGAAATTTCGTTAGTAATCGTGCACTTAGTAATAGTGCTCTTAGTAGCACATATCCCTTAGGTGCGTCACGAACACGTAGTGCTCTAACGATCTTTTCTTATTTCCTTGAGGTTTTTATGTCCATTAAACACGGTAGTAGAGACAACGATCATTGTCTGCTTTCGTCTCATTATTATATTTCCCAATACCTCTTTTTCCCCTTTACACGACATTTTTTGCTTGAAGTTGTCTGTCCTGTGTTTAACGCATCGTTGCCAATCGTTGTTGTAATCTTAATGAAGCTAAAGGATATGGATGTACTTGATTCAGCTTTTACCTAGTCTGTAATGCTCTATTCGTACTTCGAAGAGGCACTGCAAAACCGGTATACATTGCAAATAAATGTAAATTTATTTGCATAATAACTGTCATATTAAATTTTATACCAACTAAATTTTTAAAGAGTAATCCCTACTTATTTTTGATTACATGTTCTTATTTTAGGGATCAAAATGCCGATAATTCATGTAGATTACATTTATTTTTTCAAACCTTGATTAGATATGAGGGATTATAATTCGGAGTTTCTGAAGTCGAATGTTTCAGTTGTTTTCTTGTACCTTAGAAAACATCCAGTTGATCAAAGTAATTATTTTGCAATATTAAACTGTTGAATAATCCAACGAAAGTTGTAGGTCATGTTTTATACCCAAACCAGCATTTTCTAATTAGTGTTGGTTAATTCGAATTCACTATTGAAAAATAACGAACCGGAGGGTGTACAGAGTTTGCGTTTAATTAAATCAGTGGTGTCTCGAGCCTTAGTTCCCAAAATTTTTGTTCATTCCTTACGGTAGTGCTTGAGAGATAGTCATTTATTCAAAACTGCATTTTTTACTTGTTCAGGGTGCCAACCTCAAAGGCGATTTAGGTATTTATAAAAATGTGTTTTTCTATGCAAATTTTAAACGAATCAAATCTCTGAAGTTGAAAGGTGGGAAAGAAAAACAAAGTCAAGGGATCAAGAAGTTTATAAAAGATTCAATTTCGCACAAATATGCACAAATTGAATTTTAAACGACCGGAATTCGGGATTGTGGTGAAGGTTTACCCTTCCCCACATGTTAGAACTATTTTTCATTCCACCCCGGATTTTTTGGAAAAGGAATGAGAGCAAGAATTAGGTTCCCTGTATGGTTTTTTTTCGATCCCATTCTAACTACGAAAATCTTGTAAGTAGGGTTGGCTTTCTCAAGCTTTTTCCATTCTTGGAATTAAGGTTTGAGTGCTTGCTTGATTAGGGGACAGCGACCCCTCATTCTTCACACGGTCGCATCTCTACTTTGCCCACACTGATTGGACAATTGGTGACCTTCCAAGGTTAAATCCACCCCACTATATAACCTTCAACGTGACACTTCTTAATTACCGGAAGATGTTGGCGTGATTTGGCTCTTCTTCTTGAGGTTTTTGATCATTCCGATGGGATAAAGGGACAACCCCGGTTGTTTTTCTCCCGCGTGCTATATGCAATTTTTGGCGTTAATTTCCCCCTCGCATTGGGGTGACCTTCGTTTATGGCGACCCCAGAAAGAGGACGAAAAGACTGGTTTTCTCTGCTAAGGAATCCCCCTTTTTTTGAGTTAGAGAGATTTGACTCCTTGAATATGTGGCGGTTTTTTCACCCGAAAACTTGCGATCTTCTCGTCTCCTTCTTGAGTGACAGAGATGCAACTCCTTGGATTCGAGACGGTTTTTTCACCCCAACAACTATGATCTTCGCGTCCAGCTTTAAGGTAGAGCTGTAGTATATTGCTTCGCTTCGCTACTGTGACATAATCGAAATGAGTGTGCAAAAGTGTTGCGATCTTCATTCAGACTTCACACTTTAATATTTGACGGTCCCCTTTGGATCGCGTGCATCGCTAGTCCAATGTTCTTCGAGCCACGGAAATCTTCAGATCTTCCCCTGTTAAATTTCATGGAACACCAATGAAAGCATTGGATTTGGAACTATCAACGAAATCGACCGATTCCTCAAATTCGTTCTCGGGTTCTCGTAACCAACCCAATCCCCTGATGAGGAGCCATGGACACTCTCTGAGGGAACTAAGGACGTCTCCTCCATAACTCCAGTATCGAACTCGACTACAGTGACCAGCTGTCCCTTAGAAGAAAAATAAAGAATATGTTGACTCTCCAATACCGATTTCTCGAATTTCCTTCGTAGTTGAATTCACAATGTACAGGACATCCCACTGCGTCAACTTCGAGGAGATAAAAAAAGAATAATCTGGTGAGTCCACCTTCATAAACTCTTCTTTCTAAACGACAGACATTTAATCGATTTTGTATTAGCCTTCCACGAACCACATATGTTTATCAATTACAGCCAAATTATTAAATCCAGATAACCTATGTAGGAATTGATATCGCGAACCTTATTTTACATTCAACTAACCTCCTTCTTTTAACCCAATTTTACAACACAGGCATTGTTCACCGACGAAAGCTACATGAAATTATAGCAAAAAAATCGACGCATCAAGAAGAAATCATCCGATTGCTTTGAAATTTCGTATGCAAAAATGTTTTGACCAAATATGCAAATGATTAAAATTTGGTGTCCAATGAATGAATAGTGTGATCTCCAGCACATCGGAACTGCGCATCCAGCAGATGTATATAAGGAGTTGCTCTTGAACTGTTGTTAAAAATTTCTGCTGCGTTGCGATTTAGGATACCTTTTAACGACTGAAAAAATGCCTCGACGCAGGATTCGAGCTCATTACGAGCAACTTTCAGAGTTTGAAAGAGGTCGTATCATTGGATTGAAAGAGGCAGGTTGGGCAAATCTGAGAATCGCTCGTCATGTGAGTCGAAGCGATGCGGCGTTTAGAAGCTGCTGGCAAGAGTGGGTGGATAGTGGCAGATTTCAGCGACATGATGGTAGCGGTCGACGTAGGGCCACAACAGATCGCGAGGACAGAGTGATTGTCATATCAACTGTCACAGCGCCTGATTCATCGCTATCAACCATCCGTCGTGCGACCCACACTCGAGTGTCCACCATGACCATTTACAGACGGTTGAGAGAGCGAAATCTACGCTCGTACCGACCGTTGCGTTACCTGACACTCACGCCTGCACACTGTTGAACCAGATTACAGTGGTGCTTGGCTCGATTAGGCTGGAATGATGCTGACTGGGGACGTATAGTCTTGAGCGACGAATCCCGCTTCCAACTGTGTCCTGACGATCATCATGTCTGGAGACGCCCAGGGCAGCGTGTCGAACCTGCTTTTGCTATTGCACGCCACACGGGCCCTTAATAAGGAGTTATGGTCTGGGTTGCCATTTCCCTTGATAGCCGGACCCCTTTGGTCGTCATTAGAGGTACACTTATTGCACAGCGGTACGTTGACGACATTCTGAGACCTGTTTTGCTACCGTTCCTTTCGCAGTACCATGGGCTTATTTTTCAGCAAGACAATGCCAGACGACATGCGGCACGTGTTGCTATGAACTGTGTTCAAGCTTGTCAAACACTTCCTTGGCCAGCCAGATCACCAGATCTCTCTCCCATCGAACATCTCTGGGATATTATGGGAAGGCGACTGCATCCGGTAGGGTATATTGATGACGTAGTCCGACAATTGGAGTAAATTTGGCAAGAAATATCGCAGGAGACCATCGGGGAGCTTTATCGGTCTATGCCACGCCGTGTGGCTGCTTGCATCCAGGCTAGAGGCGGGTCAACACCTTATTGAGCTCGTTACTGTAACTCTAAAATAAATCATTCAATTGTTCTGAAATTTTAATCATTTTTTATTCTGTACATAATTTTCCTATCCACCAATTTTTGTCTCCATCGGACAACTCCTTCTTGGTGCGTCGATTTTTTTGTTACAGAGTGTATTTAGCAATGCACCTTATAGAGAACTTTGACCACGTGGGCATATATTCCACCCAAAATGTACATAAAAAGTTAAGCAAATTTCCATATAGAGCAGAATTTCTGTTTAGGCTACATGTCTGCTCAAGGCATTGGTACTCTGCATTGCATTAATATTCGTCTAAACCAGCGTTTCTCAAACTGCCCCGCAAAAAAATTCCCAGTGATCCCCGAAAAGGTAGGGTTTGTTTGATTAAAAAAAATATTCTTACTAAACATATTTTAAAGTTTAAAATAAAAATATCTTTTACGAAAAAAATGGGACACAAATATTTGAATATTATGACTTGCGCTCTCGGTGTGTAGGAAAAACAAATAGAGTTTTCATCATTTATCACCGATCAGGTGAAACATTGACTATATAAAAAGGTAGTCGGTATTCAATGTGTCAGTTTCTCGTCCGCCATTCGACAAAACAAATTTACGTCAAAAGGCAACACCACACAACACAGAACTAGACAACACGGAGTCAGACAGAAGGGACTCACTGTCTGTCATCGCGTTTGCAGAGACAGTTAGAAACTTCGACAACTTTCCAGATCTATCGGAATTTTTTTTACTTCATATAAAACTAGTTTACTCATTTCTCAAATCAGTTGCATTTTAGTCAACATTCAGTCGAGAACCGACGAATTATAAAGTTTATTATATTTAATTTATTATTTTTAAAAATAAACTTTCTGTAGTTTCTCAGATTTTTTGTTTTGATGACAAAATATCTGTCTTGTGGAGGTTTATAAAATACTTAATTAGTGATTCGTGGAATAATGTCGATTTTCTTTCAATGGATCGCTGGCTGGAGACCGGGTGCTTAAAAATATCAAAACTTTTGCCAAGCCAATTGGAATAGATGTGGAAGCATCAACATCTACATAAGAGGTATGTACTCGTTTTGATTTTATTCGATGTTTGACGGGAAATAGCACAAAAGTGATATGCACAATTCCTTGGTCAATTAACACAATCTCACAACGAATTGGGGACTCAGCAGAGAATGTGTAAGCTACTTTAATTTCTCGTATAAAATCCACTAAATTTTCGCTTCAAATGGATGAATCAACCGATGTTGCTGGTTTGGTAATTCTTATGGTATTTGTGCGCTATCAATATTAGGACTCTTTTCAAGAGGATTTACTTCTTGCAAGACATTGCCGTATACCCCACCAGTAGCAGTGAAATATTTAAATTATTAGATGAAATTTTCCCGGAGAATAGCTTTCTATGGGATAACTGTGTTGATGAGTGCTCAGATGGAGCGAAAGCTATGACTGGTAAGGTGTCTAATGTAATCGCAAAAATAAAATAAAAAGCCAAGGGGTGCAGCAGTAAGCCACTGCGTACTTCACCGACATGCTCTTGCAATGAAGAAAATGCCACCTTTTAGAAAAGAAGTGCTGGATGAAACTGTTAAACTAATAAATTTTATAAAACCACTATCTAAGACTACCAGGTTGTTCAAAATCGTATGTTATGAGATGACATGGGGAGTATGCATACTTCTTAACATATAAATGAGATGGCTCTCCCGTGGTAAAAATGTAATGCGCCTCTTTGAACAAAGGAATGAGGTCAGAATCTTCATGAATGACAATTATTTTGCTTTGGGAGAGAAGCCGTGTGATGATCGTTGGTTATTAAAATTGGCATATTTGGCAGTTATTTTTACAAACGTTAATGATGTATGTCTCTCACTTCAAGTAAAAGCAATAAATATTTTTGATGCTACTGATCAAGTGGAATAATTTTAAAAGAAATTAAAGCAGGCCTCGAAATAGATTTTTTAATACAGGTGCACCTTGTTTTTAAATTAGGTGCACAGGTTATATTTTAGGGGCACATTTAAAAAAGAACGTAATATAAGAGCATTAATGCAATATAAACTATTTTATTAGTTGGGTATGTTTAAATAGGTTAGTAGTAGATGGTAAATAAAAATATTTAAACAGCTAAATTCTCCCTTCTCTCCGGCGCACGGCTGTCGCGACAGTCGCTTCAACAGAGCCATCTGGAAAATGTTTCGATCATCGGAAACTTCTGGTGGCAATGACTCAAGTAAACCTTCCTCCTGTATAAACCCGTTATGGCCCAGCCATTTTGTTTTCGCATAGTGTGTATTTAGGAATTTTAATTACGTTCCTTTAGAGCAAGAGAGGTCGATACTTTGTTCAAACATCAAAATAACATAAAACACGTTCCCCCCCCCCTTTTTTTTTTACGTTAGGTGCACCTAGCGGGAAAAAATTAGGTGCACAATTTTATTTTCATGTGCACAGTGCACATGTACACCCAGGTATTTCGAGCCCTGAACTAAAGTATTGGGTAGAGTTAATCAAAAATGGAAGCCTGAATTGTTTTCCAATAACCAAAGGATTTGGAGATGAACTTGAATCAGACATTCCTGCCGATATCTTAAACGAGTTTGAATTTCCTCTCTTGAGTTTGATTGATACTTTGATCTCTTATTTTCCAAAAGTTTTGCTTGAAAACATGAAAGAAAACGTTTTAGTTGCAACACCATACTCTATATCCAAAAACCCATCCTCTCTGACATCACAGGAATATGAGTTCTTGCTTGACATCAGATACAGTGAAAGGATCAAAGTTTGGAACTGAGAAATCAATCTCAGATTTTTGAATTTAAAATCCTATCTGATAAAGCGAAATTTATTCTCCTGCCCTTCTCAATAACTTATTTATGCGAAACAGGATTATCCGCATACGCCGCTACTAAACCGAAACAGAGATCACGTCTCAATACAGAGCAAGATATTCAGTTGCAACTATCCTAAATTCTGCCAGATATAATCTCACAGTGCAAATCAAAACAGCCTCATCTTTCTCATTGAATTTCTGTATCACGAAACCAAGTAAAAATTTGTAACAAATGTAATATTGCCAAATTAATAAAATAACAAATTGTGGATCCGCAATATCTGACCTAAATTTATTTTCAAATGTTTTTGTTTTCATGTGTGTGTTTTCCGTTTGCAATGCGAAATTTGTGCAGAAAAAAAATTAAACGGTAAAATCAAATGTCCAGCAAGCTTAAATGACGAAACTACCTTCTATATCAAATGCTATTTTGTCGTTCTATTTCCTAAATACAGTATATAGCTGCCAGATAAAATTTAGAGCTTCGCGTTGAATTTCCAATTTCAAAGGTGCTCCGTGACTGAAAATGTTTGAGAACCTCTGGTCAAAACGGAGTCTCGTGTAGTGATACTGAAACATTCAATTATCTCCTTATTCCATGTCCTGGGTATGTTAAATCTGTAGTGTCGTCAAACGTCCTCACATTGGCGTGGTGTGGAAGTTTGCAAAGTGGAGTGCCACCTCAGGTTTTGACCTCTTCATCTGACCGTTGTTCAAAATTACGAGACGTCGTCTTTGGCTGTCTCCTTTTAGGATTGATCTCAAATCGTCGAGTCGTTAAAAGCCATTTTTGTTGCTTCAGTGGGACGTTAATTAACAATCTGCCAAACTTTCCGGCAATTGTATGGTTTCATAAACACAAAACATTCCTAGTTAGCGTAATTTTTTGACATTGAAAGTTTGTGTTGCTTTTTGAAATTTCGTAAATAATGTCTAAATAAAAATTAAGACGGACTCTTATGCAAATAAAGTAAATTGTTTTAAAGTAGGAAATTGTTTAAAAATTGTTTAAATTGTTTAGTAGTCTTTGACTCTTTCCTTTCTGGTTTGATCCCGAACTGTTGTTAATAGCCCGTTGTGCTGCTCCAATGTGATGTTAAGTAACTACCAACCTACTCTGATGTCAGGAAGAGAATCATATCCCAGATAGATGTTTTCTGTTTATTTTTTGTTTGATATATTAATTTAGCACATCAATACTAAAAATCGCTTCTAATTCTAAGTTAATAATCAAATGTGTCATTTAGTTTTTCTTAAAAGACAACAGATCTTTTCATGAAAGTGTCGTGGACGTTAAATGAACTAAGAATCATGGTATCACGATTCTTGAGTGATCTAAACATTCTGCAGATCTCAACTCGATATGGAATAAGAAAATCTACTGATATCACAAAACTTTCCTCTGGCCATATGGTAATTTTTTATGCGTAATCACGACTTGCTGTGCAGTTTAATTGATTAAAGGCCTTTAGGATCCAAACTGTTAAATAATATGTATTAATCTATTTATATATTTAACATTTTGAGTATTAAAGTAATAGAGTAAGTATTGAGTAATACAGCATTTTTAGGTCTTTAGTCACTTGTGTGTGTGGCGATAATTTATAATGTAATATACACAGACGAGCCAAAACATTATGACAATCCCCACATTTTTCATTGAACTCGTCTGGATGACGTGGAGGGCGCGTGATTAAGTGAGAATGACATTTAACTGTTGCTGGAGAAGGTAAGTAATCCTTCTTGTACTTACTTTTGCGAGAGATGGGAAAGGCTACTGATCTACGCGAATTTGATAGAGGGTAGATCGTAATGGCCCGAAGACTCGGAACGAGTATCACCGAAACTGCACAACTGGTAGGTTGTTCGCGATCTGCCGTTGTTAGTATTCATACAAAGAAGATAAATGATGGTGACACCAGTACTAGACGCCAAGGTGTTGGTCGTCCATGCATCGTCTTAGAAAAAGGACGTCGGAGAGTGTCCAGCTTGGTAAATCCAAATCGGCGCGAGACAGTGGCTCAGCTGACAGCCCCATACAATGCAGGTCCAAGCGGAAGTGTTGCGGAACACACAGTTCAGCGGACACTGTTGAATATGGGATTGTGCAGCAGACGTCCCTCTCGTGTGCCACTGGTGACGAAGCGTCATCGTCAACTACGCCTACAGTGGGCCCGGGAACATCGAGACAGGATCATCGGTGAGTGGAAAAGAGTTGCCTGGTGAGATGAATCCCGATTTCTCATTCATCTCGTCGATGGTCGTGTCAGGGTAGCCCGTCTGCCAGGCGAATAGTTGCTCCCCTCTTGTACAGCAGTTCATACACAGGCTGATGGAGGCGATATTATGCTTTGGGGGACGTTCTCACGTGCGACTCTGGGACCCGCACTTTTGGTAGAACAGACCATGAATGCTACGAACAATCTGAACCATAATTGCGGATCAGTTACACCCTTCCATGGCGTCTGTCTTCACAACTGGAAATTGAATCTACCAGCAGGACAATGCCCCATGTCACAAGGCTCGAATTGTGTTGAAATGGTTCGAGAAGCATATTGATGAATTCCACTTAATGTCCTGACCACCTAACTCTCCGGATCTTAATACGATAGAGCACATTTGGGGTGTCATGGAGCGGCAGCTCAGAGCTCAAACACCACCATGTCCGAATATCTCGACTTTGCGTGACCGCTGCTTAGACATTTGGTACAACCTGTCTCCAGTCATGTACCAAGAACTTGTGGCATCTATGCCCAGGCGAGTTGCAGCTGTTTTGCAGACCAAAGGTGGCAAAACGCTTTATTGAGTAGGTGGTCATAATGTTTTGGCTCTTCAGTGTAGTTAATAACCTAAAGCGTATTGAATGTGGACATTTTTGAAAAACTATTTACATTTTCACTCAAATAAGCAATTGTTTTATTGATAATAAACCTAAAAGTTGTAGAAAAGGAAGCCTCAAGCTCTTTTGGTAAATGTACTAAGACCTTCCACAAAGGACATGAGTTTTAAAATTCTACATATTGAGACTGACCCCAAATGGTTTTTCTTTTGTCGGGGGAGGCAGTAGCCTAGTTGGTAGAGTATACGTGAGAGGAGGTTTGCGAGTTTGACACTCGATCTAATCTAAGACCGTAGTGAACGCTGGGTCTAGGGCACGTGAAATCTGTCGTGGCCTCAAATCTCCTCACGTTGTCTTGGTGTTGAAGTTTGGAGAGCCGAGAAACAGATCAGGTGTTGACCTCATCAGTTGACCGCGTTTCAAAATTTCGAGACGTTGTCTTTTGCTCTTTCCTTTTTGGATTGATCTCAAACCGTCGAGTCGTTAAAAGCCATTTTTGTTGCTTCAGTGGGACGTTAATTAACAATCTGCCAAACTTTCCGGCAATTGTATGGTACCATAAACACAAAACATTCCTAGTTAGCGTAATTTTTTGACATTAAAAGTTTGTGTTGCTTTTTGAAATTTCGTACATAATGTCTGAATAAAAATGAAGACGGACTCTGATGTAAATAAAGTAAATTGTTTTATAATAGGCATTATTCCAAGTCTAATAATACTTTTTGTTTGGCTGTGGGATTCTAAGAATAGGAAAAACAAAAAGTGCTCGAATTCCTTTTTTGACCGAGTACACTCCTCGTTATTTTTTTAGTCCTCGATTCCTAGTTCTTTAAAATTTATCTGCTATACTCAAATGCATTTGGTATCGCAGCTTTTCGAATAGCTTTTCCGTCTGCGTACTATAATGACACTTTAGGATCCAAAGCATTTTTCAAGTACAATTTCAAAGTACATGTTAGAGACCTTGTAACCTTAACGTCGGAAAGACATTAAATCTGTGAAACCCAAACGCTTTTAAAGTGGACTTCTTTGTCCTAGTCTGGGCAGCCGTAATGGCACTTATGGGTTTTCTTGGTACCTTGTTTGAAAGTTTGAGAAATATTGCAGTTCTTGCCAAAAACTCTGTATGCGAGTTATGATAAAAACTAATGTAGATGTAAATATTTTATAGCTACTGAACATTAACTTTAATACTTGCCTTCGTGATTCAATGTTACAGCTATGGATTCCAAGGTTAGCTTTGCTTCATTGGGCATTCTATTAACACAATTATTGTGAAATGTCTATACCTCAGTCAAACTTAAATGAAAAATTAAATTACGATAGATATAATGTTATTGATGGACTTAATGACATGTTATCTGGATGTTTTCCAGACCATTTGCTTTCGACCATGTACGCCCCGGGTGCAGAAATTGTTTAAAACTGCGACGTACGTCGTAGAATAAACTGTTTTTGCAGAACAATTTTTCCTTCATTAATGAAAATTTTGGCCGATTTTTTTTAAATCATAAGTTACGATGTTCTGCAGCGCAAAGCACGCTCCTTGGTACACTTTTTCGACTTTTCTAGCTACTGTACAACCTCTCAACACCACCCAAATTACCACAGACACTTTATAAATAACACATCTATGTCAATGACATAATATTTAACTTCAAAAGTTATCATTAGAATTGAAAGTATGCCTTGGTTTTAAATAAAGTAAGTCAATTAATTGTGATGTGTTTTATATTATAAATATGTAATACATATTTAGCCGATAGTTGTATTTTACGTCTGTTAATGATTTTACTGCAGTTTTAAAAATTCACACAATATGCCTGCAGAACAATTGTAATTGATTGGAGTAATGTTGCAGAACACTGAATATAATTCTGCACCTGGGATGTACGCATTTGCGTTTGCCCTAATAGTACACATTTTGATAGTGAAGTCATCTAATTCGATCTCCAACAGCCTCTGTGTTCTTGAGCTCAAAATACTTTTCTGTGTTGACTTCAAGACTGTAATAAATGTTTAATATTCAAATAAAGAACTACCATCAAGCTAAAAAAAAAGTATGTCAGAAGGAGGTTTTTAAACAGATAAAAAGACTCGGAAAATTGTTATTTTCCGAGACCTAACTGTTAAAAAGCCATCGGAACTATTGCTTTCTAGTAGGTTCCCACATAAGAAAGCGAGTTGGCAGACATATTAACTAAAATGGGTACTAAAATCGATAATGTGAAACTATTTTCCACAGATACGATTAAAAGACTCATTAGCAGAATAACATCGGATATAAATAGAAAAAAAAAAGAAGACACTCAAGAATCAACAAATACGAAATTGAACAATGCACAAAATTTGTGACAGGACAACGATGTGAAATGACAAAACGAAACGACGAATAAGCAGCGCCATGTTTCAGACTTGGTACTGAACATGATTAACTTGAAAAACACCTGTGGGAATTAAAACCTACAGGAGAATTGGAACACACATTCCTCCGAGGGGAATGCTCATTTTACAGAAGTTCCGAATCCAACAAGGATGAAGAGTCCTCCTAGTCTGCCTAGTGGACCGGGACTACTCTCAAAAACAGTTCAAGGACCTACCCAAGATCTATTAAGATGTCAGAAACAAAATGTTGAGCTGAATCTCTACATTTCCCACAGGACTACTATCGCTTTCCTACTGGTAAGTCCAAGACACAAGGCACTGTACACATTTTACCTCGTTCAAATCCAACCGATATCTATCTTTAATATTATAAAATAAAGTGTTGTGTGCTTGTTTTTCTTCTGCACTCAAAGTCCTGACGAATCTATGGCACTTACAGTAATGGGATTTGGCACACAGTTAGTACAAATGTTTTGCTATATTTGGGTCGCGGCGAATTTTAAAATTCAATCAAGAACTATTTAAAATGAATTTTATGAAATTTAATTATTATAAAAATTCCAGTCCTGGATACTGAAGCGATAGCACGTGTGTAAAGCCAGCTCCGATTCCCATAGGATTAACTAGCGTCGCAGAGTTGCCGAGTCCACCGGAGTAACCACCCCTTTCTACCGGCCCCTAAGCGTGGCGTGGGTCGGCATCGAGAACCGATAAGACCACGGTCAAAACACTATAATTAGGCCTGAAAATTTGGTAATCCAACAACGAGAATCGTATCAACAAAGTTAACCTCAACAAATAGTGTCACAGCTAACCTAATGTGCATTGCTCACTTCACATTCATCCCAAGGATTACGTGCATATGATTTTAATCTAAATCAAGCGTTCAAAGTGATTTTATAGACGTTCAAAGTGGGACTCTAGTCCAAAACTTAACAGTGCAAACAACGATAAATTATTCTCATTGAACGCAGCTACTAAAATGATGGGCTAAGAGCAATCAACAGTCGGCCCCGGTAAGTACCCTCTAATTAATAATGAGCACCAATTATTTTAATACAACCTGGCATGTGTCTTATGTGCACTTGCCGCAAGCAACGACCCCATCAGGAGTGATACGGGTCGGAGTAAACGGCAAAATGTTTGTTTCTAGATAGTATCGACTGTTAGTAATGCATATGTCCATTTGGTTATCCTCCTCGTGAGAAACTGTCATAACCTTTCTTTTTTATACAATTAAAATATTAAGGCCTTTAAATCCCTTTATTTATTTTTTTCAGCATTTCAGTGTCTAGCTTTTTAAGAGTGCGTTATTTTCAATTTTTTCTTTCTTCAAGCAAGGCAATCTGAAAAATTACGTTGGCCCTTAATCAGATATCTTTAATTGCGATGGGCTTTAAACTGGGCTAAGGCTCAATTTAAATGGTTAATCACTGTATAATGGTTTTTCATGGCGACGGCGTTATCGACTCGCCGTGTTTTGTTTTGTGTATGTTTTATGTAACTTTGTAAATAGAGCCCCTCCCGATTTGACAAAGACACAGCAGTGTTAAAGAGACCTACGGGGTCCACAAATCTGCAAGCATGTTCAACCGTCAAGACGGGAGGAGCAAAGAACTGACACGAGACACATCCTACCTTTTATAATGCCTTTTTATAGCACGTTTCCCGCTAATATTTTAACAGTTTTTTTTTTATTATTATTTTTATTTTATTAAATGCTTTTTCTCAGTCTGTGTTGGCAGTTATCGCTTCTATAATTACCCCCCTTGTTTTTTTTAAAAATGGTTATTTCATTTCCAGCAATGCCCAACATCTGGTTTAATACAAAAAATTTTAAATTCCATTTGAGTTCTTTTTTTTAGATAGCCTTAACTAGGGCCTATTTGGAACCTAACAAAGCAAATGCGATCGTGTTGAAAGTAAATCCGAAGTCTATAGGCAGCCATGGAATTGGCAGTCAGGCTTCCTCATGAGATGGACATGCTCATATAAATTACATACGTTGATACTGTAGGTGTCCAGACATTCTATTTCTTTCCCTAAGTACTTCTATAGTGTTTTTCTTCCCATAATTGGTGCTCAATAGTTATTAATATGGCTGGGGGTGCAAGCCGGGACCGACTTTCATCGCATGATTTTTCAAATTCCTACAGCATCACCTCAGCATAGTACACCGACATAGGACGATTTCAGAAACACTCACAATTGTTCACGCCCATTCTTGGGTGCAACACTTCCTTTTAAACCCATCTAAATTCAACTTCTGTCCAACGAAAGACTATAGCCGGAGTTGGTTTCATTACATGATCAAATGTTAGACAAATCGTACAAATTTTTAAATATTAGTTAAGATTTTCACAAAAAGGCGAAAAACCTTTCAACAGAACTTTTAAACAATCGCCTAAAAATGTCCTCGTCCCCAAAGCTTTCCACACCAAGGAAATCTAAAAAAATTGAAACAGGGGTGAACATTCCCCCATCAACGGAAAAAGAAATTTCTTTCACCCTCTATAACGATGTAGAGAGGATATTTTCAACTGATAAAAACACACTAAAAGCTTCCAAAAAAATCAAAGTTCTCGAAAAAATAACCGAATTTGAAAAGATATGGTTTGAGAAGCTAGATAAAATTGCAAGCCTAGAAGCAAGCCTAAAGGCAATAAATAAAAGAAACAGCGCATGTAATGAAGACAACCCACAAGAAGATTTAAATGATTTAAAAAACTAACTTTCTATCCATTAGACTTGACAATCTAACCTCCACGCTAAGAGCAGAAATTACAGACACCTTCAAAAAGGAACTTAAAATAGAAATGGCGGCACAATTGAAAATCAACGACATGGAAAAACAGGAGAAACAAAACAAACAGAATAACGACATAACAGAGAATTTAAAAGAACTCAAAACTCTCTTCAACAAACCAACCACTTACGCTCAAGCAGCCCAACAAAACAAAGGGGCAAATAACTACAAGACCAGATCAACTTCTACACACACTTTAATTATTCGCTCTAAAAACCCTGAAAAAACAGGAGAAGAAATCAGAGAGGATTTCAAAAAGACAATGGGAGGCAATGCCCAACAATGGAAAATCCAAGGCCTTTACATAGGCAAAAACAAAAATGTCATAATTAACACAAACAATCACGAAGATATCGAAGCAATTCTCAACAAACTAAAAGAAATGGAAAACGATAATCACGGGCTACAAGCAAGAATACCAGCTCCGATCTCTAAACCAATTATAATACACGGCATTCCAAACAGTACCAATAACGATTTACTTATAAAGGCACTGCAAGAGATAACACAAACCACTATCCCAGATAACACACGCCAAAGACAATTCACAGACAAAAACGGGAGAATACACGCAGTACTCCACCTACAACCAGAAACAGCGGATAAACTAATAAGAATAGGACACTTTTGGTTCGCCTTCGAACGATGTAGCATCAAAAAATACATCGCAACTTCAAAGGCACTTAGATGCTACAATTGCCAGGGGTATGGCCACGTCGCAATAAACTGCAAAGAGAGGGCGCTTTGTGGTAACTGTGGAGACAACCATCCCTCAAACTCCTGCAAATCAGAACAACGAAAATGTGTTAACTGCACACTGGTTAATTTAAACAACGGATCTGAACTGCCCACCAACCACCCGGTCTGGCACACAAGCTGCCCAGTGTTTCAAGAAGAAACAAAAAAACTCAACAAAATCACAACCCAACCTCAATCACAAAGGGAAGACGTCACAACCAACACCACAGAAACAGAACAAAACCCACCAACTAATCAGGACTAAACAAAAAACTCTTATACAACTACTCCTTTAAAAGAACCTCTTTCAACCTTCTTCTGACAAAAAGAAAAACCCTTCCAAGTCTTTAAAATTTTAATATAAAATGAAATTCATGCAAGCTAACTTACATCATACACGCGCCAGCACCACAATTACAACAAAAATAATCCAAGAAAGAAAAATAGATATTGCCCTTCTCCAGGAACCCTACACATACAACAAAATAATGCCAGGAGTTCCAAGCCATTGGACAAAAATCTTATCAGAATCAGGCAGAGCAGCTATTATCATTACAAATCCAAATATAACTACTACAATCATCATCAGCAGGAACGACACAGCAGTAGCCAACATTAACCTCCAACCGACGGGCGATATAAGGATTGTTTCAACATACGCATCCCCCAGTGAAGACCTGAACACAACCCTAAATGACATCCAAAAATGCATCCCCCCGGGGGGCAATGTAATCATCGGAGGAGACTTTAATGCACACAGTCCCATCTGGGGCTATAACTCAGCGAACAGAAGAGGGCACTCACTCTTAGATTTTATGGCAAGCAACGCCCTAAAAATTTGCAACACCCCAGGAGCTGAACCCACCTTTCGATCAGGAGAAGCCAAGGGATGGCCAGATATCACCCTATCGGCAGGCCAAATTAGCACTATAATATCAGAATGGACAGTTGGAGACAGAGAAACCCTTAGTGACCACAACCCAATCTATTTCACACTGGGAATAGAACCCCCAGAGGTGAGGAGCAAAGGAAGATTTAAAACTGCGTTTGGAAATCATGGGAAATTCAAGAAACTCATTTCTAAACAAACAAAAAATCTAAACTTTAAGACAATAGAGAACAAAACAGACCTCAACACCATGACTACACAACTAATAGAAAAAAATTCAATCATCTATGACGAAATGCTACAAACTTAAAACCTCTTCGAAAAAATATCATATTCACTGGTGGACACCTCAACTTCAAACTCAACAAAAATTAGTCAGAGCCCTGAAAAGGAGGTTTACCCATGAAAAAAATCAAGATTCAAGAGATCTTTTCAAAATCAAAGTAAAGAAGGCTAAAGCAGAAATGAAAAAAATGGTTAACAAAAGTAAACTGGAAGCATGGAAAAATTTCTGCTCCAACAATAACTCCCAATTCGGCACTATTTTTAAAATAGTCTGCGGGAAAATTACCTCCCAAACACCTATCCACTCCACCATAGGTAGCAGCAATTTTAATACAACAAGCAACTTACAAAACCTTCTTGAAAATTTTTTCCAAAAAGATCATGAACTTAATGATGAGGAAGACCACACAAAAATAAGAAGAACGCCGTTCATCTCAAACAACACAAATAATGTTAAACCATTCAAGCCACACGAATTAACATATGTTATTAAAAACTCACCCCTGAACAAAGCCCCAGGACCAGACAATATTGACGGTGCAATCCTATCAAGAACACATCAAGCAATACCTAATACACTGCTAGACTTATTTAATGCTTGCCTCAATCTCAAATGTTTCCCAGACTGCTTAAAAAAAGGAGAAGTCATTTTGTTCCAAAAACAAGGTAAAGACCCTAAAGTTCCAGATTCTTACAGGCCAATAACACTACTACCGGTTCTGGGAAAAGCCTTGGAAAAGCTGCTCCTCCTTCGAATTAACAAATTCAACCACGATAATAAAACAATAGGCACGAATCAATACGGTTTCATCTCAGGAAAATCTACCGAAGACGCACTACACAATCTACTCCAAAACATTGAACAAAACAAGAGCAACCAATACCATACATGTTTGATCTCCTTAGATATCAAAGGAGCTTTTGACTCTCTATGGTGGCCTTCACTTTTAAATCAACTAAACTACAGAAACTACCCGGCCGACATCATTAACATAATAGAAAACTACCTAACAAATAGAACAGTGCAACTTAGACAAGGACAGGATTCCGCAAACACAACACTTGAAAAAGGCTGCCCGCAAGGCTCATGTATAGGTCCCTTTCTCTGGCTCACAGTCATCCAATCACTTCTGGACCAAGATTGGGGCCCGAACTGCAACATCCAAGCGTTCGCAGACGACGTAACAATTACAATAAAAGGAACTACAAGACGGGAAATAGAGAATACTGCTAAGACAACACTCCTGGAGGTACAGAAATGGTGCCAAAGGGAAAAACTAACAATTTCAACCCAAAAATCAAAAGCAATTATAATAGCAAAGAAAAGGCACATGATTCGTAAACCGACAATCAAAGCAGGTCAATGGCACATAAAAGTCACCAAAGATCTAACAAATTTCAACGGACTTGAAATCTGAGGAATATTTCACATTAGATCGATACCTAAAAATTGGATTTTTAAATAAATAAAATTTTTAAGTTGAATATCTTTTATATTTTTTATAAGAGATTTTGACATCACGTCAAACTTCGCGTTCAAATAATAAATAGATTAATTTTCATGCCCTCTTTTAATTTCAGCAAAAGAAAGCAAAATATATATTTTTTTAATTTTTGCTGGCAATGTTTGTTTTTGTTTGTAAAATCGTGATTGTTAAAGATAGATTGAAAATTTCAACGGATTTGAAATTTGTGGAAACTTTTACACCAAATATATACCTTATACATTTGATTTTCTTTTAAAAAATAATTTTTCAGTTGAATATTTATATTTTCGCAAGAGATTGCGACGTCTCGCCGAATTCCTATTTGGTTTGCGAAGCAAACCAACATCACGTGCAATGCCCTGAAGGTTGTTATCCGATAGGCTACCATTTGGTTTGCGAAACAAATCAAATGGGAATTCGTAGCAGTAACTGGTGGTTAGCGAGCAGTGGTCACTGACCCCACGAAAAGAACTACCACGGGCAACGCAGTGGCTAGTATTTAATAAACAAGATATATTTATCTAACTCGAGAAGCTTTTAATCCTTTACCCCAAAGCAGAAATTTATGTCTTTGATTTATTCCTCATCTTTATTTGGTTATAAATACCTCAAACTTTTTCGCATCAGCTAAATCATAAACTGCATTCATCCATTAGGTAATCTCTTTAGTTACTTTCTGGTTGCTTTTTTTTCACCACTGTGTAAGTAACCCATCCCGTAACAAAACCTTCCTTTAAAAATAAAAAGTGTATTAATGTGTAGAACTTAGTGAACGTCGTTAGACCATCCAAATATTTTTTTTGATGATTGGAAATTCAAACAATTTTTAAAAATCTTCAGATTGGCAGTTTTAAATTACTATTATATCTATCTAGGCAGTATAATTTAAAGTTGAAATTTTTTTTTCCGGTCCATGAGAAACAGTTCACTAATGCCAATTCACAATTGCAGGTTAGCGGTGTTTAAAGTATTGTAATAGTTATCAACTCAATTGGTTTAAAGCAGAACTATTTTTTTTATCACTCTGCAGCAGTTTACTCTGTAAACAGTACAGATGCAGTCTACGTTTATACCTGCGGCAACGATCTTAGCGCTTTTTTCGCGCACATCTAGTAGAGAGGTATGGCAGGTTAAGGCAACTCATCTGTATTACGCTTATTGCTGTTTTTATAGCAACCTCGGCAAGCAAAAAGTTTGAATTTTCATTTTGAATATCCTAGAAAGTTCTTTCAAAATGCGTTTATTTGTGGTTTGGTTAATATATTTTTTAAAACGTTCACACAAATGTCTTTCTGAAGCTTATTATTTTCAGTTTTAAAAGAAAATAAATTTTGAAAGAATTTTTTTTAAAATAATTTTTTTCTTTTGCGACTTTAGAAGTGCACTAGAAAAAGCGCCAAGGCCTTTGCCACCACTATAAACGTACACAGCAGCTGTTACCGGTAAACTTCCAATTTGCGTTTTAGGGATTACTTCTCACCTCCATATCTGCGTAAAAATGTTATTTCACTTTTTGGGTAATCTAAAAAATACATATTCAAAGTAAAGTACAAAATACTGTCCTAATATTTGATATCTGAATTTACGAACAGTATTTGTATACATCACCTCTCTTGGATAATAATATTTTCCCATTTATTTTATCCCAGCCTGAACGAAATTCTAATACAGAAAAGAAGCGCCATAAAAATATATTTCTTCCAGATTATCGTAAAATCTAATTTATTGAACTCAACTCTTTCAATTTTGAGTAGTTTCAATACTTATATTTCTCGACTCGTGTTAAAAAAAAAAAAAAAAAACCCTAGAGAAAAATTCCGAGCTAAAAGTTTTGACAGGTGCAGTGTTTAAACAGTACTTTTATTGTGTGTGTGTTCGGAATTTCAAGAAAACAACATTGACCGAAAATGAGATCAAACATTGTCATGAAAGAAATCTTTCAAGACAACAACCTTTATCGACGACAAGATCAAATGTTTGATCTGGTGCTAAATTTAAGCTATTTTAGAATAACTGTTTTTATTTTTTTAAATGAATTTTTTAGAACTATATTCAAAAATTACACTTTTATTCATACTTCGAGTAAACCAAGCATTATCATAAAATTAATGCTGTTTTTAAGTATATCACATAATGAGAACTAATATTTACTTTTAATTCACTGCCTTTGAAAATATTTGAAAGTTAATGTTAGGATTTGTTAATTACAGCTTTTCAGATCGATACGAATAATGGATGGGAAAAATGAAGTGGTAGATTGTGTCGAGGACACACAAATCGTAGTTACAAACCGACATGAATAATCGGGTCTCATGTCGGAATCTGGAATGAATGAAGCCGACATTGGAAGTTTAAACAATTACTTATTGTGTTTTTGAATATTAAGCAATTAATTTACAGTTTGAACGATTAAAATGTGGGTTGTTATTGAAATTGAAGGATAAATTTAGTGATTAAAAGCTCCTGAATATGAAGTGGTTTGGTCGAACAACACCATTTAAGCAGTCCTCAATCCACGCAATCCAAAGTTACACTGGCCCATAGTTCGCTCAGCTCTGTGGAATTTCAACATATTGTCGACCCCTCTCCGCGCTAAGTTGCGCATCTGTATCAGTCGGAAGGCTATGTCAAGTACGGACATCTTTGTCCACACGGCGCTTTTAGCGTCTGAATTTATTTTTCTAGTTATGAAATCACAAGACAAAATATTAGGAGCGCTTTTTTACAACGACCAGCTTTGATGCCTAACTAGTACTCTGATTACACAGACGTATTCACGTAAAAACCCGCGTCTTTACGATGATTGCAACTAACCATTAAAAATTCATATTCATCAATCGAAAACTGAAAACGTAAAAATAACTTTAAAGTGAAGCCTAATTATAAAGCCATTTATAAATTTCATTACTTTTTGATATACTTCAAATGTTAGTTGAAATCTACTCAGGTGTCCAAAGTTATCTTAAGGGGTTAGGTACCTTTTAAATGTCAAAATATGCAAAAAAAATCACTATATTTCGAATCTTAATATCTCCATGAATAAATTATTTACATAAATGAAATTTTGTATGCCGATTTTAACTACCTTTAACTTTTGTAAACTGTTTTTTTTTTAATTTCTACCCTTTAAATATATTGTAAATTGGACCAAAATGAAATGCATTGTTTTTGTTGTTGGAATATTATATGGTGCATTGCGCGCAGTATTCTGGCCAAAATAATTATTATTCTGAGCTGAATTTTTTTATGTACTTAAAAATATATAGTATAATTACAATGACAAACTCTTGTATTTTTTTTTAATTTCTTACAAAAATTTTTAATAAAAATAAACTAAAATGTTTTCTTTTTTTCAACAAAATTTTTTTTTTCAAAAACTTTCAACAGGATAGACAAAAAAGTTGGTCATTTTAAACATATATATGGTTTACATAATCAATTAATATTTCATGTAATTCTAACCAACCATTCCAGAGAAATCTTGTGCGCAAATGGTAAAATCACAGTTTTGAGATATCGTCGTTTAAAAACAATTCCCTTGTGAAATTCTTTCGCAGTAAAGAAAGGAAACAAATCAAACTGAAAGTAGAAGTAAAGTACCTTGTTCCCAGATAAAAAATAAAATTAATAAAACAATGTACATGGAGATGGCTTTAGCAGCATAGAGTGTAGTCAAAATACATTTTTGTGATCGCTGATATCGACGAAGTACAAAATGTAAACAAACCATCTGGTTCTAAATGTTTGATTAAGGGCTTCACTCTTTTAACCATACCTTTCGTTCTAAAGTGAAATTTTACACCAGGTTTGTTTTTAAACATTGTTAAAAAACAGAGCGTTAAAATTAGATCATAATAATTTGTTTGATTTTTTTTTTGAAAATTTAAAAGGTTCCTAGCCCTTTAATAGCATAGAATCACGAATTTCCCAGATACTGTGAACTACCTTTATGAATTTGTGAGGAATGAGATGTAACATCATAACACATAAATACAAAGGAAGAAAAATTTAAGAACACTGCTTATGATATAAAACTGTATCATGGAATATTAAAAATGATAATAATATGTGACAAGGAGAGTTTAGAAGAAAGCGAATAACTCAGAAAAGAATAAAATCCTATGAATTTAATATGGAATGTGATAGCCCCTGACTTGTACACACATATCACAACGTGATTTCATGCCTTGCAATAATGTTGTTAACCACAGTTTGAGAAATTAAGTTCCACTCCTCCAGCAATACGATCTTCAAGTAATTTATATATCTAGAAAGAGGATGTCTTCATGATTTTCCAAGGTTGTCCTATAGGTTCTTTATCGGGTTCAGATCAGGAGATTTTGCTTGCCACGTTATTTGCTCAATGGCTTCATTTACAATAAATTCGTCAATGATATTTGCTCGATGTGTACGAGCAGTATCGTCCATAAATAAAAAATCAGATTCATATGCACCTCTGAAGAGTCTTACATAAAGTTCCAAGATCTCATCCCGATATCTCTGACCGGTCACAGAACCTCTGTTGAAAACGTGTAAGGGCGTACGTCCATCTATCATTATACCTTCACACACCATCACACATCCACTGCCATAACGGTCACTTTCCATAATATTCAAAGGAAGGTTTCGCGTTCCTGACATGAGTCCATTGGTGTGGACTCCAGTTCTTATGTTCTTTACACCAATTAAAGCTACCCCTCTTGTGCTGTGAAGACAGTAAAACACACTCTTGGCTTTCTGGCATAAAGGCCATTTTCATTAAGCTCCATTACACAGTTTGCCGTGATACAACAGTTACTATGGCGGCTGCAATCTCTAAACTTAACTGCCTAGCAGTAGACTTCCTGTTACGAAGGGCAGTTCTTGCCATATTATATCAATCTTGAGAAGCAGTTGTTTTTCGTTAACGACCTTGTCCAGGCCTCCTAACAACAGTTCCAGAGTTCTGAAATTGTTTCCATAGCGCAGAGACTATCTTGAAATAATCACACATCTTGCTGCTTCCATGATTGTCTGTCCTGCTTCCAAACGGACGAAAAGGGCCACTTCACAAATTCTTCCAAATGATACTTCGTAGCCATAACAAACCAATTTGAGTCCTTACACACTGAAATCAAACGCTGTTATTTGTAGAAATTCACTCAGATATTCACTTTGCGCAAAGAGCTTGATTCACCGTCGGATGGCGCAACGCCTTGATTAGCATAAAAGAAATTGTTTGATCACTTTTGAATGAATAATTCTAATTAGGCTTGGCTTTCACACATTCTCTGCAAAAATGGATTACATAAGGTAATTCCGGGTGAGACGCCCCACCGGTAGAGATACTCCACATGGTGTAATTTTGAAACTTTAATCTAGGTGGCTCTGCTAGTTCCATGAATGTTTCAGTTAGATGTTTTTTTTGGTGTGCTGTGAAAGTTTTGGTACATCACCTTTTGTTATCTGCTATCACAACACCATTTTAAGTAATTACCATGTTTTTTTTACTTCGTTATAAGATTTATGTTGTAGTGTAAGGCTGGCACTAGATAATTTTAATGTATTTTTTTTTATGTAAGCATAAAAACCTATAGCCAGGAGTTGATCAGTCGACTTTAGGCAGTTTACCGTAATCTTTGCTGTCTTGTACTTTGGACAGTTGCCGAGGCATCTCTCCCATACCAAAAGGATAGACGCCCCACATATATTTGGGATAGATGACCCACATACATTTTCAGGGAGAGATGCTACGTATACCACGTAAATTGTTTTGATTTATTTGATTTTTTTGACAAGAATCAGATTATAATTGTATGCTTTCCAGGCCATACAACACAAACTCTTCAGCCTTTTGACAGGTCTTTTTTAAGCCATTAAAAAATTTAAAGTTGAAGCACGAAACTGGATTATTTCTAAACCAGGAAGAACAATTGGAAGAATCTAAGTTACAGAATTGATAGGTAGAGCGTGGAAAGGGCAGCTTCTGTCGACACTGCTATCAATGGTTCTCGGGAGACGGGAATTTTCCCTCCAAACCAAGGAGCGATTCCGAACCACTTTAGTCCCATCGATGAAGAAATGAACAAGACGGATGGAAAGTTCCTAAATTTTCGCAATCATCAGGTTTTTGTGCTCAACAGACAACAACTCCGACAAAATTATTGCATCATATTTCGCCTGTACCCAGGCTAGAAGAAAGACCCAGAAACAGAAAGAGAGAGTCGGTTAAGATACTTACATCCCAAGAACACGTCCAAGAAAAACAGTTAAAATCCGCTAACAAACGTAACAAGGTATCAAAAAAGCTGATGGACAACTACAATGATCCTACACTTCGTTTTAATATGTTATATACATTTAAAACTTTTTATGTTTTAAAAATAACTGATTTTTCCAGGTAGGGCATCTCACCCGGTACTTGGGAGGGATGGCCAAATTTAGCGCTGTCACAGTTTCCTTTTTTTCTATAGAAAATTTACAATATAGTACTAACAACAATTCAGTATTGATTAGCAATAACTATTACGTATTCCCA
This sequence comes from Metellina segmentata, assembly GCA_947359465.1. Taxonomy (NCBI): domain Eukaryota; kingdom Metazoa; phylum Arthropoda; class Arachnida; order Araneae; family Tetragnathidae; genus Metellina; species Metellina segmentata. The sequence continues at coordinate 89,180,852 of OX375876.1, forward strand.
CAAACTTTCGTTTTTATTGTAATTACTCAATTTATTTTACAACGTCTTTGCCTTAAGTGGGGCATTTATCCCGTAATTACCTTAGATTGTGTGTATTTCGTGGAATACAATTATTTTTGGATAGTTAAAGATAATTTTTGACAAGAGTGTACATCACCATTCTACCAAAGTACGTGGTACAGAAATCGGTATTATTCGTGTAGCGGTGAATCTTTTTTAATCAAAGAAGAAAAATCTGTGCAAAAAAATGGAGTGTTTATTGAATTGCATTATCGACACAGTTCAAGATTTTCATCCATTTTGGGCTCTTCTAATGCAAAATCAGTGGTTTCTGCTTTTGATGTCTATCTGTACCTATGTGTGTGCCCACACTACATTCAAACCACTTGGTATATTGTCATAAAACTTGCATACTGTTAGTACTTATATTCATTTATTGATTGAATTTAATTGCGTCTGTCAGTCTTACAGCATTACCTCTGTTTGCGTCAATATACATAAATTTTATCTCAAATTAGAAAATAAAATAAACTATTTTGTCTTAAGTGACAGAAAATAGTGTTTGTTTACAAAATGAAGCTTTTTTTTTTCAACATATCTTTGTGAAACATTTGTTGAAAACAGTGATTTAACCTTTGGACTACGGCTATACGTGGCACGATTCTTTCTTGGCGCGATTCTACGAGTAATAACTTTCAAGGTACAACTGCCGTATTGTCGTAGTCTAAATTCTTTCTTGGCGCGATTCTTATAACTTTCAAGGTACAACTGATGTACTAGCCCGTAGTCTAAATTCTTTCTTTGCGCGATCACGGTACAACTGATGTACCAGCCGTAGTCTAAAGGTTAAAAGACGCTGGGAAGTCTGTCTGTTTCATGAAAAATTGCAATCCATCGACATTGTTTTGTATGTACTAGATGACATTTAATTTTAATTACGTTATTACACGTGTACCTGAATGACATTTTCAAGTAAACATAAATATTGTTTTAGGATTAATTAATCAGGATTTCTTATGTTTAATTTGCCATCCTTTCCCAATGTTAATGATCTTCGAAAGCATCGCATCTCTAGTGCAATAATGCCACAAATCAAAAGATATTGACATACAAACTGAATGCAACATTATACCGGAAGATTGTCATTATCACAGAAAATGAATTTAAGCGACATTACTAATCACTCCCAAATTCAAAATACATTTCTATAGTAGTCACCGCAGTATAAAGTTTTGTGTGTCTTACAACAGGGGTGCGATGACTGTAAAATGGATTATATGGATGAATGCGTTGAAAAACTTATTTGAGTCTGAAGTAAACTGCAGAAGCTATCAAATACTTGAAATGGTGTTAAATGATTTATTTTCCGTACACTTAAATGATGATTGCATTGTTCTATGAAAGAAGTTATGATTCTGATCACTTTCAAATAACGGTTAACCAAATGAACCCGAGCACGCCGGGTGATTCGGCTAGTAAATAATAAAACATCGACTTCTGCGGAATTCATTTTTTAATTTTTACCACTTAGATTGAAAAAACTTGGTTTAAATTACGGAACTGCATAGTATTGCTAAATCCGGAAGAGCCCGCAGTTATATAGAAATTCTTCAGCAGATTGATGATTTAAGGAAATGCAGAATTTCTCGCTTCAGCTCCTCTCATGATGGCATTTTGTTAAAAAAGATTCTAAAAGTCAGCTAGAACGAACTCCAGGGGACTTTCCGAAAAAATGGAGCTTTCTTTTATGCAAATCGAGAAAAGATGCTCGTAATGCGACCAACGACAATTTAATATTCTGGAACCTTTCTAGATTTTCCTTCGAGTTACTTAATGTTAGTTGTTTGCAAATGAGTTAGGTGAGGATGATGACATGTTTTTTCTGATTCTTAGTTAATAGATTCTGCATATGTAAACGGGGGGATTCAGATATTACTATTCCCATTGGAGAGCATTTTTTGATTCAGGTGGAAGTGATTAGGAGCTGTGCAATTCAATTCACTATTTGCTATTTGTTATTCAACTTAAAAACCATTATAAGAGATGGGATGTTGTTGGAATAGTGGTTTCTATTTTTAGGGTACAATTCGACGTTATCTGTTTTTTGAATTCATAGCAATCAGTTTGAATTTGAGAATTAGAGTAGTTGTAGTGTCTCCATAGAAGTGTGATCATTTTATTGCAAAGCAGATGTTACAATATATTAGAACCATATACTCAGACTCTAGAATATTTAGGTTCGTTGGAGATGTTTTGCTTTTGTGTTTGGGTTCGATTTTGTAGTGAGGGGACTTGTAGATTTCAGATGGGCATGCTGAAAAATCGTTAAGTTATCTGAATGAATAGGGAAATTTTTTTGGAACATCAATACCACCTTGATAATGTCTTGTGCTGTGCCCATAATGTGAAAGAAGAGTTTTAAAGTAAAATAGCATTATATTATAGCTATCATACTTGCGAGGATTTATAGAGAGTTATTCGATTCAGGCAAATTTATGTCTCTTGAAACAACAATAATTTACAACTATGTCAACACCCATAAGATTTAATTTGAAAAGAAACAAAATGGCTAACCTTAATCGGCAATGGAATCCATTTATCTATATTAATTAGAATGGAGTGTTTGTTTGTACGATAAATATTTTCAACCCATTTCACATTTTCTACCCGTTTGGATCTTTCTGATTCCAAATTCGCCGCTTGCGCGTTTGGTGTGTGTCTGTCTGTATGTATTGTATGAGCCCTGTACACGTCCACACGGTTTAATATATTTTCATGGAACTTTGGATATTGTGAGTACTTATCTTCACTTAGTGACTGAATTTGGTTGCGTAAGTCTGTCTTCTTTCTGTTCTATGATCGATTTTGTATTTCTGTGTTTGTACATGCATCACATGAATTTTATTCCAGATATTGGATTACAATTTTCGTGATTTTATACATCATATATTAGTTTAGTGAATGCAATATTAAACATTTCTTTATTTCCATATTTAAATAAGTTTCATTCTGAAACACCTGAGTAAGTTTTCTTAATTCCATCATAATTTGGTAATTTTGGTAAAAACCGGAATGTGTAGTGAGAATTACGATTACTTGGATTGGTGTACAAGTACTGCTAAAAATACAATTATTTTTTCAAAAATGATTTTTTGGTTTGGAATTTTAGCTTTAATACTTCATTTATGGTCAAGCCTTATTTTTTTTTTGAGCAATGTAAACGATTTCTGAATTTTAGGGACAGATGATATTTTTATGTGATAAGAGAATAGTGTTATTCTTTCACATTCCTGCGAATTGCTTGGCATTAATTTTTTCGACGAACAAAGTATCATCTTTTCGTCCGTTAAAGAACAGACCCCAACTTTTCTCAGGAGGTTCAAACCAGTTCAATCTATTTCAAGTGAGTTCTCGTTCGTTTTGTTCTTGCAAAAACTCAACTTGTATTTAAAAAAAAACATCAACAAAAACTTGAATTAATCTTAAATGACAGATTTTTACGTTGGATTAACTGTTTATCTCAGTCACTAAAGCGCAGACATCGCTTCAAAATGTTTGAAAATATAAAAATATTAAAACTACCTCAACGAGTAAACTCAATTTTTCAGAGAATTTAAAACTATACCTGTGGGGCTGCTGCACGTTAAATCTGTCGTAACTTCAAATGTTCTCACGTTAGCGGTGTGTGAATGTTTAGAGAGTTGAGTGTCATTTTAGGTGTTGACTTCGTTATTTCACATTGTTTCAAAATTATTTGTTGTCCTCGTTTCATTCCCTTCAGAATTGATCCCGGTCCATCGCTAATAGCCCATTCCCATTGTGTTGCTTCAGTTCGACATTAATTCGAACTTTTCCCCACTATGGTGTAAAAATGTAAAGAGTGGGATGTCAGTTCAGATGTTGACCTCTTCATCTGATCCGTGGTGCAAAAATACGTGGTGTCGTTCTCGGATTGTGTTGCTCCAGAACGACGTTAATTCAATTACCTGCCTACTTTAAAACATCGCTTGACATTATATTAATAGCTAAAAATTATCATGATTCGTAGGAACAATAACAATGGAACAATGGAAAATCAATGAAATGGATTTGAACTACGAAATTTACGAGAGGGAATTTCAGTGTTGCAAACAAAGGAGACGGAAAGAGGAGATTTTACTTGCGTTACCGGAATGCTCGTTCATGAAACAAATCGTGCTTACTTTAAAATGTTTTGTCGCCATTTTAGTTATGTTGGCCGTTTAAACAAATTGGCTTTGATGAATTAATTATCATAAGAATTCAGAATTCACTCTTTGGTGTTTTATAGGTTAAGTACGGAAATCACATTCGAGAACTTGCTCAATTACTTTTAAAAAGAGATTTCCACAATTCTTTCCCATTTTCTTTTGGTTCCGATTTGTCGATTCATAGAAGAATGACCACACAAATTTTATATCGGTTTAACTAGTATTCTTGATTTCTGACAAAATTTTTTAAATAAACTTGGATCTCTACGTTAGAGTTTTCGAAGATCAAAACAGACTACCAGAAGGAAAAAAATTTTGGTGGCGTTTGGTCACAACTCCCTCAGACATTCAACTATTTTCGAATAACAATTAAAAATTATAACAAACTTCATACAGTAACCATTTGCAATTCATACATTGGGCATCTTTTGGATTATGTTAAGAAAACTAAAAGTATATCATATGATTAATTGTATAAGCAAATTACTAAAATTGTATTCGAATAATGTACCACATGACGTCACTTCCGGAATCAAACTGAAGGTTCATACTCTCCAAAAAATACTTGTGGAATCCGTCTTTTGCTTTGCAGAAAAAAATTATCATAGCTCGGAAGAATGTGTTAACAAGAAATATATTTAGTTATTTTACTTGATAGATGTTTCAAATGTATTATCTTACTAGCTGAATAGCCCGGCGTTGCTCGGATTGAAATAGTTAAAAGTTGATTGAAAAGTGAATTAGAATAATCACTTTTCTTACATAGAAACATGCAATCATCTAAGTTGTATGGAAACTACTTTTTAATTTCGTTTTAACGTTATTATAGCTTCTACACTATACTTCGGATGGAAATATAAACATTTAATTCCTGAATAATATACACTCTATAACAAAAAAAATCGACGCACCAAGAAGGAGTTGTCCGATGGAAACAAAAATTGGTGGATAGGAAAATTATGTACAGAATAGAAAATGATTAAAATTTCAGACCAATTGAATGATTTATTTCAGAGTTACAGTAACGAGCTCAAGAAGGTGTTGACCCGCCTCTAGCCTGGATGCAAGCTGCCACACGGCGTGGCATAGACCGATAAAGCTCCCGGATGGTCTCCTGCGGTATTTCTTGCCAAATTTGCTCCCATTGTCGGACTACGTCATCAACATTCAATACCGGATGCAGTCGCCTTACCATCATATCCCAGACATGCTCGATGGGAGAGAGATCTGGTGATCTGGCTGGCCAAGAAAGTGTTTGACAAGCTTGAAGACAGTTCATAGCAACACGTGCCGTATGTGGTCTGGCATTGCCTTACTGAAAAATAAGCCCAGGGTACTGCGAAAGGAACGGTAGCAAAACAGGTCTCAGAATGTCGTCAACGGAGTGCAGTAAGTGTACCTCTAATGAGGACCAAAAGGGTCCGGCTATCAAGGGAAATGGCACCCCAGACCATAAATCCTTGTTGAGAGCCCGTGTGGCGTGCAATAGTGAAAGCAGGATCGGCACGCTGCTCTGGGCGTCTACAGACACGTCTTCGATGATTCTCAGGACGCAGTTGGAAGCGGGATTCGTCGCTAAAGGCTATACGTCCCCAGTCAGCATCATTCCAGCCTGATCGAGCCAAGCACCACTGTAATCTGGCTCGACAGTGTGCAGTAGGGTGTCCCTTATTTTTCAAAGTTTTTATTTCTTAACGCATAGGCTCTAGTTTTGTTCATTTGACCGTAAAACACTCGGAAATAAATTTTTACCTTATTTGGAGCACTGCAACCCGTGCCGACTTGCATGGAAACATGTTCGTACAAGTTGCGTTCCAGGTGCCGCGTGTGCGCCGTGCTTGCTGTGTCAGTAAAGGCGGGTTTTCCTAGCAGAATGGTTGGAAAGCAGTCAAATGCGTCATACTCCACGTACTACCACCAGAATTTAGTTCAAATAACCGATCACGAGATGGATTGTTAGAGTTGATGCGCTTCTTAGGAAAACATAAACACGCTATAAGTTGTAAATTCAAGTTGGAGCGGTAGTTGGTAATTTGTAATTAACGTCGTTCTCTCTCTAGAGCAATACAAAGGGTTATTGACGACGGTCCGGGATCAAGCCCTTAAGGCAAAGATCCGAGTACAACACCTCGTAATTTTGAACCACGGTCAGATGACGTAGCAACAGCTGAGCTGGCACCCCACTCTCCAAACTTCCACACCAACCCAACGTGAGGACTTTCGGCCACGACAGATTGAAGGTGTACGAGCCGCCTCTACACCATACGCTTACAAACATGCATGCCCGGACCCGGATTCGAACCAGAAACCTTCCGATCTAGAGGCTAACACATTAACCGCTATACGGGTAGAGAAATTAGAGCCGTTGAACACGAATCTCTTCGCGCGGCGCTTCTACCTGACACTTGATAAACCGGGCTTTACTCTAGGCTTTTTGGGTAATTAAAGCGCATTGTTTTATATTTCGAAGATGTCAATGGAACTGAGAAGCAGTAAAAAAAAGCATTTTCTTGGTTGGTGAGGTGAGTCATTGAGAAAGGTTAAAGCGGAATCCATAAAATCCGATTTTCAGAATAACGTGCCCGAAGTAGTTACCGTTCATCTATATATATAATTATCTTACGTGGCACGCAAAAAAGACGTTATTTTTAATCGTTGTTTGGCAACACTGTACGATTGTTTGTTTATCGCGAAGTCTCGCGCATCGATTGAATTTATAGCGTTATCGGGTGAAATTTTATTGAAAAAAAAGGAAATTTTAATGAGCTGTTGCAGTTAGTTTATAATAGAAATCAAAGAAAGCGGAGGATATTTTCAGGGCCATTTAAAAAACGGTCCTTTTCAGGACCAACAATTATAGTTCAACAAGACGCTTGCACTACAACTTTCGGCAACAAACTCAATGAAAAAGTGTGGGTCGTTTGAGTGCTGGGAAAATGTACACACAAACAACATGCTGGGTATTCAATTTCCAAAGCAACGCTCACATTTCGAGTCAAAATTTGCACAAAGTTTTCATTTGAATTCTGATTTTGGAGATACTGTATATATTTTTCTGTAATACAGCAAATTTAAATTTGAAAAACATTTTTTTGATAACATATTTTGTAAACAATCCCTTCTGCTAGGACACATGTCTTCATTGAGGCGAGCGAAGCGAGCATAGGTTCGCGCAGCGAACCAATGAGGATTGCGAAGCAATCCTCCGGGGGTTGGCGAGCGCTAGCGAGCAGGGGGCAAACCCCCTAGTTACGATTGAAAATTGTTACCAGGCCTGGATGTGAGAAGTTCTTAGGAATAACGCCTGACGATTCTTATTTCATTTAGAGAGAAGGATTAACTTCTTGCTGTATCAAAACTGGACAACTCTTCCAGCAAAGATAAAGCTAAAGCAGTTTCAAACGCACTTAAAAAATGAAACCTCAATGATAAAGTACAAATAATGTGTTGTGATACGACAACATATAATATAGACCGCTTGAATGGAGTTTGTGAGCTTTTAGAACATGATCTAGAAAGAGTATTGTACTCTTTGTTTGCCGTCATCATGCTTATGAACTGGTTCTGAAAAGTGTATTTGAAACAAAGATCTACCAAGTCGTAAGCAGTCCCGATATTCCACTGATCAAAAAGTTCAGAGACAACTGGAAAAACATTAATCCTAATGATATCGAAACATGCTCAGATTTTGCCAAACAGCATCTTTTTGACGCGACCATTAACGGATTGGTGATTTTTTTTAACCATGAACTGCAAAAATCCATTATACGTGACGTTTATGTTATTTTCTTGAGAGGAGATAACGAGAGTAAAATTAAAATCAGACCTCCTGGCGCAATGTATCCAGCACGATGGATGACAAAAGCTATTTTCTCTTTAAAAATATGTTTGCTGCAGTCTCAGTTCAAAATGAGCGTTGAGGACAAAAGAGCGTAGCAAGATGTTAGTTTATTCATTGTGGCAGTTTATATGATGCCCTGGCTTGGATGCAATTTGGCGGTGAATGCGGGGAATCAAGATTTGCGTTTTTTAAAGAGTATGAAACAGTTGACAATTTGATTTCCAAAGTAGCCCTGAGCTAGTTCATTTAACACCAGTGGTATTTATCAGAGGAAATAGCCGTACTACCACTCTTTGATGCTATTGTTTATAAACAAACCAAGGCGAATATTGTAGCGAACTTACTAAGAGAAAGTTAATATGATTTTGGGAAGATATATGAAGGAAGAGATGTCTGTATCTTTATACGATGAGAGTTTTAATTGATCTGTTATTTTAAATTCTGTTAATTTTCTTGTGATACTAATTTTCTTATTGTTTTAAGAAATCATTGAGTGATTTCGTATCCATCAAGAGCATCTTGTTTTCGTGATTAAAAGTTGACAGTAGCTTCCTCCATGAAAACGTATCTTTGAGGGAAGAAAATGCAGCCTTTGTGGAAGCTAAAAATAAGAATTTTAGTTTAAAAGCAGTAAATGACACAGCTGAAAGAGCTGTTAAGCTAATGCAAAGCCTTCCATGGTTTAACTACGGCAGAAGAACAGAAACAGTTCTTATTACGCTGTGTGCAAGAACATATTACGATGTATCCAGACTGTAAAAAAGAGACCTTAAAATGAAAGTATCCTGAATAATTATGTGTAACTTTATTATTAATAATTAAAGGCATTACTTAAATTTGTCTTTTGATCAATATTTACCTATGATATCCATAGTTGCGATGACCTAGCTACGTATTAAGGATCTGTTCAAAAACGTCTATTTCCATAAACTTCGGGGCCCTGTCGGCACGGGTTTACATTAACGTAGGAAGTTGAAATTTCATATTTAAGTAAGCCTTAGTACATTAAAAAGAATTAGAGGGTATGCATTTTGATAACTGAAATTTTTTTTCTCGCCAATATTGTTGTGTTGCAATAAGTTTTTTATTTCCAGTAATTTAACTTTGGAGTTCTTCTCTTATAAAGGGTTTCATTACATCCCCTTTTGTATATTTTGTGTTGTAAATGTATATTCTTTTAAATATTTGGAAGTACCGAAGAGATTCTTGGCCTGTAAAACCCTTAAAAATTATTAAGCTTTCATTTAAGTATTATATTGTGTTTTTCTATCCACTGTTTGCTTTACTTTCCTGTGGGATATGTTTTTAACCAGAGGCTTCCTCTGGTTCTTTTTTCGGCTCAAATGATTCCAAGTGCATTGCTATGAAGGTGTCCTGTCTTCAGTCAGCCATTGTCCCTTTCTCGAAACGAAGCTTTTTTCGTTCCTCCCAACACCCCTTTGCAGCAGACCCATAAAACTATTCCCCCTCTCTGAAGGAATTCGGTAGGGTCAACGCTGAAGTTCATCGTTCGACAGCGGTCTGCGCCCCCCCCCCCGACCCCCCCCCCCCCAAATTGTGGGTGAACTCCGGCCGGATGCAGAAACGGAGAAGCGATCGGCATCCCGGGGCCAATGACAAAATTTGCTTGCCAAGACGGGATCCTACCCAAAACTTCTGGAAGGATAGTGGCAACAGGAGAGTGATGGTATAAAAAGGGGACACAACGAGAAAGCTGTCTCTTGGCTTTTTTTTTCTCCTTGGAAGGTGCGATTTTGGACGTTCTCCGTGCCGGTCTGCTAAAGGGGCCTTTTGCTGGAATTCCAAAATGCTGACAAAATGCTTTCTAGTACATGGTAACTCTGCACCCAGAGCCATTTTTTTTTATCCCTTCTACCTCTTTCTTCAATCTCTTTCGTTCCTGCCTCCCCTTATAGGAACATTAAAATATAATATTATAAATTTAAGGTAGATCAAACTATGTGTCGCGCTGTTGATTTTTGTTAGTTGGTTATGTCCGTGACCATATAATTATTGTAAAATTCATTATAATCTTAATACACTTATAAATAAATGCTCTATATTTTAGATTTTTAAATCTTTTGATTTTGGGCATTCCTTTTATTCGTCAACACAAACAACAGCATGTATCAGGTTTACCTGATTATTGTTTTAATCCTACAATGCATTGTGTAATCACTATTAATGATATTTCATTGGCCATTGAATCGCAACCTATGTAGCGATTGCTTCTTGCTACACAGCAATATAAGGGACAACCTAGTGTGCAGGCGTAAGTGGCAGGTGGCGTAACGGTCGGTACGAGCGTAGATTTTGCTCTCTCAACCGTCTGTGAATGGTCATGGTGGACACTGGTGCGTCGGTCGCACGACTGATGGTTGATAGCGATGAATCAGGCACTGTGACAGCTGATCTGACAATCACTCTATCCTCGCGATCTGTTGTGGCCCTACGTCGTTCGCTACCATCATGACGCTGAAATCTGCCATTGTCCACCCACTCTTGCCAGCATCTTCTAATCGCCGCATCGCTTCGACTCACATGATGAGCGATTCTTCGATTTGCCCAACCTGCCTCTTTCAATCCAATGATACGACCTTTTTCAAACTCTGAAAGTTGCTCGAATCCTGCGGCGAGGAATTTTTTTAGTCGTTGAAAGGTATCCTAAATCGCAATGCAGCAGAAATTTTTAACAACAGTTCAAGAACAACTCTTTATATACATCTGCTGGATGCGCAGTTCCGATGCGCTGGAGATCGCACTATTCATTCATTGGACACCTAATTTTAATCATTTGCATATTTGGTCAAAACATTTTTGCATACGAAATTTTACAGCAATCAGACGATTCCTTCTTGGTTCGTCGATTTTTTTTTGTTATAGAGTGTATTACAATGTGCAAAAGACTGAGACATACAAACAGAAAAGATATTCCGATGAAAAAAATGCAGTATTACGAAAAACAAAAGATGTATTAAGTGTCGAATTTCGACTTCCTGGGCTGATATAGAGCAATTCGAAAAATACATTAGAAAAGTATTGATAAAGAAGATAATGATTTATGAAATTTTATAATGCTCAAATATGACCTCGACATTTCCCAGTGTTAAGTTTCCTGTAGAACGTGTTTCCTTGTCACTATTCATTTATTACAAGAAAACAAACTTTAGATTTTAAAATTGGGGCTTTGAGGGTTACTTTTAGGATTACGTGCCAATTTTCATGGTTGTAAGTGCTACAAATTGGTCTGAAGACAGGAAAGTAATAAATATCCTATGTTTTCTGCAGTGTTCTAAAGTACAAGTGTACCAAATTTGGCGTGGATTGGTCAATCGGCGTAGATTTGTATAGATAATTTATATATTTTTTTATTGATAGATAGATGGATTAAATGGATTTTCTGTTATTAAATAAAGGTTTTTTACGGTAGTGTTTCTGGGCGATACGTGTTTCCTGGACGTATTCTGAACGTTAGCTTTTCACAGCAACAAAAAGCAATTATTTGTTTTCGAATACGATTTAGCATTTCTTCCAGTGTATAGAAAAAAACTACGTACAGCAAGCGTCTACCATCCTAAAAGCATCTGGAATTAAAAGAGAACTTGTTTACCAAGAGAAGGAATTGTATCAATAGGGAACAAGTTTGGGATTCTTTTGGAAAATCGATCCCTTTCCCAATCATGGCAAAGAAGGGACAGTGGTTATTTTTAGCTCTAGCGAGAATTTTTTTTGTATAAATAAGTTTTTGAATAATATATTACTGGTAGAGAAAATATGCTTATAGTTAAATGATGATTTAATTAAAGAAATATGTTACCAAATTACTATCCTTCGGTATACTTAGTTTTATAGAAAAACTTTCCATTGAAAGCAATCAAGATCCAACATAATCGGTAATAGCAGACTCGTGCGTTGCATCTGAGGTAAACTTTCTTAATTGCTGATACGGCTAAGTGTCACTACTCACATTTCATATCTTATTTAAATCTATTTATAACGAATACAGATTTTTTACTTTTGTCAATTCTTATTCCAATAAAATACATGGTAAAAAGCGTACCTCAGTCATGTAGCTATAGTTTGATTTCGAACGTTTATTTGAATTTCATCCCATTTTCTTGTTCAAAGGCGATTTGGCACTTGGCCCGCTCGTGTTAGATCAAAATGACTCGCGTAAAAAGAGAATGAAATATTTATTTTGAATTCGCGTTAAATCAAATTCGTGTAAAAAAGTTTGTGCAAAAACAGAATTAAGTGTATTGATATGGATAGATATTGGGTAATTAAAATGGTTGAGACTATACAAGAAATAGCGATGATAGACTGTCCAAGCAGTAGGTGACAGCATGGACTGATTTAACAATATGGCAGTCTGACAGATCTAAGATCAAACCCGAAGGGTATTCTGACAGGTGAAAACAGTTATAATCTTATTGATCCAATAACAACAGTTACAATCTTGATATTTGAATAAGTGGAATGCATATATTAACCCTATTGTTGTTTTATATTTGTGTCCAAAACCGCCATGTAGTGGCCAGTCTCTGATACAAAAATTAGTTCGAAATGGTCACAGGTTCTCTGGGAAAGGGACAATTTGTTTTTTTCTGCTTGGATTTTCATTCCTCTTGTTAGTAATGGTGCAACGTTGCCTCGAGAAGTATCTAATCATTAGCAAAACTGACCAGATATTGCTGGACAGGATATCTCGTCGAAACAGTTTTAGGATTAACTAGATAAAAATACAAATGTGGAGAGATTTATGTTTGTAATAAATTATATTCATTACCACGCCAAATGCACGAATCTGCAAAATGTTTGTTTTGATAAAAGTGAAACAATTTTTCTGTGAAGCAAAATAATTTCACCCACTTCCAGCTTATGGATCCTATGAGTCTTTAAGAACAATGGACGACAACGTGGTAGTCTATGCTTTAGTCCGGTGCAACATAGGAGTTATCGCCATATCCTAACTGTAGGGGACAATTGCATCCCTGGATGACTTTGAGAAACCTGGACAGCATATATTCAGTGAAGCAAAAATAAAAAAGAGTTAGTGTTTTGTGAAAATATGTAATTCTGATGTCTGACGTTACCTGGTAGCCTACCTCAATGCAATTTGAACTCGTCGACATTGCTTATGAGAAATATTTTCTATCAAGCTTAAAATAGTTGATTGGCCAATGCCAATCAGATTGAACGCCAAACGTCGTAATGATTAATAATTTTTAGGTATGAATCATGCATGAGCTATTGTAGCAGAAGTAAAATCTTCGCAGACCTTTGGTCTATTTGTTACTATGTAAGTATCTCTAATATATTTAATATTTTGAGTTTTCCTTTCCATCTAACTGAAAAAATGTCCAAAATGGCAAATAGCTGTTCAACGCCTTTTATTGTTTACGAATAATTTCAAGTTATAGTAATAATAAGCCAAACATCGGTAAATCAAATTAGTTCTTACTGGAAATATATTTTATTTTCTCCAATAATTTATGTTTACTCTGGAAACACATAGTAAAAATAGTATTGTGATTATAGTTAGTGCATTAATTTAGGTTCTTTAGGATGGATTAAATAGCGATGGGACTGTATTACCTCAGTAATATCGTCTGTAACGCCCCTAGCAACAAACTTGGGCATAGAGGTCAACAACACTGACCTCCGGCTGAAAAAACATCCGAAAGGTCTATCGGAGTGGTCTTACATGGCAGTCTATTTACCGTTCAAATGCTTTGTAGAAGTACACCACGCCACCATGTGATTGATCTGACTGCCAGCGAAATCTGGCGGCACTAAACAACTATTAGAGAGCTCGGGCTGAGCAGAGGAGATTTTTATTTGTGGTGCTCGTTTCGAGCCAACGTTGAGTAGATCCCGTTCTTCCCTGATTGCAGAGCCCTCGACTTAGGGATACAAAAATCTTTGCTTGCATAGCTTTAACATATCATATTGTGAAATAAACGTTAGTTATCTCATTGGCATACTACTCGGCCCTCTACGTTACATCTCCTATTGAATACCATAAGTAAAAAGGATAATGGAAACGAAAATCATCACCAGGAGGATTATCATTTACTTAAATAAATTTAAATTAATGATTGCTTAAGAAGAAGACTGTAACTTCTTGCTAGGAATTCAATTGCCACAGGAACTACTTAAAGCAACAGGAACTGCTTGTTTCCGTGTTCTTACTGGACTCGTCTACCTACAAAATATTCTTTACCAACATAACTTGACAGACTCTCCAACTTTTCCTCTGTATGGCCTTTTCGATATGGTACTAACTAAATAGTTGCCATCATCTTACTGACGTTGAGGTCTCAGTAAATAATACGACACAGAGTTTCACTTTTGTTTCACGACAGCATTAGGCTGACAATCAGAGACTTCTGACGAAATCTCTGAGGCCTAGCGTAGGCTAAAAAAACGATTATTTAAGCAATGCATTTAAAATTCACGCTTCTGGTATAGTATGAAACATCGAATACTAGACAACTCTAAAATTATAAATTTGTGTATTTGGTGGGGGGCCGACGATACTTTATTGAGATAAAAGAAAAGCTTGATTTGTGAAGTATACGGAGCTTACTGTCTTCTTTAGTGGAAATCGTATTACTTTAGAGACATTAGAAAACTCTTTCTGAAAGGTGAAACTTTTTCCTTGAGTGGAGTTTAACAAAAATAGAAAATACAAATAAAATAAAACGCAGAAGACCTATAAAGGCTACTTGGATGAGCACCTGATAAATAGTTTTAAATTGTCCGATTTCCTAAAGATGGTGAAATGGCTCTAAATGCGTTTTGATGAAAAATCGTTTTCATTCAAGTGAACAATAGTGTTTCATTATTTCTGCGATGAATAGTTACTGGGGTAAAAGAATTCTATAAATAAAAAAAGTTCCGGGTTTGAAGTAAATAATAAACACATTGTGTGCTTTTGAAACATTTTTGAAATTGGTGAAAAAACTATAAATATCTGGAATATAAAATTCGTTTTCTTTTTAATTTCATCTACGGCAGTGTTGGCGAATAAAATATTCAGTGTTTCAACAAATAAAAATTCCTTTAATATGATCATAATCTATATTACAAGTATCTAAATAAAATTTTACTTGGAAGAATTTCGGTAAAATTTCAAAATTAACTTTTGCGGTGAATAGTTACTGGGGTGAAAGAATTCTATAAATAAAAAAAAGTACCGAGTTTGAAGTAAATAATAAACACATTGTGTGCTTTTCAAAAATGTTTGAAATTGGTGAAAAAACTATAAATATCTGGAATATAAAATTCGTTTTCTTTTTAATTTCATCTACGGCAGTGTTGGCGAATAAAAAATTCAGTGTTTCAACAAATAAAATTGTTTTAATATGATCATAATCTATACATGTATCTAAATGAAATTTTACTTGGAAGAATTTCGGTAAAATTTCAAAATGAACAATAACTTATATCGATTGCAGCGCAGGTGTGATTTCTTGCAAAGTTCCTATTTTAAACATCAAATGGATTTTCTCACACATCCATCTGGAATGCTATAACTATAATTAAAAATCAATATTTTGTGTATGATGCTTTACCTGCTCTTTTGCAGGTACATACAAGAAAATAATAAATTATAATTGTTCTAAAAAACCTACACGAATATGAAATAAAGGAATATACCAAAAAGCGCTAGTTGCTTATGATTCTCTATTTTTCTCCTGATCATAGACGCAATTATTTTCCAAGCAATTGGCAGGGAAATTTTGCCTTAAAAAATAAATCCAATCAAAAGTTATTCATTCTCTTTAATAAAAATGCATTAAATCAGGGCTCGAAATACCCGGGTGCACAGGTGCACTGTGCACATAAAAACAAAATTGTGCACCTAATTTTTTCCAGCTAGGCACACCTGTGCACCTAATTTAAAAACTTGGTGCATAAGGTGCACCTGTATTAAAAAATATATTTCGAGGCCTGCATTAAATAGTAAATAACTCTTAGTTCCATGCCGATATATATACACCATGGATGAATCCATCTACTCGTATGGATTTCAATCTACGTATATACTTCCTATTTAGTGATATACTGGCATGCCATTCTGAGGCAGTATTGCCACAAGTTGTCATTAGTTGGTATCTGTAGGATTGTTTAACCAAATGCTGATTTAATGCAATCTATCATTCCAAGACAACGGATTTGTTACCATTTTAACAAATGCTAAATATTAATGTAAGAAACTTGAAAACATACTAGCTTCTTGACTAACTAGTATAACCAGAAAGAGTGAAATCGTTAGAGACATTTAATGGCTACGTCAAATTTCCGATTACCCTCAACCAAAGTTTTACAAACTTTTCCAAATAGTGTTCCAACTCTCCTTTGAGCAATAAAACCCCTAAACACCAATTAATATGATTGTAGTTAGTTCTCAGTAAAATTAATACACGTATATTAAACCTCCAAGTGGTCTCTCTCTTTTGTGTCAGAGTAAAGTTTTCATTGTGTGTAATGTCGGACTTAGCGTGGTTTAATATGGCCCTTGAGCAATAAAACCCCAAAACACCAATCAATATGATTGTAGTTAGTTCTCAGTAAAATTAATACACGTATATTAAACCTCCAAGTGGTTTCTCTCTTTTGTGTCAGTAAAGTTTTCATTGTGTGTAATGTCGGACGTAGCGTGGTTTAATATGGCCCTTGAGCAATAAAACCCCAAAACACCAATCAATATGATTGTAGTTAGTTCTCAGTAAAATTAATACACGTATATTAAACCTCCAAGTGGTCTCTCTCTTTTGTGTCAGAGTAAAGTTTTCATTGTGTGTAATGTCGGACGTAGCGTGGTTTAATATGGCCCTTGAGCAATAAAACCCCAAAACACCAATCAATATGATTGTAGTTAGTTCTCAGTAAAATTAATACACGTATATTAAACCTCCAAGTGGTCTCTCTCTTTTGTGTCAGAGTAAAGTTTTCATTGTGTGTAATGTCGGACTTAGCGTGGTTTAATATGGCCCTTGAGCAATAAAACCCCAAAACACCAATCAATATGATTGTAGTTAGTTCTCAGTAAAATTAATACACGTATATTAAACCTCCAAGTGGTCTCTCTCTTTTGTGTCAGAGTAAAGTTTTCATTGTGTGTAATGTCGGACGTAGCGTGGTTTAATATGGCCCTTGAGCAATAAAACCCCAAAACACCAATCAATATGATTGTAGTTAGTTCTCAGTAAAATTAATACACGTATATTAAACCTCCAAGTGGTCTCTCTCTTTTGTGTCAGAGTAAAGTTTTCATTGTGTGTAATGTCGGACGTAGCGTGGTTTAATATGGCCCTTGAGCAATAAAACCCCAAAACACCAATCAATATGATTGTAGTTAGTTCTCAGTAAAATTAATACACGTATATTAAACCTCCAAGTGGTCTCTCTCTTTTGTGTCAGAGTAAAGTTTTCATTGTGTGTAATGTCGGACTTAGCGTGGTTTAATATGGCCCTTGAGCAATAAAACCCCAAAACACCAATCAATATGATTGTAGTTAGTTCTCAGTAAAATTAATACACGTATATTAAACCTCCAAGTGGTTTCTCTCTTTTGTGTCAGTAAAGTTTTCATTGTGTGTAATGTCGGACGTAGCGTGGTTTAATATGGCCCTTGAGCAATAAAACCCCAAAACACCAATCAATATGATTGTAGTTAGTTCTCAGTAAAATTAATACACGTATATTAAACCTCCAAGTGGTCTCTCTCTTTTGTGTCAGAGTAAAGTTTTCATTGTGTGTAATGTCGGACTTAGCGTGGTTTAATATGGCCCTTGAGCAATAAAACCCCAAAACACCAATCAATATGATTGTAGTTAGTTCTCAGTAAAATTAATACACGTATATTAAACCTCCAAGTGGTCTCTCTCTTTTGTGTCAGAGTAAAGTTTTCATTGTGTGTAATGTCGGACGTAGCGTGGTTTAATTTGGCCCTGGAGCCACAAACTCCCAAAACACCAACCAAATGGTTTCGACAAGATATCTCGCTATAAAGATAAATATTGCCGATTTGTTTATGATGACGAGATCTATGTGGTCAGTTTTCTTCAAATGCTTCTTTTGCTTATTACGAAATACCTCATCGAATCAACCACCAAGAGAGTTAAATAAAGAGAAATCAGAATAGGTCGCAAAGTGAATCCCTTAATGTATCAATCTTCTACATCAGTAAAGCTTTCCCCTTGTCTGTACGTCGTTTTGCTTGACTTTATTAGGCGCAGCTTGGTGAAATATGGCCGTTGTGCCATAAAAATCTAACTCAAAGTGGATGGCTGAAAATTATAGTTAATTTTCTTATCATAAGAACTATATCTGCCTTTTGCTAAGTTAGGAAATAAATCATTTTCAATTCATACCCATTCTTATGAGTGCAGTTTTGAAGCGACAATCACATGTCATTAGACTTTACAATCGGAAAGGAATTTTCTACTGTGCGCATCTTGTGGACCCACGTGTGTTGGTATGATGCAAGAGACAAGCTCTTCCAAAGCAAAAGGCAGTGTCAATCGACTGTCATCTGAATGTGGTTGAAAATTACGAGACATTTAGATTGATCACGTACATTCGTCCGGAGTGTTGCACCAGTGCAAAGTCAATTAAACCACCTACCTCCCCCAATTAAATGGATACACACGCACTCAAGGCAAGTTTTAGTGACAAAGAAAGGAAAACATCCAGTATAAATTGCATGAATCGAACTGTCTTAGGAATCTCTCGACAAATTCGGAGCTGTCCGCTGAAAATCAGAGCGAGGAATGATTCCTTACGACAGACGAACAATGATATTTACTGATCTAAATACCTTTTAACTCCTAAACGCGGCTTTACCGGATACATATTCTTTGACAAAAAATGTTTATTTTGGTTTCTTCTAGCATTCTTTACAATTTGGTAACATACTTTCGAAGCGCCCTATTGATATGTAGGAAGGTAGTTGAATTAAAATCACACTGGAGCACCCCACCTCGGGCTATTTTGGAAGTCCGCGATCAAGCTCGAAGGGAAAGAACCAAGGACAACACCTCGTAATTTCGAATCACCGTCAGATGACATGGTCAGCATCTGAGCTCACACCTCACTCTCTAAACCTTTATACCATTACAAGGTGCAGCCATCAAAAGACTACAACCGGCATAACCTAAATGGTTTCTTTTAAAGTAAATGGATACTAAAAACATGCACAGATATCATGAGTAAAATATGCATGACAGCTTTACCGCAGTGATTAGGTCATGTGGCGGCTATATCAGGAGACGGTTCCAGCTTTTAAAGCCTCCCTATTACTTTTATGGTTGGATCCCAAATACAAGGGATTAATATTACAAATATACAGATCATATGTGCATGAACACTCGGCATCAGTGATTAGAGTGTCACTATTCGTAGCTTATCTTCATAATGATGGTATACTAGGTCTTAATGAATTAGTATTTAACATAATATCCTCATGCTTCGTTTAGTATGGCAAATGGTGCAACTGGGATCTGAATTTTACACCTCTCCAATAACTTACATTATCTGGTTCCACAAATGCAAGCGTTATTATTATGTGTTATCCTGAATTATTCCTCTCTACGTCATAGGATTTCCAAGTAGTGTAGTATTGATTTTACTTCAAAACACACATAATGACTAAATAAACCACATGTATTTCAGATTTATTTTCCCTTAGAAAGAGATTATATTAGATTTCTTCTTAGAATAGAATCATTTTAAAATATTCTATTAGTTCTTAATTTAGAATAGAATCCTTTGTAAAGATTCTAGATCCTTTCTTTAGAATATAATCCTTAGTAAAGATTCTAGATCCTTTTGTTAGAATATGATCATTTGGAAAGAGTCTATGGTCCTTTCCTTAGAGTAGATTGTTTTGTAAAGATCCTATGATCATTTTCTCAGAATAGAATCCACTGGAAAGATTCTATTAATCTTTTTCTTAGAATAGAATCCTTTGTAAAGATTCTAGATCCTTTCTTTAGAATATGATCATTTGGATGAGTCTATGTTCCTTTCCTTAGAGTAGATTATTTTGTAAATATCCTATGGTCATTTTCTCAGAATGGAATCCACCGGATAGATTTTATTAATTTTTTTCTTAGAATAAAATAGTTTGGAAAGATTCTATTAATCTTTTTCTTAGAATAAAATAGTTTGGAAAGATTCTATTAATCTTTTTCTTAGAATAAAACAGTTTGGAAAGATTCCATTAATCTTTTTCTTAGAATAAAATAGTTTGGAAAGATTCTATTGCCGTGTCATCGTCTTATAACATAAGAATTTCGAAATATTATATTGATCTCCTTTCCTCAAAACAGAATCATTTCGAAAGATTTCATTGGTCAAGATTAAAATTGGTTAGAATTCAGGAAGGCAAAACTGCAAGTTCCAAGATTAAATTATTCATGAGAACCCCTTAGAGGATTAAGATATCATCTTTGTCTTACAACGGTTGAATTTTCGAATCCATAATTTAATTTCGCAGAAACGTGAAGTCTGTAAAGCTGCATTTCTTGGATACTGGTAGTGCTATTAATATAATGCGAAAGAAATCGGAGAGCGGAAGGTTATGGTTATAGTTAGATAGGATTTAGTAATTAATTGAGACCATTTATTCATGAAGTGGGCTTACGAAATGAAAAGCAAAAGCAGAAAAATAGAAAAATTTGTTCCGCAGATCGATAGAACTAGAAAAGAAATATTCGTAACTAGACAGCTGTTTACAAATGCGACTTTATGCTTAGACTTATTCAAGAACAAATTGACCTGAAAAGTTTCAGCCGAATGGAAAATTGTTTAAAAAAATTAAATCTGCAGTATTCTTTAGAAAAATATTAAAAAAAAAGCAAGCACAAGATTTAGTTATTTTGTCTTTTATAAAGTGAGAATATAATTACATCACACATAGGAATTTGCTGTAATTTATTAGGTTAGTCACGAATTTCCTTTCATTATTCATGAATTACATTTAACAAACATAAAAGTAGTTAACTTTATTTCTCCGAATTGCATTAAATTTGGAGAATCAAATTTAATTTTCAATTGCATTCTTATAAAGATATTATGTAACTAGATGGAGTATTAAGTGTTGCGCTCAAGTTAAGGTAATTAGGTCCGTTGTCATTAAAAAGCAATTACGCTTTGTTCACTAATTTATTTTGACTTTATTGTTCATTTCTACAAAAATACGTGATACCCATTACTTAAGTTCCACCGGTTCCCATCTACTTTAGGTGTGTATAAGCTTCACGGATCCCAGGCACTTTAGTAATCTTTGCTTGTAACATGGGGTTTACTAACTTTAGTAATCACGGGATCACGCTCTCGAGATACTCAAGCGATCTTTTATAGACTTTCATCTCATTACTCTGTTCTCAAGTGCCATTTTACTTTTCTCAATATTTTAAACTTGACTTTGTATACTTGGCGTAGCTAGATCGAATATGGTTCTTGTGCCATAAAATACCAAGCCAACCAACTCATCACTTAAGAAATTGCTGACATATGCATGCTATGTTTCTTTTCAATTATTAATTCCAATGTTTTATCAATGTCAAACTGACCAAATATTAGCGGACTCACTCCTAAATCGTCTTCTAATGCTTTCAGAAATAAATTTTGAGAGTGTGCTAAATACACTCTATAGCAAAAAAATTCGACGCGTAAAGAAGGTGTTATCCGATTGTGATACGAATTGGTGGATGTGAAGAACATACATAAAAAACAAACGATTAAAACTTCGAACAATTGAATGATTATTTCAAAGTTTGACCGTTATAAAAGGAGGAAGCCTATAAGGCGTTGGTCCACCTCTGACCTGGATGCAAGTTGTCACCCTGCGTGGCATAGACTTAAAAAGTTACTGCATGGTATCTTGCGGAATTTCTTGCCAAATGGTCTCAAACTGTCGGGCTAAACGGTCAACATTCTGGGATTGTAGCAATCGCCTTCCCATAAGGTCTCAAATTTGCACGGTGGGAGAGAGATCAGGAGACCTAGCTAGCCAAGGAAGTGTTGAGAAAGTTTGAAGACAATTCATAGCAACAAGTGCCGTGTGCGGTCGGGAATTATCTTATTGACAGTAGGTCCCGGGGGTCGCGAAAGGAACAGTAACACAACCAGTCGTAGATTGTCGTCTACATACCGCTGTTCTGTGAAGTGGGCCAAAGGTGTCCAGCTAAATGATCCTTCTGCCCAAAGAAACATTTTGTAGGAGTGAAAAATAGAAAGCCTAGGCTTTCCTTCAATGATAAATGAGCCCGAAACATATTGAAATCATGTCTTATTTGCAGATGAAAGTAATTTTAACATTTTTAGTTCGGATGGGCGTATAATTGTATGGAGAAGAACAAATGAGTAACTTAATCTCAAGAACTTAGTTGGAACAGTTAAGCATGGTGGGGAAGGTGTCCTTGTGTGGAGGTGGATGTCAACATCAGGACTAGGTAATTTGGTATTTATTGATGACATAAGTAATCCCGCTCTTTATTTAAATATTTTAACAGACAATTTAAAATTATTAGACCAAACTTTGGGTATTGAAATCAATTTTTTTTTTAAATCAAGATAACGATCCTAAGCACACGGCTCTCAACCTTCGCCTCTGGTGTATGTATAATTGTCTAAGAGTTCTGAAAACATCACTTCAACTGCCGGATTTAAGCCCAATAGAACACATTTGAAGAGAACTGGAGGTTAGAATACGATGGCACGACGCTAAAAAGAAAAGCTCACTAAAAACTGTGCAGATTAGAGGAACATTGAAGCAGGAATTACAAAAAAATAGTGTGTTCTATAGCCAGATGTTTAAAATCTGTTGAGACTATATACTATAGGATATCCTACTAAGTATTCATTTACAAAATTATTACAATGTAGATTTCTTCTATAGAAAAGAGATTTTCTTTGAGTGTACGAAGACTTTTGTGAGATAACATTTTTGTTATTTTTTTATTATTTATTTTTCAAAAAAAAAAGTTTTCCTATGCTTGCAAAATATTTTATGTAGTTTTGATAAGAACAAGTTATAAAAATATTAAAAAATTCACATTATGGAATATTAATAGTTATTAATTATTAGAGCCGTATGTCATTGAAATTCGTAAGCGTACGAACACTTTTGGGAGCCAATGTATACAACCTATCCAAAAGATTCAATTCTAGGGAAATGAGCAAAATAATGTTTCCAAAGGATTTTATTCTAAGCAAACGATCAACCGAATATTTCCAAGGACTTTTATTCTAACAAATACGCAATATAATCTTTGCGAAAGGATTTGAGAACAGAATCTTTTCCAAAGGATCTTATTATAAGGAAAAGATAAATAAAATCGTTCCATAGGAAAGAAGCTATATAATATTACAAAGGATTCTATTATATTAGAACCTAATCATTCCAAAGGATTCTATTCTAAGAAAATGTGTGTGGGATCAATAGATTATTTCTAAATGTCGAAAGAATCCTTCTGAAAGAATCTTCCAACTTATCGATGTGGTAATTTAGTAATGAACTGTATTGTAGGATAAAAGCAATACTAGATTACTAATAAATATAGTGACGCTACTGGAGTTAATGTTTGACAATGGAATTTCGACTCACCCTGTCGATAAAATATCTAAAGATCTCTATAAGCAAGGTATAATTCCATAAACGTAGATATGAAGAAACTGGGGCTTTATTTGCTCACCCCCCCCCCGTGGACCTGCTCAAGAGGCACCTAAGGCACCACTCGTGAAAATTTGCAGATGCGACTCAAAAGTATTGATTAATTAATGTTTCATAATATTTCACATCGCAGAGACTTGTCTTTATGGAAATTAAGTTTTCCTCATTTGTCTATTGATTGTTCAGTGAACTATGTTTATTGACCTTCGAACAAAAATGCAGCTTCAACACTGTAAAAACGTTGGGCAAATCAATATCAATTTTAAGTAACGTAATTAGGAAACTAATACGCAGCACAAATTTCTAATTACTGGTAAAGTAAGCCTACTTAAATACATTAATCACATGGTTGCTGTAACGTTTAATTGGATGCAAGGAGAGCTTTCTTTCCGGAATAAAGTGGAGAGCAGTAACGATTTTCTTACTTTCAAACTCTAACAGTATCTGACAGGTGACACCACGTACTATATAAATTTAATTATTCATTTGATTAATTTGTATCGAGTAATTGCTTCGCACTGTACCGAATAAAATCTAAAAAACCTAAGTTTGATTGATTGGAATGAAACTTAGCGTGTATAATGTTCTTGAAGAGGTTTAGAAATGATCACACGCACTATGAAATCTAGAGGATTTTGTTGTAAAATTGCATAAGAAAGACTGTCATATAAAGTTCTTATGGTATCCTGAAGTCAATCCAAGCATTCTGTAGTTCGGCAACTATTTGACTGGCTTTACCCCTCCAAGTGGTTTTCACGAGATACCCCCTCCATCAAGAACTGACCAATTTTTCTAATGACACGATATCTCATCATCAATTATTGCTGATTTTATAAGAGGACGATATCAAGATCAGGTCAGTTTCTTTTCTAATGGCAAGATATATCATATTCAAGATATTGCTGATTTTTTATGATGACGTTCATCAATATCTGGTCAGTTTCCTTCTGACGTGATATCTCACCCAGTACGATTTGGTCAGTTTTCTTCTATAGACAAGATATCTAGTCCATCAAATTCTGGTCAGTTTTGTTAAACGATTAGATAATTCGTCGAGACAACCACCCGGAAAGTTAACTCTCATTGGTATACTGGGTAACAAAACAGATATTCTTTAGCTCCTCCGGATACCTTATAGGAATGCGACATCGACAAAAAAACATCGATGTTCAATGGTAAAACATCCATTTTAATAATACATCGCACAAAAAACATCCATGATTTTATACATCGGTGTATTTAAACTTTTTACCATTTCTTTAAAACTGGTTTAGTAACCTCTAACATTAATGTTAGCCCGGAGGGGAGGGTAGATTTAATTTGTCAGTTGCCGTGTTTATTAATTTATAACGAGGATTTTTTTTTAATGTTAAAATAAAGTCAAAAAAATTAATTCGAACAACTAACAAATTTTTTGTTTTCAAATTGAATAATACAAAAGAAAATAATGTTTACAACAACTTGAAATAGGTATTACTAACTATAAGTACAAGTAGGTAGGTACATATCAATAATTATTGTTAGTTATTCTTAATTATTTATCAACTTATGGATGGCACATGAACTTTTTTTTTATGTCCTGAAAAAAAACTTGTTATTTACAGTTTGTATAAATAGAAGTTTGTAAACATTCTCCCCTTTAAGCCCACTCCTTTTTTCACTAACTGTCCCATCAGTTATGGGAAAAAGCTCTTTCTGATGGGACGGATGTCGCCATCACTGACAAATACTTAGTTGCACGGTTATTTTAAAAAAATTTACAATGGTTCTTTTTTTTATTCAAAAATGAAACATTGACAACGTAAAAACACAGGCAGTGCAAAAACATCGATGTGAAACAAACATTGGCTTCAATAAATCGATGTTTTTTTATAAAACATCGACATCGATGATTCATTCTTAATCTCTACTATTATAAAAGGAAGTGTTTTTTTGTTTGTTGCTTGGCCTCAAAGTCCTGACGAATCTATGGCACTTACAGTAATGGGATTTGGCACACAGTTAGTCAGAATTTTTTGCAATTTTAGGGTCGAAGCGCATTTTAAAATAATTCAATCTAGAACATTTTAAAATTAATTTAATAGTTTTTTCACCCTTGGAACTTTGTTTCGTCGCGCTCCGGCAGTTGGAAGAAAGAACGGAATTCTTCTATTTTCCCCAATGACGTCACGTCACAATCGTCACTATCGACGTCAGCCTTTGAAACCATGCTAAATTTTTCACCTTTCGTTCTCAATTAAATGGGAATGCGTAGTCTCCGCTCAAACGATTCCATAGCGAACATTTTGACTAGCATTGTTTAGTTCTTTTTTGTTGTAAAATCGGGATCGTTAAGGATAGATTGAAAATTTCAACGGATTCAAAATCTGGGGAAAATTTTACTCTATATACATATCTTGATTTTCTTTTAATAAATAATTTTTCAGTTAAATATTTATATATTTTCGCACGAGATTGTGACGTTACGCCGATTAGATCTCTTCGCAACGTTTGATTTGGTTTTACCACTAGAACGCCCAACGGTGTCAATTCGACACCGGAGCCTGTTTATTTTGTTCTCCTTTCCGCATTTGTGTATTGAAATTGAAAATTTCTGGTGACTTTGAATCATTTTCCTAGATGAATACACTGTTGAACTTTCGTTGGTCTAGATTCATTTATAAAAATTTTACAGCTAAATTTACCTAGAATGTCCGCTGGTGTCGTTTTGATACCAAGTGAATTTGTCATTCTAAATAGCTTCCGCTCAACTTAATACAAGATCATTGAGTAGCAAATATTATTAGCTAACCAAACAAATTGTTAAGGCACGTCTGTTTGACTGTGAAAAAATGTTTACATGGTTCATAGCGGATACGAATAAATTATACTAGTGTGATTGGGTCTAAGTGTTTCGTCTTTACATTTGTTTATCTGCTTATAAAATAAACAGATTCGATTTTTGAACCTTGTGTATGTGTAGTGCAGACAAAAAAACGATAGCTCGTTGGAAAGGTCAAAATCCTGAATAAATTGCTAGTAATTTATTGCGAGAACTTGCTGAAGATGAATTGGATGGTGGGGAGCTCTCTTGTTTGAATTTCGATTCCGATGCCCCCAATTTACATGGAAGTAAGTGCGAAGAATCTGAAGAAAGTGCAGATGAAACTGATAATATCCCAACTAATCCGGAAATATGTGCCACTAGGGACGTCATAAAATGGATACCGTATAATGGCAATGTCATAGGCAGATTTGCTGCTAGATTTGTTTAAAGTCAAATATTTGTCCGACTAACTGCGAAACAAAACGTCAAGGAATACTTCATTTGTTCGTGGTTACTTTTTATCGACAGTAACATATTCGAACGCACAACAAAATGCACAAATGTTGAAGCTAGACGAATTTTGAGCGACATCAGCTGGTCTGTATCCACTGATGAACAATGCACTTTTCATGCGATATTCTGTGCTCGCGGAGTAATTGGTGTCAAGAACATTGTACAGCAGTCCCTAAGTCCCTCTTTGAGCCTAAACTTCTGTTAAGAAACAATTTGTCGAAATAGATTTAAAGAAATTCTTTGATTTTTATGATTTGATTTCAAATCCACACTTTCTCAGAGAATTTGAGCCAACAATTTGATTTCGGAAGTTTGGGATAATGACGTAACGGCTGGTCCGCTCTAGTATGAGGAACGACAATACAGCGGAACGTCCAGCAGATCCTACAACCTGTCATTTCACCTTCATGCTACGTTTCCAATGGTGAATTTACCAACAAGATAATGTCCTGCCAAACACGAATAACCACTCACAGGAGTGCCTCCATAGTATTGAAACATTTCCTTGATCTCCTAATCTGACCGTGGTTCAAAATTACGGGGTATGGTCCTCGGATCTGTTCGTTTTTAGGGTTGATCACGGACCGTCGTCAATAGCCCGTTGTGTTGCTCCAGTGCGACGTTAATTAAATCATCTACCAACATTTCTTTAGTCAATGAAGTCCCGAGATCTCTTCCACCATACCTCTCTGGAATATTCTAAGCCATCAATTGAACTCCTGATCTGGATCGTAGCTGCAGAATGCCTGGCAACCGCATAAAATTTCTGTTTGACTTCATTACACACCACATATCGGTATTGGACGCTCTGAACCAGTTCGACCAGCGCACAATAAAGTTAATGCACAGAGTAAGTCAGTTCCAGATCAATCCATCGTCACTCTCTAAATAATTAACTTCAATGTATCTTAAACTATAAATTTACAAAGCTGTCATTTACAGAAATGTTTGCATCACATTATTCATAACCGACCAACCGGTATAGGGGTTAAGGTGTTAGCCTCTAGATAGGAAGGTTCCTGGTTCGGATCCGGGTCCGGGCATGGGTGTTTGTAAACGTATGGTGTAGAGGCGGCTGGTGCACCTTAAATCTGTCGTGGCCGAAAGTCCTCACGTTGGGTTGGCGTGGAAGTTTGGAGAGTGGGGTGCCAGCTCAGGTGTTGCTTCGTCATCTGACCGTGGTTCAAAATTACGAGGTGTTGTCCTCGAATCTTTCCCTTAAGGGACTGATTCCGGACCGTCGTCAATAGCCCGTTGTGTTGCTCTAGTACGACATTAACTAAAATTACCAAAATTACCATTACCACATTATTCATAGACGGAATTGTTTGAACTAACGGTACAGGAGACCGAGCACCCTGCTCTTGTGAGTGCGAGTGCAAAAAATGAAAGGTAAAGAAATTGGCGGAAAATTACAAAATTCATTGAAGTAGCTTGTAAATCATAGATAGATGCTAACACTTGTATGTTTAATATGTCAGATATTTTTACTCGAATATATTTACGTTAGGTAATTGAAATGGTTACGTTAGGTACTTCATAGGGAGGAGTCAAAGCGTATTGTATCAGAACGTAGTTATAAATAAAAGGATGAGAAAAAGAGCATTATTTTAAATCAAAGGTAGATTTATAAGTGCGTCGATTCACGTCAAATCGACACAAAATAGTGTTGAAGACAACTAGTGTACTTTTAGCGTATATTTTTAGAAGAAAATTGATGAAATTTCCATTTTCTCAAACTTAAAACTACTCTCAATTTAAACTATTGCAAGAAGGAAATTAAAAATTTTTGATCTTGCAAACGTGAGTAAGGAACAAAAAAATAGGAGAAAGATATTTGTTTCGGGATGCGTCTATTTGACAGGAATTAACCAAATAGAGAAAACAACTTCCCAAGTGTACAACAAGTGTCTTCGTTAAACGTATCAGTAATGCTGAAAGCATTGAGAAATTTGAGAAAATAAATCTTCAACTTCGGCGTTCGGAATTGAAAAACGTCAAAGTTTTGGATTTATATCTTCTTTCAGCTCTCCGCTTTCAGAATCAAACACACAACGCCGGTTGTCGGCATATATCGCCATCAGAAAGGGCATAGTAATTTAATTATGTATGGCATTTCCAGAAAAATGACGTACACTGCGCTAACGACGTGCGAGTTGCAGTGGTTTCAGGCTGTGCAGATTAGATTCGGTGTATCCTTATGTGCATCCATTACTTGAAATTAAGTTTTGTTTCTGGTCCAGCATGGCCAAATATGGCCCTTGCGCCATAAAAACCAAACAAACCACATATATTCTGAATTGGTTTTAAATTCGATAACTTAGCCGTTCAATAAAGTATGATGATTTGGATCTGTTCGCGCTAGTACTTCGTTCAATTTGAATGATGATAGGAAGCTAAGAAAGCAAGGTTCTATTGAAAGAAAAACCACCATCATATAAATATTGTTCCAGCCACCATACGATACTATCATTTCGTATTTTTCACTTAGAATGTCATGTGTTTCTGTGGTTCAGAACAGTAATTTGTAAAAAATTAGTAAAAACGGGTTACAGTCCGATGATTCAAAAGAAGGCTGTTAGTGTTTAGATGACTGGAAAAGGCATTTTTCAGCAATGAAAGTATATTTTGCATGTAGTATAGTCATCAAAGCATTCGTATTTGGTAATTGAACAAGAAGCATTTGACAAAAAATACATGAAACGTTCCGTGAAATTTGTAGTCAGCGTGAAGTTATGTGATTGGCGAAACACATAAGACCATCGGAGGTCATGTGTAGAAAGATAAATTATGTTATAATCTATCGTTATTATGTTATAATATTGGATATTTTGAATATTTTATGCTGCCAGCTCCTGAAGATTCATGCGATAATGATTATTTCTATCAACGGGATTTAACTTCTTGTCATACTTCAGTCAACGAGCTGTCTGAAACAGTGCCAAATCAACATAGTTTCCTGGACTGAAAAACGACGTATCTAAATCCAAGAGAGAATATATGGAGGAAAGGGGAGATAAAAGGACTCCAAGAAATTGCACCAACAAACAAAAAAGATCTTGTATCCAGTAATAAATCCATATGGATATGTATGTTTGGAATAAAGAGAGCAAACCGTTTGTTATAATATTTTCCGAATCTATTTTGGTCTGCTATAGCTAAAGGTGATGCTAATTGGAGAATTATTAATTCCTTCATTTGGACCTTAATCTTTGGATACATCATATTTAAGATTTTTATATTTTAAAAGATAATTCCAATATTTTTTCTTTAATTTCCATATTAATATTGTATGCATTTTTAGAACTTTTATGTAAAAACGTTCTGTAAACTGTAGATTTTAAAAAATATCACGTTTTATGCAATGAACGTTTTTGTGCGAGCAACACATAAAAAACCATTCTATTCAAAGATGATTTCCCGACTGTTCTAACATTTGGATTTCAAAATGTACATATTTCTAACAAAGCAATTAAAGAGACTACATCCTCTGTCATGTCACCACAATTAGCTCTAATCGTCCACTTCCCTATTACATCTCATTCACTTGGTCAGATGCCATTCGATATTTTTTTACTATAAAACGTATTTCAGCGTTCCCCTTACATTTCCATATGAGAAGTGATTTTTATTTTCCACATTCGTAAGTTAGTGGTTCTTCCTTTCACCCCCTCTGAGACCAGGAAAATTCCATTCGAACTATGAGTACATCTAAGAAATTTTAGCAGTATCCCGTGACTCCATAGATCAAATCCAACACTTTCAAACAAATAATAAAAATTGGCGAAGAAATTCCGCAATGGTATATTTTATACAGCAAGATCCCGTTACAACGAATACCGATACAATGAAAAATCCCGTTATTACGAAAGTCATGGAAGTCCCCATACGAAAAGCAATGTTAAATGAATCTCAATATAACGAAATGATCGATTCTTGAAAATCCCGATACAACGAACTACTTGTACAGGCAAAAATATGTTTTGCTTTCATGGTTCACTCAACTGATAACAAGCATGCGTTTTCTTTAGATTCAATGAATTTTGTTTTTGTCGGGCTGAAACCAGCTGCCAAAATAAAGACTGTTTTTCTAAGAAACAAGCAAAAATTTGTCACTGTCGTAACCGTATTTACCGCCTAATTGCACGGCAAAACTTCAGCCTCTTGACCAAGGCATCATCATAGCTGTAAAATCACGCTACAGAACCTTTTTGTTACGTCAAATTCTATGCGATTTGGAGAAAAATATCCAAATAATCCAAAGAAAATGCAACGTGAAGGAAGCTATCGAATGGATATGTGGATCTTGGGATGACATGTCAATCAACAGTAACAAACTATTGGAAACATATGATGCACTCACAGCCAAAGATGCCAATTCAGTTTCAGAAGAAGCCGACTGGAAAGATGAATCAAATACGCACGACATTCAGCAATCTGAGTTGAAGATAATTTGGAACGCTACAAAAAATAAAACTTCGGTTCCTGACAGCGTGAATTTGAAAAATTATCTCAGTGTAGATGGGGGGACAGTGTTTCAACATGTTATGAACTGACCGAAGCAGTTACAATCCATTAAAGACAGCTAATATGAGGCCAATGCAAGTAGTGAAGATGAAAAGGCTGTGATTGAAGAAGATGTGCGCAATGTCACTTCTTCAGAAGCCTTAGCAAGTTTGGAGACAATGCGGACATTTATTTCGTCACAAAGCAATGTGCCGGACTTCATCTTTACAAACATTCACCAGCTGCAAAATTATTTATTATCAAATACAACAGCAAACCTTGTTCAGAAGAAAATCGTAGATTTTTTAAAAATAAAGTTTTGTTTCCCTGCATTTTGTTTTTTGAGGATTAATGTTTCCCAAAAGAGGTAAGTCAATTTTTTTTCAGGTTTTAGAAAATGCTATAACAATGTATTTATTTGAAAAATTATATTTCTCTGGCTGATTTCAATGAATTCTAATACACTTTCTAATTGCAGTAGCTAATCATAGTGTTATATGTATTCTTCTTTTGAAACAAAAGCCAAATTTACGTATTTAAATGTTTTTTTTATTCGAATTAGCAAAATTTCGTTACAGCGAAATTTCCGTTAGAACGAAAAAATTTTACGGTCCCGTGAAGTTCGTTGTAACGGGAACTTACTGTATTTCTATATCTGTCTATTTCCTGGATCAGCACATAAATAATATCGATTTCTGGGTCACGTATCAGTTAATTTAAAATGTATGTATATATGTTACCACTAATGCTAGAATGTCGTTAATGTGCACATTACATAGCTAAACTGCAGATTAACTGATTTGCTCCATTAACTTGCGGAATTAAGAGTTTTCCGAATTTAACATAGGTAATGTGCACATAAACGACTTCCGTATCGTTAAAGTTCAAAAGTTTGTTTCTCTTATTTCCTTTCCCTACACCTTGTTTGACTGTATTAACTTGATTCCTTAGGTATCGAAAAATAAATAAATAACATTATGTTAATTCCCTTAGTTGTAATAATATTTTAAACCGTTTGATTCTTTCTATTGTAGTTTTTTAATTGATTGATGATTGATTCTATCAGTTAATTTGTTGATTGTTTGACTGTATTAACTTGATTCTTTAGGTATCGAAAAATAAATAAATAACATTATGTTAATTTAAGCATACAGAAACGTTACTGTTGTTCCAGCAAATACCTTATTCTCACTTTAACGAGTGCCTTGTAGGTAACATCCAGATTATCTAGGTAATTTGAGAAATAAAACAATTTTCGGCACTTTAACTGATTACCCTAGTTAATCTGCACCTTGATAATCTGCAGAATAACTGATTACTGCACTTTAACGGTAACATATACACTCACTGCCAAAAGCAAAGCACGAAAGGGAAAATGCGAAAAAAACGACACGTAGAGCTTTGATTGACACAAAAGCAGCAGGAAAGTTGCAAATAGGTTTATGCATTAAACAAAACACAGAATTTTTATAACAATAAAATAATAACAATAACAATATTGAATAATAAAACTATATTGAATTTTTCATACATTATAAGACGAAGTCATATTGGAGCCATTAGAAAATAATGTTTAAATCAAAACAAAAATGACATTAATGGGGTATGTGACCACTCCTCATCCTCATACAAAGTTTACAGCGTGTGACCATGCTTTCCATGAGCTGATCAACCACCTCAGAGTCAAGTAATCGTCATTTATCCTGTAGAGTCATTTACAACCCTGTGAGAGTAGCTGGAGGTGGGAAACGTGTAGTCACAGCACCGAAATATTGGGCCGAGAGAAACCCAAAGATTTTCAATGGGATTGAAGTCGGGCGAGTACGTCGGCCAAAACCATACGCGCAATCCCCTCACTCTCCAGGTAGTCGTCGACGATGCCAGCACTATGGGGACGTGCATTATCATCCATTAAAACGAAAGAAGGACCAATTGCTGCAGCGTACAATTTCACAGTGTGTTCTAGGACATCATCCCAATACCGGACGGCTGTAACAGAACCCCGTCTATATATGTGCAGGTCGTTGCGATATCCCAACGAAATCCCGGCCCACACCATGATGCTTCCACCTCGGAATGCTTGATGCTCGATGATGTTATGGGGCCGATTGCGTGTGCCTTGTTCTCTCCAGACCCTTACACATTGGTCATCTGACACCAGGGAAAATCTCGACTCATCCGTGAGCATAACGTTAGCCCAATCAGACACACTCTAATTCGCATGTTGCCGACACCTCTTTAATCGTGCCTCTCTGGATTGGACGGATAGAGGAACACAAACTCGTGGTACTTGGGCGCACAGTCCATTCATGTGTAGTCTTTGGCGCACAGTAGTGGCAGATATCGTCTTACCAATGGACTTGCAATCATTGATGTCACACGTGTGGAGGTCGATCTTCGATTCCGCTTCACTACAACAGCAATATATCGATCTTCCGCGGTAACCGTAAACCTTGGGCTACAGGTCTACGGACAACTGTTTGCCTTGTTTGGAATTGTTTCCATAATCGTGAAATGACGGAATGATGAATGCCGAAGAATAGAGTAATATCAGTGATTAATTGCCCTGCTTCAAGGCGTCCCACAGAACACCAGTGCCATTTGATTTCTGAAAGCCATAGAAGCCACATCTGTCTGGAAAAGTAATCGTACGAAAGCTTCAAATACTTCTTATCAGCACTTACATGCAACTCCTCTAAACCTTCACAATGCTGGCTTCGTATACGACTGCCTTTTTTGCATATTTCTCGACACTAAACCGGGATTGGCAGTTACATAACACATTTGCATATTTTTATCAACCTCTGCAGCAAATTGCAGCCACAAAAATTCAGATTGATTTCTGAAAATTAGCATTTTTCTCTCCGTGCTTAACTTTTGGCAGTGTGTGTATCTTGACTCGTTTAGGGAAGATGACGAATCAGCAATCGAAGGGTTGCGAGTTGGATTCTAACCAAAGACTGTCGGATTCAAAGGAGGATGGTGTACGTTAAGTCTGCCGTGGCCTCAAATGTTCTCATGTTGGCGTAGTGTGGAGTAGGGTGCTAGGTCAGGTGGGACCTCGTCACACGACCATGGTTCAAAATTGCGTGGTGTTGTTCGCGGAACTTTCCCTTTGGGGATATATGTCGGACTTAAGTCAACAGCCCGCTGTGTGACGTTAATTAACTATCAACATATCTCTTTAACCCGATTTAAATGGAGATGTTAGGTAAATATTACATTTTACTAGGATGTAACATTTTCTGACAATATTGAAAATTTACAGGAAGTTATGACTATCAATTTTCTTTGGATAGATTGAAGTAATGTACACTTCTCGAATAAATAGCAATCTGATTGGATATATGTAGACGGATATTTCTACACTTTAGTCGTATTGACTAAAATTTAATTAATTATTAGCTGTTTTGGCTACTAGGTAAGTAAACAACCGTAGCATTTCTGAATTGTTTGTCAAATAAAAAGTTTGGACGGATTTTTATTCCCTAGTGTGACATGACAGTATTATTAAGCTCTCCTTTCATGAAGACTTTCTGGAAGTACATCGAAATCTTGTTATGGTCCAAATAAAAGAAATAAAATAAGCGATCCTTTATAGAAGACAGGATCTTTTACGACTCTCATTGTGATTGAAGCTTGCGTAATGCCAAAAATAAATGACAGTTAAATCACCCCCTTCGTTAAGAGTATTCCGCAGAGGCAATTAGTCTGCCAAACTGGGTTCTGTTTCACAGTAACAATATAAAATAATTCTCAGCCTCATTAAATACAGATTTTGGAAACTTACTTTGGATTACCAATTAATTCCTAGGTGAATGCATATAATACGTCTATTGTTTATACGTATCTTCAATTTCGAATACATGTGGGTACTAATTAGTACTACAATTGTAGGCAATTCAAAACATTTTCAATGAAAATTAGTTGTAACTGTGTTCTGATTATTCTATGAGGGTATACAAACCACCCACAATGCTACACAATTAACTATGTGCATCATATGAAATTCTAGCTTCTTCGAATGAACTTAAAATCAGTCGCCCATAAGTATACAAAAATTAAATGACATATAGACAATAGATGTATCATATGCTATTTTATGCATATTCTATGGGGATAAGTCAAAATTAAAAAAAGGCATACACGAAATACCAATGAAAATACACTGCTTCAGTCTGTATAAATTTTTTTCCCTTCATTTTCAACGCATTTCTTCCAAATTTGCACACGTTTTCAATGATTCAAGAAAGCCCAAATAAGTTCAGTTCTGTTTGGGCTATCATTACGGACTACGACTATTAAAATATTCAGTTGTAACCACTGCTAAAAGCTCTTCGTATGCTCAAATAGCTTTTGTCAAGACCATTAAATCGACACCACGCAGAAAGATTGTATTGCGCAACTGATTGCGCCCACGATTGTCCAAATAAACAGAGAAATTGTCAGAAGTGGTTATATATATATATATATATATATATATATATACTGGTAGACAAGACAAGTTTTGAACCGTCCTGTTGAAACCACTGAGAATAGTTCTTCAATATTTAAATATATATCGTGGACTGCTTAAAATTGATACCATTCTCAGCCGTGTTGCGCTCACGATTGCCGAGATAGACCTAAGTCGAAAGCGGTGGCATATCCAACAATATTGCATCATTTCGTCCACGGAGAGGGAGTGTTGCGTCGTACGCTAGATGTACTGCGCAGTACGCGAATTGGAATCCCTGTTGTTTCAAATATACCACCACGATTACTGCGCGGATTTTATTTTTTTAAACATAAAAATATGAATTGATACCTATATTATTACAGGCAATAGATCGTTATGTCGCTCCATACTATCCTCGGAAAAGTTTTTTCGGCTTAGCAGAGAACTACTTATGCACAGCTGCTTTTAGTTCTTAGGCCGTTAGGAATATTCAATTTTTGCTGTATGAACAATAATCAATCTTTTGTGTGTGTGTGTGTGTGTAACAGAACCATATTAAGTCTACTATAAACGCTGCTGACTGATGATATGGTACCAGATGGTCGTTTGACGTCTTCACGAGTAACACTTGAGCGACTATTTTTGAACTCTTCAATCAATTCTGGGATCAATCACTCTATTGCAACTGAACACTGTTCTGTATTATGATGAAAATCGTCTACGGATTTTGGCCACTAATATATCATACCATAAAAAAGATCCCTAGAAGTTAGTCAGTGGTGTAAATAGAGAGCGGAGTGGTCATTGTTAACATTATGGCAGTGATAATGAAACAGGCAAAGCAATTTCCAATATCAACAGTAGTATTGAGACAGAAACCTCGCCTAACGATCCTCCCGAAAATGATAAAGACAGCGTTAACGTCAAAGCCAAGAGAACAATTCCTTTAGCCAATACGTGACTGGTGAAACATCAACCAACTCCCCTTGTTTACAAAATGATATCATTAAATAACATTCATTGAACTTTTTAAAAGTTAATAGATATACAAGAACCCGTATTAATGACATCGAAAATGAACTCTCCATCACAAAATAGTATTGAAGATAGGCAAATAATATTGGCGAGGATAAAAACACATTCACAACATCATTAATGGTAATGGTAATTAATTAATTGCAGCAACACAACGGGCTATGGCGACTGTCCGGGATCAATTCCCAAGGGAAACATCCAAGAACAGCAACACGTAATTTTGAACGTAATTTTTTTTTGAGAATGATGAGGACAACACCTGAGCTGACAACATCATTAAATACGAGGCTCTCAAGGCACCAATCATTACCATACGACTCTAGTTAACTATGAAACCTACCACTTTATACAGTCCATACAGCCAACATAAATATAAATACTGGTATGAGAGGCATTTCAATTAATCTAAATGTAGGCGACTGTAGGTGTTTCTACGGCAGCGTGTTCCTATACGAATTCCAAACGTGACGTCACCAGGCTTTCTTGTCGAATAAGATTTCAGTGCGTCAACAAGAAACATTCCGAAGAATGTAATCAGCATTGGTTAGTTACTTATTTATATACCTTGTTGGAGAGGGGGGGGACAAGAGTCATATTTGGTCAAGCTGCAGCAAATACAAAATGCCATGAAAGAAGAAAAAAGTAGGGATTGGAAAACAGAATAGGGGAATGAAAGATCACTATACTCACTGACAAGCTATCTTGGCACAATAGGAATACGCTGAGAGCAAACGAAACAAATAGTTCCCAGCGCCTTGTCCGATATTTGAGTGCAATGAGGCACTGCAACTTATAAATGTGATTAATTTGTTAACCCCACACATATATAATTATTTTTTGTCGTAATTAGCGTGAAATATTGAATATTTTGCCTTTTACGTGGAGCGTAGTAATTTCATTTAGAATAGTGCGCGCGCCAGCCAATAAGAGCCAACCAGCATTTTCCGCGCGCTCTCGATTCTTGTTGGCGACATTGGCAGATATTTAGTATTTACTTATCTTTCAGCTTACGTGCGTTGCATTTGTTGTTTGAATTTGAATCTACGTTTGTGTATTTTGTGATTAATTATGGAATTAACTCCGGATTCTAACTAAATTTCGCTGAATTTTATACATGTCATGAATTTCTAAAATTGTGAAGAATACAACCTTCCCATAAGCGTTTTTAAAGAGGTTTAATATCCTATTTATGGAATATGTGATGATTTATTTAGAGGACACTCAATGTTATTCTATTTATTTTATAAAGTTATTATATTTTTTATTCTATTAAAAGTTTGTAGTAATGTTAAACAATAATCATTAAAAAAATATTTACGTACATTACTTACAAAAATTGTTATAAATATAGTTCTAAAAATTAAAAGTTTAAAAAAAATTTATATGTTCTCTTCAATTTTATAAATTACTAGGGGGCTCCGCCCCCTGCTCGCTTACGCTCGCCAACCCCCGGGGATTGCTGCGCAATCCCATTTGATTTGCTTCGCAAACCAACACTCCTGTCACAGATACCATTTGGTTTGCTTCGCAAACCAACATTACTTTCACAGAGTGAAACTATCTGAATAATTCGTATTATGCTGATTTCACTTTCCGGTTCATGACGTCACAGCGAGGGCTTCGCTGCGTCTCGCTTACGCTCGCCGACCCCGGGGATTGCTACGCAATCCGTTTGGTTTGCTTTCTCAAACCAATACTTCTTTCGCAAGTGATTTAACTTTTTTTTGCTTTAACACTTAATGCACCCTAAACTAATAGCCGCATCAGTAAAAAATCTTCTGCATCTTGTTCCCTGTACAATTTTAACTAAACATTGTTAATATCCAAACTTTACGATCTGTACTTTGTCGGTAAACTGTCTTGAAAACAGAGGGAAAAAAGCGAGCCTTTTTCCTCGCCAAATAAAAAGAAATCGTTTTTATGGCAATTGTTGCTACGATAAATTTGATATCTGGCAAACCCGATAGTCAAAAGTGTAACCCACTACTGCTTTCGGAAGCAGATTTGCGAACTGAAAAATACGAAATTTGTGTCACCAACTTTTGATTGCATCGAATTTATTTATGAACCAATTTTAAAAATAATTGTACCGTAAGAAAGAGTATATTCTGAGGTATACTGCAATATTTTTAAAATTAAAAACTAACAGTAATACTATATAGATATGACCATTTTAGTTTTGTATCGGAAGTTACGATCTGAAAGTTCCGAAAATTGTATGACCTACTTTTAATTGCATCGATTTTGTTTATTAACCAATTTGAAAAATAATTGTACCATAAGAAAGAGTGTAATGTAGTGTATTCAGTGATGTTCTCAAATTTAAAAAATAATGGTTTTTGCCGTAGACATAACGGTTTTAACAAAACGTAGCGAAAATATCCGAAGATTCCGAATTTTGTATCACTTACTTTTGATCGCATCCAATTTAATTATTAACCGATTTCAAAAATAATAGTACCGTAAGAAAGAGTATATTCTGAGGTATACTGCGATATTTTAAAAATTAAAAACTAATAGTAATTAGATATAGATACGGCAGCTTTAAAAAAAAGTATTTAAAATGTCCCGATTTTTCCCGAATTTCAAAAAACTATTATCAAGAACCACATTTAAATTTCAAAAAAAACTCGACGAGCTGCAAAAATTTACGTTGAGAGGTACTCTTAAAAAAAAACTCACGACTAAAGACTGAAATTTTGAATGTGTTTTGCTCACTCGCGGAAGAAATTTCACTTCTTCAACTTTAACACTTAATAAAACCTAAACTAATAGCCGCATCGGAAAAAAATCTTAATAATTATCCAGGGAATACGATGAAGAACAAAGCATGTTAATTTCATATTTTTCCGATCAGTACTTTCTCGGGAAACCGTCTAAGAATGGAGCTAAACAACAAAAATTTCAATTCTTCGGCGGCGGCGGCGGCGGCGGCGGTAACTTTTTTTTAATATAGAGAGATTATATTTTTTAATGATTAATATTTTTAGAATTTTTAAAATTTAAGATTGCTGTAATCTTGTGTACCCACTAAATAAACAATCACATTAGCCATAAGAAGTATGTTGATTAATATTGAATGAAAATAACTCAATATTGTGAAGCATATATTGAGTAATGTTAAAAAAGAACATAGAGCAGTATCGTAAAGCTAATATTTAGCAATGACGTAAAACTCATAGAGCAATGCCAGAAAAAAAATATTTATCAATGTCGAAAACCGATATTTAGTATTATTGCCAAGAGGTCATTTTTACGCTGGGCAATATTGACCGACATATCGCACCACGGCAAGAAAAGTGACATCTCAAAATTGCAGCATTTTGGAAAAATCACAACTTTAAGGATACTATAAAACTTATATTAAAATATAAGTTTTAAGTAATTGAAGTACAAGGTTCTTTTAGATTTCAGGCAAGTATTTATTGAAGTAAATTATATTATATCCTTTCGAACAGTAATATAACACGCTGGGGCACACCTCATACATATTTTTCAATGATAACCTTAAAAATTTCATTTGCTAGCTGGGATACTTTTTGAAAATTTTTAGGAAGCAATAATTTGAACAAATACCATTGCAAATTCAAAAAATATCTTTCGATATTATCTATTACTAACTGTATAAAAATGTCTTAAAACTACAATAATTGTGCTTTTCTTATATCAACTGACAGGCAAGCTGTCAAAACATTTAAGTGCTAAATTTAAGGCCAAATTAGATTAATGCGCCAAGTTGGAAGCTTGTAAATGTGACGTCTCCTCGAAACCTTTGCCTGCAACCCAACAGGAGACGGATCACTTACTTTATCCCTCCGCGAGGGCGGGGCGTCTGTGACAAGAAACGTTGCAATCTAGTATAGTATAGAGTATCCAGTGAGCGGTACTCCCGTGTTTACTAAAGACACTACAAAATCAATCTCTAAAGATCCTCGGATCCGTGAAATCCATACACACCAAAAGGAGATGTTCCTCTTAAGACTGTAAAGCAAAATCCTCATTGTTATTCTACAATTCATGGGTCAAAATCTTTTAGATAGAACACCAAACGGCGATAAACTATATTTTAATGTAACCAGGACATGTATTGTGCTTGAGCATGGTATGCAAAATATAACAAGAAGAAAAATATGTTATGTTTGTTTGTTCAAAATCCCACACGTTCGTCATAATCCACTACACCATACTTACCATCCCTTATTGAAAACCAACTGGAATGAATGGTCCTCGTTTATAATTTTTATGCAATATTCCAGAAATATTCGAGTCGAACGATTTAGTGTCATTTTTGGCCATTTGAATTTTAGGAACTAAAATGCTGCAAACTATGATTTATAGGTTCACAAAACTTCTAGATTGAACACCAAACGGCAACAAACAATATTTTAATGTAACCCTGATATGTATCGTGCTTGAGCATGATGTGCAACATATAATAGGAAGAAAAATCTTATGTTAGTTTGTTTAGAATCTCTCTCACACACGTTCGTCAGAATCCCTCCCGCACACGTTCCTCAGAATCGACGACACCATAGTTACCATCCCTTGTTGAAAACTAACTGGAAGGAATATTCCTCTTTTTTCAATTTAGATGCAATATTCCAGAGAGATATTCGCATCGAAAGATTTAACGTCGTTTTTGGCCATTTGAATTTTAGGAGTTAAAATACCAGCTAACTATCATTTCAGCATCTTAGGATTTTTCTGTTTCTCAAAGTAGATCGTGACAGACATACGAAATGGATGGGTATGCAAATTTTAATGGGACGTTAAACTATCAGCTGAAGGCACACATATGAATACATCCAGAATAACTTTTATATGCCCAGGATTATGTAGCTAAAACCAGCAGTCACATGACCCGAACGAATATTAATTATTGGTTTATGGGATGGAAGAATACGCCCATCTATTGACTCATCGCCTGATTGGTCCGTGCGACAAAGTAGTAGACGCTACTTAGGCAAAAATGGTAAACATTTCACCATTTTCGTCGTAATTCAAAATAAATGAGTATGTACATATTTGCCCTGTCGTACGATGTTACACCACCAAACGCGGAGATAAAGCCAAGCAGGTCAATCTTTCGCAATATAAACGTGTGATTGTTAGTCCACGTGTTTATCACACTTTTTAAAACTCCTCTCAATAGAAACACTAATATATACGTTCTACTGTAAAAAATCTACCAGCACCGAGCTTGATAGATAAAGTATCTCCTAATTCTACCACGCGAACTCCATCTCGAGAACCAGTCCGGTTTACCTATCAGTAGGGCAACTTTTTTGTTGCATTAAAAATGGAAAAAGTTGCATTTATCATTCCCTAAAGTTGCATTTATGGAAAAAAAAGTTGCATTTATTTTTGATACACTAAAATCTAAAGTAAAATTATTCCTAAAAAATTAAAAATTTCTTGATAATTTTAGTCGTGTACTACCGTATTATAATACATATAAAGAAGAACATTGATGTCGTTGAATGGTCGATCCTTGGTCATTAATTTCTTTAACATTGAAAAACTGTGCTCTACAGACATCGATGTTGCCTGAAATTGTTGCAGTAGCAAATACTGACTTGGGGGAAAGTTATCTCGGAAAAAGTGTAGCAATAACCATCAGGTTATTATTCTTTTCCAATCGTTTTTTTTTTAAATTCGCTTTAAGGTTGCAAGGAACGTCTTTAAAATCCAACGATCTGATATCCTCATACGCTGTCTCGTTGTTGTACGCTTTCGATTCCAATTTTTCTATGAGACGAATCATACATTCGTAGCTGCTTTTGATTTTCAGCAAACGTTTTGTCAGCTCTGGCTCACACACTGCTTTTTTTTAACCGACGCACTGAAATGCCGTCGGCACTGAAACCGCTCGCAGTGTCCTTTATAGTGGGAAGGTGGTTGGCATAGTACAATGCTGTCCGAAGCCGCGTAGCCCAGCTTGTGAGTACTGGCTCAGGCATTTGGCCGATGGTCTGAAAAGCGGCTTTTCAGACCAGCGATTTTAAAACGTTATCTTCAAGGCGAACAACATATTGATGATCGACATTCACTTCGCAAACTCTGCAGTCAATTACGCAAATTTCCTCTGGATTATCAAGAGCGCCAACCAATGCGTTAAAAGTACTTCTTGCCATTTATTTCACTTTCGTCTGTTAGGACGAATACCTTCTTTCCATGAACTTCTTGTTTAATCCGCAATCCTTCGGCGTTTGCAAGATCAGACACACGTGATTAAAGGGTTGATTCAGAGGGCAAAAAATGAAAATAATAATTTCATCTATATATATAATTCTCTTACGTGGCACGCAAAAAAGACGTTATTTGTTTTCGCGTTTTGGCAACATTGTACGATTCTTTGTTTATCCCAAAGCCTCGCGCTTCAATTGAATTTATAGCGTTATCGGATGAAATTTTATTGAAAAAAAAATGAATTTTAGTCGAGCTGTTGCAGTAAATAATAGAAATCAAAGAAAACGGAGGATCTTTTCATGGTCATTTAAAAAAAAAGGTCCGTTTCAGGGCAAACTATTATAGTTCAACAAGACGCTTGCATTACAACTTTCGACAACAAACTCAATGAAAAAGCGTGGGTGGCTCGAGTGCTGGGTAAATGTACAC
This sequence comes from Metellina segmentata, assembly GCA_947359465.1. Classification (NCBI taxonomy): domain Eukaryota; kingdom Metazoa; phylum Arthropoda; class Arachnida; order Araneae; family Tetragnathidae; genus Metellina; species Metellina segmentata. The sequence goes on from OX375876.1 coordinate 89,224,529, forward strand.
ACAACCAACATTCTGGGTTTTCAATTTCCAAATCAACGCTCACATTTCGAGTCAAAATTTGCTCAAAGTTTCCATTTGAATTCTGATTCCAGAGGTACTGTAAATATCTTTTCTGAAAAACAGCATAAAATTTTGATTTGAAAAATATTTTTTTGGAATATCATATTTTGTAAACAATTCCTTCTGCTAGGACACATGTCTTCGTTGATGCGAGCGAAGCGAGCATAAGTTCGCGCAGCGAACCAATGAGGATTGCGAAGCAATCCTCTTGGGGTTGGCGAGCATTAGCGAGCAGGGGGCGGGCCCCCTAGTATTAATTAATTTTGAGCTAAATTTTAAAAAGTTGCAGATGGTTGCATTTATGCAAAAGTTGCATTTATGCAGAAAGTTGCATTTATGTTGCGTATATAACTCACTTACAATACACACCAAGTAGGAGGAATTATGGTTTTAGTACTTTACATGCAGCGTAGAACGCGTGAAAAAAAGTTGCATTTGTTGCAAAAAGTTGCCCTACCTATCAGAGATAGTTGCGACTTTAGCGTACTCCTCTGTCAGTATGTTTGTATTGTCACTGTATTGTTTCTTATTTTTGTGAAGTGTATTTGCTTCTTTGGCCTTGTTTCCAATGACCTTTTTCCTGATTGATTCTTTTATTTTGTTCTTTAAGGTAGTTTGAGTGGGTTCAAAACCAATTTTTAGCGTTCTGCTGCTTATGTGTAGAAAGAACCATTTTGAGAGGTCTGGATCAGCGTCCTCCCTGATGATGCGCTGATCCACCAGCACCACTTCATTTTCTTAGACCTTTAAAAGACTTCCTTTTTTTTTAACTTAATATAAATTTTCTTTAGTTTATAAATTACATTGCTCACCATTCTATGTATGCAGCTTCAGCGCACTTGCATGGTAAGTTTCAAAATTTCCTTTTAATTTTTTAATTAATATAAATTTCCTTTGATTTTTAAAATTTTTTTCTCGCTATTCTATGCTTGCAGCTTCAGCGCACTTGTATGGGTTTGTTTTAATTTCCGTCTTCACGAATATCCCCGGCTCTTTAATTCTTTGCTTTTTTTTGCTCTGCTTTTTAGCGTCTGTTGCTCCTTCCTGATGACGCTTTAATATACCAACACTTCTTCATTTTCTCACTACTTTTTTAAAATTTTTCTTCTTCATTTAATATAAATAACACACTCCTGACGTAACGTCTTTTGGCTTAATTTTCAAATAATCGCCAAATATGGTCCGTGTGCCAAACAAATGAAACCATAACCAATTTATCCTCTCATGGAAAGCTCGTTTATGACTACACTGGATATAGGTTTTGGATTGAAAAGGGGAAGAATTTTGAAAAACAGAACTCAAAAATCAATCTCACATAATAATTAGTACGCCTAACTGATATATTTAAAAACGAAAATCATCGATTTTTGTTGAAAATGCAATGGGAATATCGTTATAATCAAATGCTAACACTGAATATGTATGAAAGAAATATAATTTATTTCAGATATAAGTTTTGTTTGGATAACAAAACGGAAAATGAAAATGTTAAATGCAAAAATGAATGAAACGTTAAATTCGACGTTTCCACATGTAAAGTTTATCCGGTTATTGCATTTGTCTTCCTTGTTTTGTTTACTTATTTCCGAAGCTGTCAACAGAGAAAGCGTGTCTGAACAATAAAAGAATAGTTTTTAGAGTATGCAAAATATTTCAGAAACTAGCACTGAAATCGATAAACTAATTTTCTTGAACTTGTGAAACTTCCTATTACTCTGTTTTTTTGTTGCATCTTTAGACAACATATGAACATAGGTGAACTTTCCATAAACACATACAAGAATTTTCAAAGCGTCTTATTTCAATTTATACAAATGTTTGAATGTTTGAGTACGAAAGACAGCGAGAAAACATTTGATAAACTATTTTTTTATTAAAAGTAATTTAGATTCTATCAACGGGCAAGTGTATTTATTGATTTATTTTTCCTGTTTACCTGAATGTTTATAAGAATGAAATAAGAGGCATTGTTTGTCTGCATAACGGTGTAGTGGGCGGTAATGTTTTGGGGTTAAATATGTTTCTTGTACGTATTCTGTACATAACGTCACTTGTCTTGATTTACAAGCAACAGACACATGTCAGTTTTGTGCGTCGTCAAGGTGTATATTTTAAAATAAAACAAACCCTCGCTGAAATTTCTTACTATTACACTACCCTGCAATAATGGACCGGACGAAAGCGGATTTGCATAAAATCCGACTACTTGTTTGTGGGCGTTTTTCTTGTATGGCCTGAAACCTTTTTATGTTGTTTCTGATAAATTGAACGTTGTCGCCTAATTGAACATTTTGGACAATCAGGTTCTTCCTACGCTCTGGCAATTTTATGGAATGGACGAATGTTACTTTCAGGACGACAACGCTTAATGCCTTGTTTCGACCAATGTCAAGCAGTTTTATCAAGATATGGATGTAAAACGTCTTCCTAAGCCTGGTCAGAGCAGCGACTTAAACCCCGTAGAACATTAGTGGTACGAGTTAGAGCTACGCTTACGGACCAGGGAACCATGTCAGAAATCTACAGCTGAGCTGGCGACAATCTTGCAGCAGGAATGGACACAAATACCTATGTCTGTGTATCAAAATCTTGTTAAAAGTATCCCCAGAACTGTTGCTAGTGTAATTAAAGCACGCGGGGGACCATACCCCTATTAAATCATGTATTATTTCTATTATACCATCACATCTTGCTGTCCAGTCCAATATTGTAGGGTAGTGTATTTAATGGGACTATGATACAACCCTGCACATCATTTCCTGGTCGCGGTAGCCCAGTTGGAAGAGTGACGAATAAGCAACCGGAGCGTTGCGAAAAACTATGTCCACCCTATGACCACAGTGAACTAGAGGGCTGGTGCACGTTAAATCTGTCGTGGTCTCAAATATCATCACGTTGCCATGATATAGAAATTTGGAGAGTGGGCTGCTCGTTCAGGTGTTGTTCTCGTCATTTGACCGTGGTTTAAAATGACGAGGCGGTGTCCTTGGTTGTCTCCCTTCGGGATTGATTCCGGACCGTCGCCAATACCTCGTTCTGTTGCTCCAGTGTGAAATTAATTAACTACCTACCTACCTGCTCATCGTTTACGATTCCTAATCGGAGTAACCACGCATGCCTCTCACAAGCAGTTGTACCACTTTGTACCTGTGTCACACACTCTTCCCACACGGTGAAGTTTTTCAAACATAGCAGGCCGCCATCAGTAGCCAAGTTCACAGTTACCACCTTTAAGGGCACCGGGAAGTCGTCAAAGGCCAGAAATCATGAAAATGTGACCAATATTCGAATGCATATAAAATTTAAGCTATTATAAGTACCAATATAAATTTTTGTACACCTGTTTGTGATGCCTTTTAAAACTAATTCAAGCTAAAAATAAAAAAATTTTAAAAGTAAAAATATTTTGTAGAGAGCATTTATATAGAACTCGGTGAAAAAAAATTCAATACAGTGAGTTCACTTTGGGTGCGCTCTGTAAAAAAACTTTAATATATATTGAGTTGCAACTTTTTTCCCTATCATTGGAAATGTTTCTTGAATTCATTAAAGTATTTTTTGTTGAAAATAACCAGGAAAAAAAATTTTTAGGCACAATTTAAATCAATTTATGAAAATTTTGTGATTTTATAACTACTAATCACCCATTAAAAAAAATTATGTTCATATTTCGTCAATAGTTTATATTTTAACATAATTGCCTAATATAAATGCATGTGTATGCAAAATTTCAGACTGATAGCTTTTATAGTTTTTTCACAGAGCGCACCTGAAGATAAAAATTTATCATTTTGAGAAAACTACAAAAAACTACAAAATAGCATCTCCTTACCTTATCGATAAGAACTTTCAAAAGCACAAGCAAACAAAATTTGCGGTTAAATATATTAACAGTCGCAGTTAAACCTGTTACCAATAGATTAAAATGTATATTTATACAAAAATATACTAAAAATATAAAATATTTAAAAAAATATAATTCATTGTCGGCAAAATCAAAACTTCAAACCTGAAACCGAAACCAAAAAGGTTAATTTCAAAATTAAATTTTAGTAACTGAAAATCATTTTATGTAATAAGTGATACATCAATCGATTCGTATTGGTGCCCTCTATTAAATGCAATTGAAATCAAAAATTCGATTTTTTGAAGAATTGTGACTTCCCAGTGCCCTTAAGATTTAAAAAGAGTCTTAAAACTTGGTTGTCCTGCATTATCATTGGCCACAGCGATGACATAACACAAAATATTTTTGACGAAATCTCAATTAAAGCTATTAAAAAATATTATGTACATTACAAATTAGAAAATATCACAAAAAATGACAAAATTTGAATTAATTGTCAAGCAAAATATATCGTATAACGTCATCTAACAATTAGGCGTGCAATTGATTAAATTAAAGCATTATTTATTTAAAGTAATTTGAATATTATTTACAGATTTAATTATTTACATTAATTCAAAGTCATGGTTACAGCAATTGACATTAAACCTCGTAGGAGCCGAGAGCGTGGCTCCAAAATCTTAGTCTGTAGGAAACGTCTGATCCTCTCAAAAGTCAAGTTTCATCTCCCGAAAAAGACTTTTCAGAACAAGTTCATATGCAAAGTCAAACACGTGTGAAAAGGGTTTTAAGATTTGACCCAATGAATGACATTTGGTTTGCGAAGCAAACCAACACTATGGCTAACGTCATGATGGCTTTGATCGAATTTGGCCGGATTTGACAATGACGAGTTCAGAATATTCATATGTTTGCTTCGCAAACCAAATTGGAATTAGCAGGGAATTTATTCCAATAGGTTACAAATTTCCATTTGGTTTGCCAAGGAATTTAACACCACGAGCAACGCCACTGTGGCTGTTATCCAATTGGGTACGAATTCGAATGGGAATTCGTAGCAATCACCGGGTGTTAGAGAGCAGTGATCACACCTGACCCAACGAAAAGAGCCGTCACGGGCAACGCCGTTGCTGGCACCGCAGTGGCTAGTTTTAAATAACTCAAATGAAATTCAAAACAAGGAAAAGCTACATATGACAGATAAAAGTGAAACATAAGACCACCAAAATGCAAATTAGGTATGAAAAGGAACAACCAAAATAACATGACTGTAAGGATTTTTAATCTATTTGCGAGAACGAGTTTCATCAGACTAACAGAACTGGTAGTTGTCACAGGACCTGGATAATCTCCAATTTTTTTCTCTTCATATCGGTCATTGGGAATGACCTTAACAACCTTATATGGACCAAAAAAAACATCTTAATTTCAGTCCAGAACCGAATTAGGTTCTCTGAATATGGCAACTAAATCACTAATTTCGAAAACAAGTCTTTTTGTTTTCTATTGTGCGTTTTCTCATCCTCATCCTGGATCTAAGGATGCGACATCGATATCGATGTTTTTAAAACATCGATGTTTTGAAAAACAATGATATTTTACCATCGATGTGTTGCAGCCGATAGTTTTTTAATATCGATGTTTATACTTGTTAATGTTTTATTCTTAAATGAAAAGAGTACCATTATAAAAATTAAAAAATAACCAAATAGCATAATTTTTATAATCAGTTAATTAAACATACTTTTAGACTAGGGATTCGACAGCGATGTCGATTTTTTCAAAATATTGATGTTTTATTAAAAGTCGATGTAATTACCATCGATTTATTCTAGCCGATGTTTGTTTAACATCGATGCTATTGTCGATGTTGTCATAGTCGATGTTTTCTTTTTGAATGAAAGAAATACCATAGTTTTTTTTTATTTCCAATGGCAAGGCTGGGTACAGATTGCAAAGACAAATACAATACATGATACAATACAGAAATACAATACAGTACAGAGTTGCCCGAAGTCATTGTAGCCTTATACAAGGCCAGAAGTGATGGTCAGTTGTGAAGGGGCACCCAATGGGTGGACCATCATTGTCCCTAACAAAGGACAACGCAATTTACATCCATGCCCTGACAAAATTCGAACCAGGAACCTTCCGATCCAGAGGCCAACACCTTGACCACTAGACCGGTTGGTCGGCGAAATACCATAGTAAAAATTAATAAAGACAACCGTGCAACTAAGTATGTGTCAGTGATGGCGACATCTGTCCCTCAATTTTTCCCTATCTGGTGGGATTGTTAGTGAAAAAAGAAGCCGGCTTAAGGTGGATAAAGTTAACAAACTTCTTTTTGAACAAACTATAAATACTAAATATTGGGGCTTTTAATATTTATAGGACCCAATATTTATTATTTACAATAAATAAGAAATAAGTTTGTTGTGTTTCTCACTCATAAGTTTATAAATAATTAATAATAACTAACAATAATTATTTTTATGCACCTACCTAATTATACTTATAGTTAATAGTACCTATGTCAAATAGGTAAATAGTTGTATAGATTATTTTATTTTATATTATTCAATTTGAAAGTAAAAAATTTATTAATTGTTTGTATTAATTATTTTGGCTTTGTTTTGACATTTAAAAAAAAGTCTTACTTATAAATTAATAAATACGGCAACTGAAAAATTAAATCTCTCCCTCGCCGTTGAATATTATTTGATACGTTGCTAAACCAGTTTTAAGAAATGGGGAAAAAAGTTTAAATGCACTGATATTTTAAAACTTTGAATCAATGGTTTTTGGGCGATGTTTTATTATTATTTTTGCAAACATTAATGTGAACATCGATGTTTTGTTGCCGATGCCGCATCCCTACCTGGATCTTCTGGATGTTCTGCGTCTCTAATATGAAATTCCTTTGGTTTTGGAAAATTATCTAACACTTCTTCAGCTTCTTAAGTAGATTTTCAGTAACTCATTCTTCCGCTTTTAGAAACCCTACACGGGCGGGTGCACGCTTTTTCAGCCACTCCAAGTTTGCTGTCTTTCAATGATGTTGACTCATATTTTTCAGTACTCATATCCTAAAATATAATTTTCCTTAGGAGCAACATAGTCATTTTCATACCATTATTACGGGTCTATATCTCAAATTCAACTTCATAACCAAGATTAAAGCTTTTTATGCTTTGCATACATTCAAGGGAAAAAAATGCGTCTTATACATCATCACTTCGACAACAAAACCAAACGTTTCTTTAAGAGTACAGATACAACCACGGTATCTAATAGACAAGGGATTTTTAAAGGGATATTTTTGATGGTAGTTCCATGAAAAGTAACCTTTTTAAAAGAATGCAAATTAACACTTCCATCAATCTCTTCTGCAGTTTTTGATTTTACGATAAATATGTGGACTAGTAAAATCTGATACCTGCTTTGACCAGTTCTTTCACAGCAGTTTACTTGTTAATAGGATCACAACACTATTACATGGTAATATGATATGTGTATCTCAACATTGCTCACTGTCTGGTCCTTTATTTCGAAAAACTTGGAGTCAAGCTTTCAAATAACCAAAACAACGCAGCAAAAATTTCTCAAGAGCCTCAAATCTCTCTTATAGGGTATTCTGAGACCATCCGTGTTTTTTTTCATTTCTACTGCCAAGAACCCTATTTCTCAAGTAATCCAGAAAATGCTAACCAGCAATCTTGAAATTTTGAATGTTCATAGCAAAGAATGCTAGGAGGAGGTTTCGTAAATTTCGTGGCACTTTCATAGCCATCAAGTTTTTCAGTAAGCTTTGAAACCCTTGTGATCGTACACCACTCATCAATGAAGTGATCACGCACTACGAAATTCAACATACGTTTCAATTGGTACGAAATAATGAGCTATTTTAATGCTCCACAATCCTTCCAACGTTTTTTCAAGTGTTATCATCCCCTACGATGAATAAACAAACTTCATACGGAACGCCTCAGGGCTTAATTTAACCCTCGTATGCAATAAACCTGTTGCACAATCGTAATTTGCAGACAAATGTTCAGACTCTCTGACAATAATATGAATAACATATTATTAACAAAGGTGTTAAAACAAATGTGACACACGTATTCCACTTCAATGATCTTCATTCTAGTTGCTTGACTTCAAACATGACGAAGGATGAGCTGGAATCATATCCTTGCTCAAACGTTTGGACAAACTTCTTTTAAATCATAGCGTGAGTTTCTCCACTACTATCAGAAGAAGACATGTTAACTCGATAGTTGTTTTCCCTAATTTATGTTTCCTTTCTTACAATCTTTTCTTTTTCTATTAGCCTCTCTTTCCCAATTCAAGTTGGAATTCTTGCTTCAGGCATGGATTCTATAAATTCTACTTCCTAAAATTGTCAATTCGAAATTAAATCATTTGTTTCAGCTATTCGGTGCTTTGACGACATTTTCGCCCAATTTCTCAAATAGAACCCTCATTCCGATTTTCGGTCTTTCGACCAAAACGCTATCAGACAGTAGTGGGTATGTTTGTATTGGTTAACAATCAAGTGTGTAAAAAAGTCAAAGTTTAAATGACTATATACCCTATCAACATACACTTATGAACTGTACTTGTACACGATCTCAAATCATGTCATATAGAATAACAAAAGAACCTTCACCACAGCAATCAGTGAAAACGCTTAGTAAAATCTTACATAGATTTTGGTGATTATAACTCTTGATCAAATTTTCGCATTTCACATAACATAAAATGATACGACAGTTCAATAAAGATGAAAATGTTCGCGCGTTCAATACAATTAAAATAAACATGAAACTAATGTATTCGAATTATTAGTCGAAAACACAAAAGAAAATAGTGAGTAATTCAATTGCAGATGTTTCCAAACAAACCTTTCTAGTAAAAAAATAGTTAAATTTTTTTGTTTTTTAAGTTTAAGTAAATATGAGAAAATTCAAAAACGAAATATGTGTATTCCTTGAATTATTGGATAGTAAAAGAAGTAACTACATTTCGAGTGAAGTTAGTCTATTATTCTACTGTCGAAACGAAATTAAAGGATTAGAAAAAAAGGATTAGCATTAAATCCTTGAAGATGCGGTAATAAAAATAAATTGGATTCCAGGCAAAACTGATAAAATACTTAAAGAGAAAGATAGATGATGTGCTAAAAATTATCTCGGGATGACAAAATAGATAACTATTAATAAATCCTTCAAGGTTCATAAGTTTTCTTAAAATAATACCCAGTTTTAACATAAAAATCCTTTTTGATCTCCCAATGATTAATTCCTTTCCTTTGTTAGATAATCTGGCGGCTTTCAGACGTCAAATCACTGCGGGTTACCATCACACTATCTTCATCTCAAAATCTGGCCTTGTGGCAGCAAGGCTTTGAATTAATTCTAAAAGATTTTGAACTTGGCTAGACTGTAAAACCTGGTACGGCGGTCATTTCGTTTTTAGAAAACCCTGGCTAAGGGCAGGGAACAAAATCTGCAGGTTTAGTGAGACGTCTAAGCGTAAAATTTAAAATAAAGCGAACACTTTTTGGTATGTAGGTATGTAATAACACTCTTTGGTATGTAGGTATGTAGTAACACTTTTTGGTATGTAGGTCCGAGAGGAAAAATCCATTCATTACTACAGTCCGGATTCCTATGCAATTGTATATTTGGTTTAACACCACATACAAGTCAAGAGATCAATTTTCTATCCGAATCATGCTTCAAGGATACTACAGGTGAAATTTTATATTGCATATTTTTGCATATTTGAGGGGTTACTGTATAAAATTGCATAAATGAAGGGTTGTTGCATGCATTGCATATTTGACACAAAATATCAATATTTTAAATGTTATGGCACTTGTTTTGTAATGAAATATAGAGCATCTCTGGACAAGACACTGCATTTATTTTTAGCGGAATAGAATTTGAAAGTGGTACCCCACACACACACAAATGAATTATAGGAATAAACCAAGAAAATGAAAAGAAAAGTACATTGCAGAACAACCCGATCAATCATTGGATTCTCATAAAGATGTGTAATCACAGGCGCTCATAGACTAAACAAACAATAATTTATGTAAAAAATGTGTTCTAAGGGCGCCTCAGTTTACAACTAGGTTACTTTCGGAGGAAGTACAGAAAAATGAAGAAAATTAACACATGGGGATAAATATTCAGGCTCGAAAGCTGAATAGGTCGTAAAGACAGTAAGTTATTCTATGAATATAAAAAGAAAATGATGTAACATCTCAAAACAGCAATCCTTTCTTTTTTAATTTAATTCAGTTGTGCTTTGCCTGCTGTTCAGAAACATGCCTAAAATTTCACAATATTTTTCGTTTAAAGTCAAAGGGTGGCTGAAGGATTTAAATAAAAAATATGACAAAGAAATGTTTACGTACGACGGTCAGATCGTATACTGCCAACCTTTTGGCAAAACTATAAAATGTGAGAGGAAGTCTCAACTAGAACAACATATTAAAACTGGTAAGTTATTTCTTTTTATTGTCTTTATAGAAGTGAATTGAGAATTTCAATCACATCAAGGACAGCAACAGCACAAGGAAAATTGAGTTCCCACGATGCTGGCCACGCATTTCTTTTGGCTTCTAAAATCCTCGATAAAACTAATCACGACACAATATGCCGTTTTATTAATTCCAGCCTTAAAATCTATCCCAATGATAGCGGAATATGAAATCGAGTTTTGTTACTTTTGGCAGATGAGGCTTCGTATATGATGAAGGCTGGAAAATTGTTACCAACGTAAAAAAACCTAGTACACGTCACATGTATTGCCCATGCACTTAACTTTATTGCTGAAAAAGTTAAACATTCCTTTCCGGAATTAAATTCCTTTATTGGACAAGGAAAAAAAAAATTTCTAAAAGCACCCTCCCGTGTGGTAATTTACAAGGAATTGATGAATGTTTCATTACCTCCGACACCTGTGCTCACATGATGGAGCACATGGCTGTTTGCTGCTTTGTTCTACGCCGAGCATTGGAACCAATATTCGGAAGTAATTCGAAAATTAAAAAAAAAAAAAAAAAAAAAAAATGCTGATTCTGCACAAAGTTAAGATAAAGTAGCTACTTTAATAGAAAACGTAAACCTCGTTAATCATTGGCATTTGTAAAAACGCATTGCTCCTTTTTAGTAGATTCGATATAAGAACTGGAAAAAAAAGCATTAACATTAAATGAAAGCCTTTCAATCCTTGAAGATGCGGTAATAAAAATCAATTCGATTCCCGGCAATACTGGCAACATACTGAAAGAAAAGATCGATGATGTGTTAAAAATAATCTCGGGTTGACAAAATAGCAAACTATTAATAAAATCCTTCAAGGCGAGGAAGGGACCGAACTAAATAAAATTGCCATGTGGACCCTAAAATTTTAAGTTCCTTGAAATTCGCCCCCATAACGTCTATGGATGTGGAACGTTCTTTTTCATCGTATAAAAGAATTTTAAGTGACCGTAAACATAATTTTACGGAAGATAATTTAGAAAAATACTTGTTTATTAACTTAAATTATTCGCAAGTACAATAAAGTGATAATTACTCCCATAATAATCATAGTATTTTTAAATATTTTTTTTAATATGTCGATATAATTTGTGTGCATATATTATTATTTTTATTTCAAAAACTTTTTTAATCTATTAGTAGTTTATAAATAAAACTGTAATGAGAATTATGTACAGTGTAAAAGCAATAAATGTGCATCTGTATTAGAAACTTGATGTCTATAGTTGACTTTATCATTTTGTACATTTCCTATAGTGCTCCTTCAAATATAGTCTTTTTAATTTTCAATTTTAATTTGTAGTGCATAAAAATGCATTTTTTGACGTTTTACTGCATATTTTACATATTTCGTCATTTTTACTGCATATTTTGTCTTTTTTACTGCATATTTTAGCATTTTTAACTGCATATTTTATGGCATATTTTGGCAGTTTTTTTAGCCTAAAAATCTTGTCTCTAATCATTACATATTAATTCCTAATTACAATCGGAACCAACAACCAGGTCGCTCACTAGGAATAACAATCGATCGTTAGCGTGTCGCACATACATGTCTCAAATTACCTAACAACTCTTACTTATATACACAGCTGGCACCATATAGCGGCCACTGTTAATTTTTTAAAACTTCAAAATCCTATATATATGCAGTAAATATTAGACTACATGCTTTGTAGCGTCGTAGGGGTTTCTCTACTAGAGCTTCATGGAGGTCCTTATCGAGATTTCCTTTGTTACGTGGATTCGCCGTCGAAGGGAATCGGCTGGCAATTTTATGACCGGATTGGATTAGCCCTCGTCTTTGAACTGTAGCGCTTTCGAAAGAACGTGTGCGGTCTTCTCTCGAGGAAAACGGAGACAATGGTTGAACGCATGAACGTGAAGAGACGCAGAACTAGTCTGCTCCAAGGAATCCTCGGGACTGAAACCTTATTTGTGTTTACTATTTGTTTAATCCTCGAAATAGCCTTAAAATGTGTAATCTTCAATAACCAATAATGTGCAGTATTTTTAAAAGTTGGTTTAAATGTACTCAAGACACTCGTCACGTAAATTCTACTCACGACGCTACACCAAACCATTTTGGTGCACAGCGGAGGGATAAGAATCCTCATCAGGGATAAGAATCCCCATCAAGACCATTAGTTTTCATTCCCTATCGAGCGGTTTTCGTTTTGAGTGGTCAACCTGATCAAAGCAACTGCGTTCTATTTTTGATGGTCGCCCTGAACATACGAATTGTGTTTCATTGTTGATGGTCAACCAGACCAAAGGAGCGTCGTGCAAATTTCGATGGTCATCCTGACCAGAGGAGCTTCGTCAAATTTTGATGGTCACCCTGACCAGAGGAGCTTCGTCCAATTTTTGATGGTCTCCCTGACTAGAGGAGCTTTGTCGAATTTTTGATGGTCACGTTGACCAGATGAGGTGCGTCAAATTTTTGATGGTCAAGCTGACCAAAAGAAGGTTACCCCGGCTTGTGAACATTTGTCTCCAGTGTCATCCAGTGAACAACCAGTTCCTGATAAATTGTGTGTGTGTGTACGCGCCCTAAGGATAAATCATACTCCAAATCAGCTACAGGACATCACGTCAAGTCAAGAAAGTATCTTAGTCATACATTGGTTGTGATTAAATTTCAATGAAATTAATTTTCCAAATTCGAGTAAATTGTTAAAGTTAGACAGTGTATTTACTTGTTGGGTAAGAGTATTTCAATATTATACTACTTTTTGCAATTTAACTGAAATTTATTGTGAAACTGTTATTGTGGAACCATAGAGTATTTTTTTATTCCAATTCTATCGATTTATGTGACAAACGTTTTAAAGCGTGTTTTGAAAATCTTTTGTAAGTTTAAAAAAATGGCATTTCTTTGGAAAGCTTGGAAGGAGGATTTGATATGGTTGGCAACGGAATTACGAGAAGAGGTTCCTCCAGATGCTAAAATTTTTCAATTGAAAAGTATAATAAAAGGTTGTAAATTATACGATGCTAAATTTGTGGAAGATTTAGTGGTAACTATTAGTAATGAAACAAAGGAGCTGAGAGTAGCTGAATGGAGGTTAATAGAAGCTGAGTGGAGTCACAAATTTGCTGAAAGGAAGTGGGAAATTAGTCTTATGGTTTCTTGGACAGTAGCGGAAGGGGAGTTTGTAGATGTGAAAGGAGCTTTGTAAAATGCTAAAAGAGAGTTGGCAATAGCCGGAGAGAGACGAAAACTTGCTCGGGAAAAAGCTGAAAAGACGAATCCCAGTATGCTATAAAATTGCGAGAGTTACAAATGCAGAAGAAAAGTGTATGAAAAAGGAAAAGTGGCTAAACGGATAGGTAGTGTCTGGCAAAGAAATGGCGAGAAATGAGATAAGGGGGAGAAAGGGGGTTGAAGGTCACAAAAAGACACAAGACGAAGTAGATGACCCAACGGACTCATCTAGAAGAGAGCAAACGTACATTCCTGGTGAAGTTATTACTCCCAAGGGAAGTCACAGAGGAGGTCGCGTGAATGGGAAAAGGCGAAGGTCTTGGAAAGGGGGTGGAAGCCAGCACTTCTCTGTAATCCCAAAATTGTGTAGGGGGAAACTTGAGATAAAGATGTTGCCCAGGACGTTCAGGGACACGGGGGTAAAAAGCACGGGCTTGAAATGGGTAAGGATATTTTGGGTTTCGGACAGAACGAGAAAAGAGATGAGAAGGAGTGCGTCTCTAAAATTTCAAAGTTGTATAAGGGGAGGTTTTGCTCAAACCGTTCTTGGGCACTAGGGTTAAGCGATATATATACGGATACTCGGGATCTCCGGGAGATCGGTATACGGACAAAGATTCGTAAACGAATAGATCCCTTGAAGAGCAGACCAGAAAGGTTAGGAGTGACTTCGGAGATTTTGACGGATTGTCAGGGGGTAGCAGAGAACACGTGAGGAAGGGTAATTAGAACATGTGGTTGGAAAAGTATAAATAGGAATAGCAGAGAGGGAAGTGAGGCTAGCTATGAGTGTAGATCAAAATTTACACTAAAGTTCTGGAAGAGAGTAGGGATGGCGCGAAAGACCCTGGAGTACCCTCAATCTAATATGTGGGGGTTGCTTTTTATTAGATGGAAAGGATTCCTTCCTGTGGTGGCATTATTGCGAAAAGTTCATTTATCAGTTTTGGTTTTGGTTTTTATGAAAATTGAGTGGTTTGCAAAAGGCGGTCCTTAGGGTATGTCCATAGTGCACAGCTTCCAGCTTCCTGCTTTACCGCTTAAGCCGCGGCAATCGCTAACAGCGTTGTAAAACAGCGCGATTCTAGCAGGTAGTGGTTATAGTGCAACGCGAGTTGGACCTCTTGTCAGTTTGCAACATGGAGCTCTCACGTGAAGATCTATTGCAGGGATGGCGAACCTATGACCCGCGGGTCAGACACTGACCCACGCAGGCTTTTTAAATTACACACGTGTTGATTTTTATAAACTTATCATCATTTCATCATATACATAAATTTTAGATATTTTTCGTACCCTTTTTCTAAAAAACCTGAAGAACCAGGTGGAACCATGGAAGCAAGTGCACTATAACCGCACCAATACAGTTTTCGCTACTCTTCCTCCACGCTCAACTGCCGCGATAAAGCGGGAAGCTGGAAGCGGTGCACTGTGGACGTACCCTTAGGGGCCTGGAAAATCACTGAAACCAGAATAAATGATTTTTTTGAAAGGGGGGATTTTGTTACATATAATTATTTTTTCAATTTGTTTAAATTCCTGTGTTTATGTTATTTTGTCATTTTCAAGGCTACACAGTACCCTAAAAATGACAAAAATATCGAAAAAATATTTTGCATTTTTCTATGGCCCATACAGTTGAGAAGCTTGCCTCAAAAGAGGCTGCCTTTAAAGATATTTGAATTTCTCTGAATGTTGTCAGCGTCAAAATTCGACAGCATAGAGGAGTGGGCGTGTTCGTTTTTGTTTTGATGTAATTTTACATTCTTACAATTAATTAAAAATATTTTTGAATAAAATCAATTCCTTAGGTGATATGGCTATTATCTTCAACTTTCACTACTAAAATCGTAACTGTTAGTTTATGTTCTGCGTTCTATTCTGAGTCATATTACTAGCTAACCAATATTGATAGAAAGGTCTTTTTCAAAACCAATAATTGGTTATGATTGTTATATATAATATATTATAATCAAAATTTGGTAAATATTTGGAATGAAAATATTTAGTTAGGATTAAGATAAATAATTTCTCGCTGCCGTAACAAATGTTTTTCATCATATGAAAACAATATTTTGAATTGAAAAAATATATATATTCAATCACGTGGAGTTAAATTATTGTTTTAGTGCATTTTATAAGTTGGTAAATAACATATTAAAAAATTAGAGCTCTACAAGCATTATTAGTTTTTGTTTTATGACTTCAAAAACTTAAAATGCATTTTTCTCAGACTTTTATTTTGTGGATGCAAATGTTTACAATTCCCTAAGTCTTTTTTTCTGTACAAGATACAGTCTAGAGATTTTTTGTAGATACTTTCATATATATGTGCTATAAAAGTTAGTATGAAATAAGATCTGAGAGTTCTAGTAGTTTTTTTTAGATGTCAAAATTAATATTTTTAAAATTTTTTTTTTTTTTTTTAGGTTTAGCTACAAAAATAATTATTAAAATTCAACAGCGAGATTGATGGTCAATTCCATACTAACTGTTGTTCCCAATTATCCAAGCAATATAAATCACTTGAAATAACTAAAAAATATTTAAAATTGAATATTTTATATGAGTTTAAAAAAAGTTCAATAATTTGAAATTTTTTATTTTAAAATAATGGTCCTTGCTAAACTGATTCTTGCCATTCTCTATCAGGACTGCATTAGCCGAGTTTGAAGAGAAATGGATTAGCAACCGGAGGGTTGCGAGTTCGAAACTCGATCTAGTCAAATACAGTCGTGTGCACAGGGCCTGGTGCACTTTAAATCTATCATGGCCTGCAATGTTCTCACGTTGACTTGATGTGGAAGTTTGGAAAGTGGGTTGCCATATAAAATGTGACCGTGGTTTAAAGTTACGAGCCGTTGTCCTTGTTTCTTTCCCTTAGGTATTGATCTCGGACCGTCGCCAATAGCATGGTGTGCTCCACTGCGATGTCAATTAACTACCTACCCATATACTCTGAAATGATAGAAATTGCGATTATCTTAAAATGTATTTTATCGCCATTTTAACGACGTTTTTAATCGGATTGGTGTTGACTTCTCCCTCAATCGACTTTTATCTATCAACCCGGAATTCATTCCTTACAATTTTTATTGCTAAAATGCGTAATAGTATTCTAAAAGCAAGTGGAGTGACGTCGAAATATGTAGAGGAAACATCCACCACATCAGAATCACTACCGCCACTTATATTTATCTAGACAAGAAATGTCTTGCATAAGAAAGAACACATACGGACGGAACAATATTTTTTCAACTTTAAGTTTTTGTTTTTATTTAGGAGTGTGCTTACATAATTTGATCAGTAAAGCTTTATAATTCTACAGCTGTAGCCGTTCCTTGAATTCGCTGAAGTATTGGGTTGCCAAATAAGTCCGTACGGTTTATTTGAGTGATATAAAATACAATTTATCCCACACAGAAAATACTTACCAAGCAATTATGTTTTACCTTTTATCCAAAAGTCAACCCCAAGAAAGAACCGTGTGGATCATACCTCAATTCTTTCTATACAGGCCATGGACCATTCCCCAGTTACCTATGTAGATTCCACCTAACAACATCAAGCAACTGTCTTTGCGGTCAGATAGGGACGCCGGATCATTATGTTTTCAACTGCCCTCTAACGTGCCCTCATCACTTGTAAAAACCAACAGATCAACATTACAAGACATGGGCAATTAACACAGCTAGTAAAAACCAGGCCCAAGCAAAGATTATACAAGTCATGAAGTTCCTGTCGGAAAATATCGACCTTCTCAAACAACAGCCTCGCATTTTTTTAAACTTTACACAACCAATGTACGCAGTGTGTCCATAAAAATACACTTTTACCTGTTCTATGGACGAGGGGTAAAGGGGACACCTGCGGTGCCAAAAAAAATTATGTATTGACCGTTCTTTTGTACGAATTCTTACCATCTCTCTACTAACTTCATAATGGCTCTTTCATAAAACGCCTGGGGGTATACTGGCGAAATAATGATTCAGATGTTTTGTTACAGCCCCATCGTTAGCCAACTTTATACCGTTCAAAGAATTCTGTAGCGATAGGAAAAGGTGATAATCCGAGCGCGCAAGGTTCGGAGAATAGGCAGGGTGGTTGAAAACGTCCCAGTCAATCTTTGCAATCTCTTCCGCTTGTTTAATAAAGTATGGATCTGCAATTATCATGGTGAAAGACGACTCTTGATTTACCAATTATGAAGGATTTGAACGTATTGCTTGATCCAATTTTCCTAACTGAGAGCAGTATACATCTGAGTTGATTGTCTTACCTGATGGCAAGAGCTCATAAAAAATGATACCCCTATAATTGCACTACACTGAGAGCATAAGCAATCCTGCCTTAGAGGTTGATTGCCGTGGTTCGTTAATCTTTCCTCGTGATATTTTACGGACTACGCTGTCATAGACAATTTACTTTTCACCCTCCGTAACCAGCTGCTTCACAAATGGTCTGACGTTAAAGGAGCGTGTCGCAGATAGAAATTCGAGCAGTTAAGTTGTGTTTGGTTCAACGAAACATTGAGACGATAAACGGATCCCAACTGGTGCAAATGCTTCTTTAAACTTGTGTGGGATAAGTCGAGTTCCGTATCAATCTTATGTACAGTTTGGGATGGATTTTCACCGACGGTAGCCTATATTACGGCTGGGTCAATCTAGTACTTTGCCGAGTTCAAAATCACCGGAACGGAACTTGGTGAGCCACTTGGTGACACATACATTCAGTTAAGGGGCTTCAGTACCCAAAAATCGAAAAAAAAAATCGTATTTAAGATTTTTAGTGCATATTATTCTCTGAATTCTTACCTTTCTATTGGTATATTGCTTTTGTTTCTACGCGGTCTGGAAGTAAGTTAAATTTCGTTTTCAAAAAGTAAACAAATAATTTCGCTGAGGGAAACGCCCTCTTTTGAAAGGCAAAACGTAAACAAACCCACATGTTTTAATCCTTAACTTTGTTTTATTTTAAATTTAATTACTCTAATATTTAATTTTGAGTTTATGTTGGTGGGATATGCATTCACTGCGACTTTGACTGTATGATTCTTCCTGTTTATTTACATTCAGTTTAAATTCAAACGCGCTGTCTTTTTCAAGATTCGTAATTTGCTTTTACTGATTCTTTTCTTATATTTCGCTTGTCAAGTTTGTTTCGAACTTTATTTGCTACTATTTCACTGATTTCATTGTTGAAATAGAAATATTTAGTTTGATATAATAGCGTTTAAAATGCCTCGATCAACCACCAAAGTGTTCAGAAAGAGGAAGGGTAATTTCTATGGTAAGAAACAAGTTACTGAAACAGAAACTTGTTCATCACAGACCAAGACATCTACCAGCGAGAAAAAAATTCCTGATTTAAATGAGAGTTATTCAAACTCTTCATACTATGAAGCAAATATCATCATAGATGCTGGTATTCTAGCTGGAGTTTTTAAGCAGCACGTGAGATGCAAAGTGTGCGAAAATGGACTTGATCTGACTCTTGGCAAAAATTCAGGCTTGTCTGTAGAGTTGCACTTGAAATGCAGTGAGTGTAATTTTACCCTGGATTTCGACACGTCTGAGAGGCAGGCAGATAATTCAAAGACGCACGTTGTAAACACTCGATTTGTGTATGCGCTTCGATCCATCGGGAAAGGTGCTGAGGCAGGAAGAATGTTTTGCGGCATTATGAATTTGCCAAATCCTCCGTCAAGGTTTGCCCGACACACGACTCAACTTCTAACGGTTATGAAAGAAGTGTGCGAAGAAACCATGGTGGAAGCGGCTGCAGAAGCTGTTGCCGAAAACAATTCCCCAAATCTAGCTGTGGCAGTTGATGGATCGTGGCACAAACGAGGCTACACGTCTCTGAATGGTATTGTCAGTATCACAAGTGTAGATACTGGCAAAGTGTTAGATGTTGAAGTGCTGTCCAAGCATTGTATGTGTAAGGACAAACGAGTGCATTCTGCAAACTGTAAGAAAAACTTCAATGGCGTCAGCGGAATGATGGAAGTGCGTGGCGCTCTTTCAATGTTTGAACGATCCTCTGAAAAATATGATGTGCGATACACAAAATACTTGGGTGACGGGGACTCAAAAGCATACAATACTGTCAGCCAAAAGTCTGTATATGGCAACGAGTACCCAATTGAAAAATTGGAGTGCATAGGCCATGTACAGAAACGAATGGGCACAAGGCTACGCAAGCTAAAATCAAGCATGAAGGGGCAAAATCTTTCAGATGGGAAACGTCTCGCTGGAAAAAATAGATTGACCGACACCCAAATAGAGCTTATTCAAAGCTACTATGGACTGGCAATCCGTAGAAACCTCCAGAGTGTACACGACATGAAGCAGGCAGTGTGGGCAATATTCTTGCATAAAGTGTCGACCGATGCCAATCCACAGCATGGTTTCTGCCCCAAAGGCGAGGATTCTTGGTGCAGATACAACAAAGCAGTTGCCAAGAATGAAACGTATTGCCACAAGAATAGCCTGCCTGTTGCTGTAATGGAAACGTTGCGTCCCATTTTCAGAGATTTGGCCCACCCTGAACTTCTTAAAAAGTGTTTGCACGGTAACACCCAGAATCCAAATGAAAGCCTGAACAATGTTATCTGGTCGAGAGTTCCTAAATCGACTTTTGTTCACATAGACACTCTGTCCTTAGGAGTATACGATGCTGTTGCCTGTTTCAATGTAGGAAATGTGACAAAAGTCAAAGTGCTCTCCAAATTGTCGATTGTGCCAGGAGAGTTCATGATAAACTCAATGAAACGTCTCGACCAGGAACGTCTTTTGCGAGCAAGATATGCCCACACCCAGAACACAAAAAACAAAAGGAGAGAAAAAAGGCTTAAAAGGAAGAGGGAAGAGGATAAGCTAATAGCTAATCCACAAAACAATGTGTATGGTGCTGGCATGTTTTGATAAAGTAAGACTTTAATCTTTAAATGCGCTTTTCTCAAAACATGAAATTTCAAACTTCGATGTACCTTTTCTGCCAAACTACTGCATATTTATGTGTAATTCTTTTTTCCAGCTATGCACTGTATAACATAGTTTAATCTGAGGTTAAATTTTCATAAATTATTTGGGTAATTATTTTTTAAAAATTTAAAAACTTTGAAAATTTACACATTTTTTTGGTTGTTTACGTATAATTTTTAAAAAAAAAATCTAACAATTGTTTTAAAAAACCATAACCTTAAAGTAATATACAAGACTTATGTAATGCACAAAAAAAAATTCAAGTTGATACGAACAGTAGTTTTTCAAAAAAGGTACATCGAAATTGAGCAATTTAACATTGCGTGTATACAGGGTACTGAATCCCCTTAAGGCATCGTCCCCATACACATTGCGAATGTTTCTATGCGCTTCTGCAGCTTATTAAACTTTTGAAATAAAAGTACAATGTAACGAAAATGGACGTTTTCTTCTTGCATATTTACAAGTTCGCAGATCGCACAATAATTTAAGTTACCCGGTGTACATATGCAAGTTACATGCTATTGACGAAGCCTGTCGCGAGAGCTAGTTAGTTTCGTGTTTTCGCTGTGCAATAGAGATTGTGGATTGGAGATATTCTGCTCCACAGCAAAACCGAACGAACTTATTTACTGACCTGATGTATTGTAATCCTTAGGTAATGGTACGGACAAGGCAATTAATTAATATTGCACCGGAAAATACGACGGGCTATTTGTAACCCTTAGGAAGTCAGAAAAGTTGAAAATTGATTTTTGCGCAAATTTATTATTTGTCAGATAAAGTAATTAGCTGTCTCAAATTACAGAAATTATATGAAAAAGCTGAAAAAAAATATTTCAGTGCGAAGTAGTTGGCTATGAAAAAAAAAAGCACGACATTTCTTATTTTAATATTTCTTTTGATGCTTTTGTATGGGCTGCTTTGCTTTTGAGACTCCTGTTTAATGTGCTTGAGATCAAACCCTAGAATTTATCTAATTATGATTAGATTTTCAGGGAAGTTCTTGATTAGTTTTAGAGGAGTATCCTAACCTAGCGTTGAAAGCAAAACACCAATCTTCCCAACTAGCGACTTTTCTTTATGCAAATGAAGTCTCATTGACTATGGAGATAATACAATCAAATGTAAGATATAGATTATACATAATTGGTGCTGTCATTCGTGTAGAGTTGTAAGATGTTGATCTGATATCGCGAACTTTCGAGCTCCAAGAAGAAAGCGCGTCTCACAATGAGTAACATATTTATTTTTTTCTCTACTGAAGAGGCCCGGTAGTCCAGTTAGAAGAGCAATGGATTAGCAAGAGGAGGGTCAGTAGTTCGAAGTTAGTATCAGCAAAAGACTGTCATGTACACGGGGGCTGGTGCACTTTAAATCTGCCGGGACCTCAAATGTCCTCATTTTGGCACAGTGTGGAAGTCTGGAGGGTAGAGTGCCATCTCTGAGTTGTTCTCGTTATCTGGCCGGGATTCGAATTTACGTGGTGTTGTATTTCCCTTCGGGTTTGATCCTGGACTGTCGCCAATAGCCCGTTGTGTTATACCAGTGCAACGTTAATTAACTAACTACATACCTACCTTCTCTACAAAAAATATCAAATTACAGACTACAAAAAATGCAAGAAAAGACATTCAAATACAGTTACATAAGAGGAGCAAACAAAACTTGTTTTCATTACTTTGTTTCTTATTTATATATTTAGTAAAATTATTAATGTTGTTAGCATTCTAAACTACTAATTACCGTGATCCTTTTACATCACTGGCATCGCGCCAAATATCGATTTGCAACATCGTTTATTCGAGAATACCACGTTTAATGGTATTTTTTGCCATTCCTTCTCATGCACATATCTGTATTCTTCTGCATGGGCATCATTGGTTCAGTAGGTTTACTCACTGTGCTAGCAACCTGCGAGATGTAGGTGACGCAGGTTAGATTCTTGGAGATTATTTCCATCTTCCTTGTCATTAAAACTTTCCTTGAGTTTATATTGTCATTATTTGGCATTGTCTCACTTTTGTGTTTGTCACTTGGCACAGTTTGGACAAATATATGACCTTTTCATCAAAAAACACAAGCAAACATCCATCTTCCAAGAAAAGATGTTTCCAAAATATCTGACAAAATTGTGCAGGTTGATAGAGGGGCTCAAAATGAACAGTTTTTGTCATAGAATGAATGTCCGGAAATGTCAGAGGGCGTTGTTTAGGTCAGTCCATACCATCCCTTGTAAGGCGTAAGGCATCATTCCGCTCTAAATTTATGTAGCGATACAAGCCGTTGAAAATGCGTGCGGGAATACATGATGCCATCAGATCAAGAGTGGCCTAACC
The DNA here is from genome assembly GCA_947359465.1 of Metellina segmentata. Lineage (NCBI taxonomy): Eukaryota > Metazoa > Arthropoda > Arachnida > Araneae > Tetragnathidae > Metellina > Metellina segmentata. The sequence goes on from OX375876.1 coordinate 89,247,532, forward strand.
CACAAATCATGAAAAATTTATTATTACTTTATATTACGACCATTTACTTTTTTTTAAATACTCTGGTTCAAATCTTCTAAAATTACAAATTAACTTATTATTGATCCCTGATAAATATATTTTGAGGATCGCAAATGATATTGTACACTCTATAACAAAAAAAATCGACGCACCAAGAAGGAATCATCCGATTTCTTTGAAATTTCGTATGCAAAAATGTTTTGACCAAACATGCAAATAATTAAAATTTGGTGTCCAATGAATGAATAGTGCGATCTCCAGCGCATCGGAACTGCGGATCGCGTGCATCGCTAGTCCAATGTTCTTCGAGCCACGGAAATCTTCAGATCTTCTCCTGTTAAATTTCATGGAACACCAATGAAAGCATTGGATTTGGAACTATCAACGAAATCGACCAATTCCTCAAATTCGTTCTCGGGTTCTCGTAACCGACCCGATCCCCTGATGAGGAGCCATGGACACTCTCTGAGGGAACTAAGGACGTCTCCTCCATAACTCCAGTATCGAACTCGACCACAGTGACCAGTTGTCCCTTAGAAGAAAAATAAAGAATATGTTGACTCTCCAATATCGATTTCTCGAATTTCCTTCGTAGTTGAATTCACAATGTACAGGACATCCCACTGCGTCAACTTCGAGGAGGTAAAAAAAGAATCATCTGGTGAGTCCACCTTCATAAACTCTTCTTTCTAAACGACAGACATGTAATCGATTTTGTCTTAGCCTTCCACGAGCCACATATGTTTATCAATTACGGCCAAATTATTAAATCCAGATAACCTATGTAGGAATTGATATCGCGAACCTTATTTTACATTCAACTAACCTCCTTCTTTTAACCCAATTTTACACCACAGGCATTGTTCACCGACGAAAGCTACATGAAATTACAACAAAAAAATCGACGCACCAAGAAGGAATCATCCGATTGCTTTGAAATTTCGTATGCACAAATGTTTTGACCAAATATGCAATTGATTAAAATTTGGAGTCCAATGCATGAATAGTGCTATCTCCAGCGCATCGGAACTGCGCATCCAGCAGATGTATTTAAGGAGTTGTTCTTGAACTGTTGGTATAAATTTCTGCTGCATTGCGATTTAGGATACCTTTTAACGACTGAAAAAATGCCTCGCCGCAGGATTCGAGCTCATTACGAGCAACTTTCAGAGTGTGAAAGAGGTCGTATCATTGGATGGAAAGAGGCAGGTTGGGCAAATCGGAGAATCGCTCGTCATGTGAGTCGAAGCGATGCGGCGATTAGAAGATGCTGGCAAGAATGGGTGGACAATGGCAGATTTCAGAGTCATGATGGTAGCGGTCGACGTAGGGCCACAACAGATCGCGAGGACAGAGTGATTGTGAGATCAGCTGTCACAGCGCCTGATTCATCGCTATCAACCATGAATCGTGCGACCCACACGCGAGTGTCCACCATGACCATTTACAAACGGCCGAGAGAGCGTAGTCTACGCTCGTACCGACCGTTACGCCACCTGCCACTCACGCCTGCACACTGTCGAGCCAGATTACCGTGGTGCTTGGCTCGATCAGGCTGGAATGATGCTGACTAGGGACGTATAGTCTTTAGCGATGAATTCTGCTTCCAATTGTGTCCTGACAATCATCGAAGACGTATGTGGAGACGCACAGGGCAGCGTGTCGATCCTGCTTTCACTATTGCACGCCACACGGGCCCTCAACAAAGATTTAAGGTCTGGGTTGCCATTTCCCTTGATAGCCGGACCCCTTTGGTCGTCATTAGAGGTACACTTACTGCACAGCGGTACGTTGACGACATTCTGAGACCTGTTTTGCTACCGTTCCTTTCGCAGTACCCTGGGCTTATTTTTCAGCAAGACAATGCCAGACGATATAGGGCACGTGTTGCTATGAACTGTCTTCAAGCTTGTCAAACACTTCCTTGGCCAGCCAGATCACCAGATCTCTCTCCTATCGAGCATGTCTGGGATATGATGGGAAGGCGACTGCATCCGGTAGGGAATGTTGATGACGTAGTCCGACAATTGGAGCAAATTTGGCTAGAAATATCGCAGGAGACCATCCGGGAGCTTTATCAGTCTATGCCACGCCGTGTGGCAGCTTTCATCCAGGCTAAAGGCGAGGCAACACCTTATTGAGCTCGTTACTGTAACTCTGAAATAAATCATTCAATTGTTCTGAAATTTTAATAATTTTCTATTCTATACATAATTTTCCTATCCACCAATTTTTGTCTCCATCGGACAACTCCTCCTTGGTGCGTCGATTTTTTTGTTATAGAGTGTAGATAAATAAAAATATATAAAAAATGGTAGCTAAAAATCGCGATTTTCTCCATTTAGTGCTCTCTTATGATAGCCTCGTACTATAGCTGGATTTTGAACAAATCCTGATGCTTCATCTACATCTTTATGGATTATAAAAGTAGAATAAGGTATTATATGGATTCATTTAATCTAATATATTCGCTCTGAAACATTAGATTGTACCATAATTTCATAGTCAAGTTCAGTTTTTGATAGTTGGTGAGAGCAAAGGAGCTTTTAGAAACACATATAAGTACTTGCTCCTTGTTTTGCAATTCAGGTTTTGAATCAAAATAGTAATTAAATTTATCTTCAAAAGTTAAAACTAAACAATTATAGGCATTGAGCAATTCAGTTTTATTATCATTGAGAACAAGATTAGTTTGAAGCAATGTAGTTTTTCTCTAAATATAAATAGAGAAATATTATTATAATATAATACAGTATATGTATACATTTGAATATTGGGAATTGAATTCTAATTAAAATAGAAAACAATACCGAAGTGTTCAAGATGAAATATGGTGCTGCATCAACGTTTGAAAGTAGAACCAATTGTAGCCTAGGTTTTATGTAAGTTTCATGTGAAATATGCCCTCTTTTGTTATTAAAATCAATCAAAGCTTATTGATAGTACTTAGTGAGACGTTGTGAAAGGCAGTGTAATTTAGTAGTTGTAAGTGATATGCATCGCATTGGGAGCTGCTTATCGTGGTTCATGCATCGAAGTGTGCTCCAATTGAGGCGAGCGCCATCTGGAATATGTCAGTTGTTTTCTCGTTTGATTTTGAAAGTGTGCGTATTCCAGATCACGCCTATCATTCACCAATTTTGCAAGAAAATTGTGAGATAGTGAAACTTTATTTTCTTAAAAACTACATCACTACTACATGTCTGGTGACACTGCTACATTTTTTACATACCTTAGAATATTGCAATTTAATTTTTTTGGAGGAGTGGAGGGAAAATATAAACGACTAGCTGTTTACTGTCTGCTTCACCGCATTAAAGTAATGAAAATGTCGGAAGCAGGATTTCGTTATGGAAAAGTAAAAATTATTTTATGGATCAGTTATTTATTCACTTAAAAAACTGTTTTTATAAGCATGAGTTTTTTTTTATCCTTTTAAGTTCGAAACCTTATCGTCACAAGAGTGTTAATAATGCTTCGCAGTTTTTAAACTTTGAACTCGGATTACTAAATCCGATACGTATTATAAGTACATGCGTGGAATGTTTAGAGAAACATAATTGCTTTTTCGAAACTGGAAGTTTCAGAAGTGTTCCACAAGTGAATGTATTTAGAATTCTGGAGGAAACGTTTTACAATCAATGTTTACTGCATTTCTAAGATCATAAAATGTGTATATTTCAGGTGTCTTAAAATATTGTTTTGGATATAAAAAACTAGATTATGATACATCGCTGATATATACTTGATTGTACTCATAAAAGTGAAAAAATGTGTCATATCAAAATGTTCTTTAAATTATTTTCCTTTTTAATTTTTTCAGTATCAGTAAGGACAAGACAAGAAGGCTATCACGGGCAATGCCGTGTGGTTACTGCTAGTATAAAAATATTACTAATCGACATATTCTTTCGAATTTAATATATTATTATTTAGAAATTGCTAACAGGACTTTATTCCATAGTTTGACTAATATGAATGCATTGATATGAAAATCTCCTTTCTCTGAAGAAATTTTTTTTTATAGAAGCTCCTTTGATTCAAATTGAAAATGACACATAAGAGAGAGAGAGAGAGAGAGAAAATAGTTCGTTTGTTCGTTCGTCTTTTTAAGTAATAACTGAAATTCTATATTTAAGTGTATAGTAAATGAAAAAATTTTACTAAAAAGAATTTAAAAAATTGAAGATACTTCTCAAATATTGTTGGTGTATGTAACTTTAGATAACAGTAGATTATCACTGGATCAGAATTAAAAGCCCATTCCGCTTTTAAATTATACATGCAATTTACAAACTAGAAAATCAAGGATTGAAGACAGTCGCAGCTCTCTTCAACACCTACACTATTAGACTAAAGTTGGAGACCAAACAAGCATCGCCATCCTTCTTAAACTTAAACTTATTTCAAAGCACCACGACGCTCATTTTCAGTAGATACCATCCCACGTTGACATCTTTGGCAATGAACAAGCGGATCGCTTAGCCAAGGAGGGCTGTAGTCACTCTACACCTTCCTCTTCAGCTCTTACCTACTCAGAGCATCAGTCCAAAATCAAATGTCCCCTATCAAAAAAGTGGAAGAGCCCTCCCTCTAACCACTGGTATGCGGCCAAGGAACCGGGCTCTTCATTTGTTACTATAGGCGATAGAGCGTCTCGAACGGCAATTTCCAGACTGGCAAGTGGACACACGAAGAGTCTCTCGTACGTTGAGGGTAGAAAAACTTATGCAGTCTGCTCCAAATGTGAAGCTCAGCAGGCCTCTGCCGAACATATCCTAGACTGCTTGGGTCTTTCCAAAGTGGACTTATACGCTACCCCACTTCTTGTCATCGACTTTTTAAGGGTGAACAATTTATTGGATCTTGTATGACTTCGTCAGACAAGTGGAGGATAAGGAACACAACAACAACAGGATTGGAAAATTTACCTTAATAATTAACCAAATTTATAAGTAAACCTAGTACAATAACTAGCAGAACTACTCAATCTTACTCGGGTTGAATTGGTAAACAGTACATTGAGAAACAGTAACCAGAATAATCATTTTCTATTTCGTAGGAAAGTGCCAACACCTTTTAAGGGTTTGGAAAATTGTTTTTTGAACAATTTTATAATTCATACAACTTATTTGGGAAGCAAATCATATACACGTCTTTTAGGGTGATACTTATTTTGCATTCTCACATAATATGTTTCCAATATAACCTGGGCAAATTTAAACACATTTGATTTTGCCACCAAATAAAATAATTCCAATTTTACAATTTCAAGCCAAACGTTTGGCTTATGGAACACGTGTAATCATTGTTGCGTTTCACTTAATCGATAACCAAATATTTTTTAATAAAAATTTAATAATTTGCGACTAATGACTTTTTTTGTTTTATTTTGAACTTGCAAATACTTCCAAAATTATTTTTACTATGAGAATTTTAACAGCTGCTACTGAGATTTACTAACTAACCGGAACTATGACCTACTGTTATTGACTTATTGTAACTGTTTACAATATATCTTGACTGTATGATTAATTTTGGTTTTAGAGTATTGGTAAAAGGACGATCCTTTCTTACACAAACATACATTTAATGAACAATTATAAATACTATTTTAATTTAAAATGAATTAAATAATATATTTATACAATGGAATGGGAATCACGCATAGTAGCTAGTGTGAATGACAGCGACAGACTAGACTGACACTACACTACTGACAGCGGAGCCACTGGGCCTTCCACCAACAGTGTTGCCAGATCAGCTACAGTGTTGTCAGATCGAATCGATGCACTTGTGCCAGTGTTGTCAAACCAAATTAGATTGCACTACAAGAAAGTTGTAATACAATATTACGAGCTGTGAATTTGTATTATGTTATAGTTTTAAAAAGTAGGCTATGTGTAGAAAGACTAAAACATATTTTTAAGTTACATGTATTCTTAAATTCGTACGGAAAATATTATTAACTTCTAAAATACTTCATTTCAATTTTTCAATAAATTGCCAAACTGCCGCCCCTGAATAATTTGCCGCTCTAGGCTGCAGCCTACTTAGCCTATTTAGAAATACGGCCCTGGGCCTGCCCTACGTTTATGAGTGATGGCAACGGCTTGACGATTTTTTTGGAGCATTTCTAGTAACGAGTTCCGATAAGTTAAGGCAAACCATCAGTCGTTACGGTTGTTGTGGTTTTCATGGCAACCTCGGTAAACGGAAACTTTCAATTTTCATTTTGAATATTCTAAAAAGTTCTTCCAAAATCCGTTAAAGTCGTTTGAAATATTTTCTTTCCTCCCATTGGTTATTTTGTTTTTAAAATATCCTTTGATTGCATTGGTCCTTTTAAATCGTTTTCTGAGATACCATTTGTCCCTTTATTTGTATTTCGACAGTTATAAAATTTTAATTTTATTATAATAGTTTTCACGAAAGTATTAAGAGTTTTGTTTTTTGACTATTTTCGTTTTCATTATTTATTTTTTTTTCACGTAAGAGTTCTGACGTTATCAGGTTGTATTATTTCTTGCTTTTTTTTCTTTTAAAAATATTTTTCTTTTGCAACATGCCCACTGTATCTAGTGTAATTGCTGTTTCAGGGTTTTCTTACCCAACAAATGCAGTTTAGTTTGTGGAGAGTACGAATTGAAATTCATTGTTCTTATCAGAAGCAGACTATTCGCGTAACATCGCTCTCTTTCTCTCTCGGCGCAAGTTTGTAATGCGCATGCGCGAAGCATTGCGAACGGAGCGCGTATCAATATTCTTACTTCTTAACATTTTCCTTTCGGTTGTTGTTCGTCTTGTGTCTCTCTTCGTCTTGTGGAATAAATTGTAGTGTTCTATTTCATGTTGTATTAATTGCACACCAACGGACACCACACGTTTTTCTGCTGGTTTCACAATTGTGTTTTGAAATGTGTTTAAGTATTTCATTATATTACTTTGTGTGAAAGTTTTTAAAAAATATACATTTTTTAAGACGTTCTCAAATGTGTTTTCAAGCTTTCATTTTCCGTTGTAAAAAGAAAAATATTTTTGGAATAAAAATATTTTTGAAAGAATTATTTCCTTGGCAACATTGGATGGGCGCCAAAAAATCGCCAAGGCCGTTACCATCGCTCATAAACGTAGACTATTGCTGTACCTTGGTGTTTAATGAAACCCTATAAAATATATTGAAGAGCTTTCAATGGATTTGTTGGATAGAGTGAGCAATAACTATTGTATTCGTGTACTAGAATTGCTTGTAAAACTGATGTGGAAGAGAGAGACAGCCATCTTGTCTCAAAAGTCCTCGTGGGGCAAGTTGGCTTTTAAGTCGAGGGCCATGTTGGCATAGGAAAGACAGTGGAGATCGACGGTGATGAATTCTATAATTTCACAGTTATGAAAACACACGAAGTTTGGAGATGACCTGAAGTTGCTGACACAATCTGGTACAACCGCAACAAAATTTTGAAAAATTTAAACTCACCAATCCGTGAACAATCGTTCTAATTTTTTTTAATCTTCTTTTGGTTTTTTGCTTTCTTAGATTTTCTTATTTCATATTGAAATATAAGTTTTAAAGTGCATTTAATTTAATTAACTCACATTATTGCTTAGATTCTAACACAATGACATGCTATGCAAACTTACCCAGGCGTTATTCCAACATGTCCCGCCCTCTTATCAGTGTTAAGTTGGCATAGTTTGAGCACTTCCACTTTTGAATATCTAACAAGTACACTACGTTATTTTTGTGACGTTTTCTTCATTAATGAGGAATTTGCACGTTTTTTGTTTGTATTTTTATAACATAGGAAATGAAAATATATGGTGGGAAGTATCTTTCTTTTTTACTTTTATATCATGAAAAGGTAAACTTAAAAAATTTGAAGTTCGCACTATTTATTTCATCTCAAAAACGATAGTTTTCCTACGCCGCTTCTTGAGACGTCACTGTGCCCCATGATGGTCTGTTTATTTTGATAGCGACGTTGAAATAGGAAGAAATTTTTTTTAATTGATTGTTTAAAAATTAAAAGAGCAAGCAGTATGAAATTTCAACGCGCTAGACAAACGTTATCATTACATCGTGGTGCACAAGGACGTCACGTAGCGTTTTGAGGTCATGCGCTTTAGCCGTATTTTTCGGTAATTTAAAACTCGAAATTTTAATTAATTAAATCCATTTTATGGGTTTTAACTATCGTTTTTGAACATTTTGACAATCTATATCTATAAAATTCAAATACCACTCACTGACTGACTGACTCATCACTGTATCTCAAGAACTACAAGTCCTAGGAAGCTGAAATTTTGCAGGGTGTTTCTTCTTATACCGTAGGGGTGCACTAAGAAAGGATTTTGAAAAATTCGAATCCTAAGAGGCCTAAAATTGACCTAAGGCCAAAGCCAAAAGCAATTTGAAATCGCCATAGAAATAACATTGAGTATAAAACGATTCATGTACGCATCTCAGATTGCTTTACCAGTGTTGATCGAAAAACAATTTTCTTAAAACAAATTAAATTATAATGTTCATGTTTGAACTGAATTTTTACTTCTTCCCATGATGAAAATAATATTTATGAATATTTGATTGATGAAGAAATAAAATTTAGAACATTTAATTTCATATTTACTTAAATTTTATAATGGAGCTCGAGAAGCCCAAATGATAAACTCATTGATCATAAAAGTGTAATTTTGCTACTCGGTATCTGGCAACCTCAGAATTAATGTTTAATTTTTTTAATTTGATTTAAAATTCTTTTTGGGGGTATTTGAGTTTAAAACCAGATGGTTGCGATCATATTTGAAGATTCCCAAGTACTATAAATATGTGTTCTTTTTTGCTTATAAATCATTGTCTTCATCAATGTTGTTCAAATTTTTTGTCGAATTGTTTTACTTCAGAATATATTCAGAAAGTCGAAATTCAACACGCTAGAACAGATATTTTTTCAGAATTCTGCCTTTTTTAAGGATTGGAATTTTGTTTCTGTTTACATTATGTGTTCCGGTATATTACCTATACCAGAAATATTATTTAGGAGTTGGATTTTATTTATTTATTTCCTGCAAAATATCACTAGACATGGGTACTTTCGTGGTGGTATATGTATATTTCCACCAACTTTCTTTAAATCTTTGGTTCAATACGTAATAGTGTGTATATAAAAAAATAAAATTTACGAATCAAAATATTTTTTAAGCGTGTAATTTGTTATTTTAAAATGACATGAAAAATTTCAAAAATAACTTCAAAACAAGATGGGTTACATTAAATTAAAACTGGTAGTCATACTTTGTAGTTCAAAATATATTTCAAAATTTTGATATAGCTTTTCATTGAACGACGATTAAAATAAATTAAATTTCAGTTGTTTTCGTGTTTCATGTGTGTAATTGAAAGATGTACTCCATAGTAGAGTAACTACATATATCACTCTAAATAGATACGTGCTTTCCATTCAGAAACCAAATTTCTGATCTTAAAAAGTACCATAAGGGTTCAATTTAAAACTTTATGTGCGTTGGAGAAAAGGGAATTTTTAACAAGACTTTGTTGATCTTGGAATAATATCACACTCAGTAATTTTGAAAAATCGAAATTTTATGTCTTAAGAGGCAGAAAGTCGAGGTTGCGTACAATATTTATTGAAGCTGTTCTTACGCAACTTAGATGTATGTGAATCGTTCGTTGAAAGTTATTTTCTTTTTGTAAAAGCGCTGTAAAATCAACCTTCTGTTTATTCAAAAATTGTTATCGATTGGGTTTAATTTGTGTTCTCTGATGACATGTATTCCTAACAAAAGCTCTGTTATTCCACATGCCACTGAATGGAATTTTCTGGAAAAAGTGCCGTTTGCTTCAAAATAAATTAGTCACGAATGCCGTAAATTTTTAGCCCCCTTGGACAAATAGAACGCGCGTTAATATTTAGCTTATCATATCCGCAGGGTTCTAAAATATAAGTGTACCAAATGTGTGGATTGGTCAAAAGGTAGATTAGTGTAGAGAACAGACAAACGTCAACTCTGCTTTATATATCTAACAAAAGTTCCGTTATTCCACCTGCAGCTGAATGGAATTTTCAAGAAAAATTGCGTTTGCTTCAAACTAAATTAGTAACGAATGTTGTAACAATTTAATTTAACATCTTTTCATATTGATGATGAAATTCGAAAATATCGTATACTAGGTGAAAGAAGGACACAATGAAAACAAATTCATAGGAAAACTAAGTGCAAGACTATCCACCGAAAATTCGCCAGTTTTACTGAATTTGAATGCACGGGAATATTCGTAGTCACTCGAAAACTTAAAATCAACTTCAGCAGAAGTGTGACGAATATGAAATGGATTACATGGTTGGATACAACATATATGCATATTTGGGTATATATAAATTGTAAAAACAATGGAGAAGTTAAATTGGCATTAAATTTTTTTTCCCGTACACTTAAATGATGCTAAGTTTTTTTTTGAAAAATAATTGATGATGACTTTTAATCAACATATTATTAATTCAACCCGAGCAAAGCCGGGTTTTTCTGCTAGTCTATATATATATAATTCTCTTACGTGGCACGCAAAAAAGACTTTATTTGTTATCGCATTTTGGCAACATTGTACGGTTGTTTGTTCACTACGTAGCCTCGCGCCTCAATTGAATTTATAGCGTTATCGGTTGAAATTTTATTGAAAACAAAAATGAATTTTAGTCGAGCTGTTGCAGTTTATAATTAGAAATCAAAGAAAGCGGAGGATCTTTTCAGGGCCATTTAAAAAACGGTCCTTTTCAATGCCAACCATTATAGTTCAACAAGACGCTTGCACTACAACTTTCGACAACAAACTCAATGAAAAAGTGAGGGTGACTCGAGAGTGCTGGAAATGTACACACAAACACCATGCTGGGTATTCAATTTCAAAAACAGCGCTCACATTTCGACTCAAAATTTGATCAAAGTTTTCATTTGAATTCTGATTCTAGGGTACTGTATACATATATTTTTCTATAATATAGCAAATTAATATTTGAAAAATATATTTTTTGTAACATGATATTTTGTAAACAATTCTTTCTGATAGGAAACATGTCTTCATGAATGCGAGCGAAGCGAGCATAGGTTCGTGCAGCGAACCAATGAGGATTGTAAAGCAATCCTAAGGGGGTTGGCGAGCGTTAGGGATCAGGGGGAGGGCCCCCTAGTCTATTAATAAAACACAGAAATCAGTAATTTCTTCACTGGTGCAAGTTAGTCAGTCATTCGTAGTCAAGGTTTTCCATTATCAGCAGCATTGGTTATAATAGCTGAAAGTATTACTGGAAAAAAAAATCAAAAACCAAAAAATTATGCCAACTATCCCCGGTTTCCCCTACACAACCGTGATCTTCTGTCACTATGACAAAGAATTTTACTATGTCAAAAGCCCTAGTTCGGATACTTTTAATCATTCATATTCTTTCCATACTGTTCTAAGTTTCATTTCACATTTATCTTTCATTTGGTTGCAGTTTCAAAACACCTCTTTAAGGCACTATATTTGATTCATAGATTCAGCTTTGAGTTGACGTATCTATTTAGAATGAGAATGATGATGCCTAATGATATCAGCTTTCAATAAACCAAGTAATTGTAACTTGGAAAGTAATGCAAGTCTTAAGGAGTTTAATCGTTCTGTAAATGAAACCGATGGGAAAATTTTAAAATTCTTTGAATTAATTCGATTAGCCACCAGTCTTGGTTCAATAGGTTTTGAGCTATATGCTTTTCTGTTTTCAATAAAATAGAATTATACCATGTATACTAAACCAAAGATGTTTGAGGAAAATTGGTCGAGATTTGCACCTGTGGTCCATAACAAAAACGTCTTTAGCAATATTGCACATGAAATAACCAATTTATAACTAGATCTAGTACAAAATTGAAAGCTTTATTCTCTTGTTACAAAATATGTCCTAAATATCCTTATTTTGTTAATGTTTTACAAAGAAAAAATAAATATTCTAATTTAAATTTTGTAAATTTTTTTTTTCGAAACATAATTGGCTTTACCGTTTGTACTGGTAAGGCAGTCTGAGTAATTGCAATTAGGGATTGCAATCCGATCCGGTAGATCCGGTAATCCGACGGATCCGGCATCGTTTGACAACCTACCGGATCCGATAAACCCGAATTTTTTCAAATTAAATAACCGATTATTTAAACCCAACTTTAAAGTCACATAATCGTTTACTAAGCAATTGATTGTGAATTAATCTGTTTTATATATTTTTATCATCGATTTCGAGAATTTTAGCAAAAATAACAAATTAATTTATCAATAATATTTTTTTCGAAGGAAGGAAATTTACTAAAAGGAAGGAAACGTTCACCCGTCTAAAAAACAAACGACTCACACGATCGCAATTGCACAATTTACATCACAGAACAAAACGAAGGTAGCAATCTACAGGAGTGAATGTTTTCTGCAAATACCAATATTTAAAATTCGTCTAAGGGGTCGTCTTCATATTGAATTAGGTGCTTGATCAGATATTTTCAGTACGAACCCCCATCTTTTATCACAAATTTGGATTCTACACATAATTTCAGGCGGATTTGATGAAAAATTAATGAAAAACGGCGTAAAATTGACCGAGAAAATCGATAAAAACCATTGAGGGAGCGTATAAATGTGTGTTCAATCACATTATAAATATTAATAAAGACGTGCAGTGGCCGTCGCAGTCAATGACCTGTTGCAGGCGCCTTGGTATGGAGTCCATTAAGATGGTGACTAAGTCGGAATCCATTCCGATTGAATCCCAGGATCTGTTGGCAGAAATTTCTGTTTTCACTTTGTGAACCATCCCCAATACCGATAATAATCATCGAATTTTGCAAACGGTCCCACTGCGCTACTAATTATGCACGTAATGAGCTGAAATTTGGCATTCCGATGTTTCAGTTACAATTGAATAGCATTGAGTCAAAATTTGCCCAGGTTTCTATTCATAATTTTTATAAATATTAATTTCATAATTAATAAATAAATAGTTAAAATTTAGTTTGATAGTTAAATTGTTTATACATATATTGTGTTTGGGTTTTTGGGTAGCAAAGGATGGAAAAACAATTTCCAAGGAAAATGAATGCTTTTAGCAAATATAACAAAAAACGTGAAACACCAATTTTACATTAGGAGATCCAATTTTAAAACTCTTACAAATCGTTAAAAAATTGAATAAAATTGATTGACTTTTTTAAAATTTACGCCTGAAATTGCGTGTAGAATTCAAATTTGTGATAAAATATGGGGTTTCGTATTGAAAATTTTGGAGCATGCACCCAATTCAATATGAAGACGGCCCCTTAGACAAATTTTAAGTACTGACATTTGTAGAAAACATTTATCCCTATCGATTGCTACTTTTCGTTTTGTTGTGCGATGTAAATTGTGCAATTGCGATCGGGTGAGTCGTTTTTTTTTTTTGACGGGTGTACAAAGGTTTAAAAGTACATTTAGAAATAAAACACAATTAAATTGGCAGTTGAGGAACTATACAGAAGAGATTCGACTCTTCTTACTGCTGAAACAGCATTAAAATTCTTTTTAGAAACGCTGGAAAAACAAGACACTGTCTTAAGCGCTAAATTATCTGAGGCCCTACGTGTAAGGGTAAAAGAACGTCGTTGTACGATAATAACAGGAATATTGCTTTATTTAAAGAATCCAAAATAATATGATCAACACATGAGACAAGTTGACAATATGTTTCTTATGCCAAAAGAAAAGAATCTTATGCGACAGGAAATGAAAAAATATTAAACCAAATCATTAAAGATGACAACGAAAATGTGGAACCTGCAGCATAGGAAATCTTAAATTCCAACTAACTTTCATTGTAAACTAGTTTAATATTAAAGAAAAATTAGAAAAGCAAATTCTGCAAGAAAATGTAGTCTTCTGCAATATGACAAACTTTAGAAAAGAAACAGATTTTGAGAAAATACCGAAGAAAGAAATGACTTCATATGAAATAGAGAAATAGAGGGAGTTAATGGAAAATATTTGTCTCTTATGTACGATTACTTAATGACGGTTAAACCAACAAGTGTCGAAGCTGAAAGGGCCTTCTCGACCGCTGGTTATATTTGCAGTTCATTGAGAAGTTGGTTGGGGGACGACACAATTAGTACGATTTGTTTCCTTAAAATGTTCTTTCAAACTCAAAAGTGATAGAAAGACTGATCATCATCAATCGTTAAATACTTACTACTAGTAATACTAGTAGTTACTATAATTCATTGCGAAGTAAGTTGTAGGACCACACAGTTAATACGATTTGTTTCCTTAAATCGTTCTTTCAAACTCATAAGTGATAGTAAGACTGATCATCAGGGTGTAAAAAAATCATGATTTTTTCAAAAAAATCAATTAATCGGATTTATTTGTGATTTAAATAAAAAATCGGATTTTTTTATTTAAAATTTCTGTAGGGCCTATAAATTTGTTAAATAAAAAAAATTGAGTTTCTGACATGACATGTAAACTAATATTTAATTAGGTAAACAATCGGAATTTGTGATATGGTAAATGAATATTTATTTTACTAAATATTATTGTGTGTTACATGACAATACATTTAAAAAATGAATTTTCAAAACAAGAGCAAAAGATAAGACATTTGTTTAACTTTAAAACACAAGTTGACATCCTCCATAGTTTTTCTTGAGTAAATTAACATAATCATGTTAACAAGTGTATCAGTAAGTGTAAGTGAGACCTAAATTAGTCTTATTAAATAAATATTTGTTATGGGTCACTACTCTTAAAGTGAAAGGTGACTGTTTCAGGGTGCATTTTGCAAAATAAAAGATGTTCATTGTGTTTAAACTTTCATCCTTTCAAATAGAAAGCTCAGTTGAATTTTTTATTTAATAAATTAATCACATTAACTGTGTTATTTTGTATTTATGTCTCAATTAAAAAAAAGTAGTTGAAAAATCACTATAGCTAAGCCATTGGTCAATCAATTAAAGGGGTAACAAGTAGTTTAGGCCTACTTTGTGGGGATTTTCTTTGGCTGTCTTGACATTTACGTAGATGTAGGCCTACTGCTTTATTGTTTGTAACATAAAATTATGCATGAACATTGTAAAAACTTTCAAATAGATGTCAATTTATTTTTTACTTTACTGTTTGGCAAAATCCCTGACTCAACAGATTACTTAGTCCATAGACACCTCAGATTATTTGCAAGTGTCCTGTGCCAAACATTTTTTTTAAAAGTTCATCAGTATGAGGTGTAGCCATTAGTGCTGAAATCACCATGTGTGCAGAAAGTTCAAAGCATTTGACAAATTCTGTGATTTTTCTAGAGTGTATTTACTTAGTTATAAAAATGTAAGATTAGTTGTGATTTAAATCAATGATTTTTTTTTTAAATCATTTGATTAAAATCATGATTTTAGTCGTTGATTTAAATCAAGTGATTTAAATCTTGAAACCCTGCTGATCATCATCAATCATTCAATACTTACTACTAGTAGTACTAGTAGTTACTACAATTCATTGCTGGTGATTGATTTCCTACGTATGGATAATTATTAATAAAGTTGATTTTCTAATACTAAAATACACGTTTTGTTCGTCAATATGGAACAATATCCTTTTTACCTACTTTCATTCAGCCGATTTTGGAAAAATACCTACTGAATAGACTTTTATTAACAAAGTACCAATCCGGCCGGATCCTATCAGATCCAGCCGGATTAGCATCAATTGGCAGGAACCGGCCCGATTGAAAATCGTGCCGGATTGCAATCCCTAATTGCAATGCTGAATCTACATCCCATCGCTTCTTTGATACTGTCTAATTGAGGTCAATGAGGAATTTGCACGTTTCTTATAGATATTTTTATAACATAGGAAATGAAAAAATATGATGGGAAGTATCTTTCTTTTTTCTTTTATAGCCCGAAAAGGTAAAATAAAAAAAAAGCAATATTTATTTCCTCTCAAAAACGCTATTTTTCCTACGCAGCTTCTTGTGACGTCACTGTGCCCCATGATGGTCTGTTTGCTTTGATAGCGACGTTGAAATAGCAAGCGGTATTTCTTGTTGATCTAAAAAGGATTCGTATAAAACCGAATAAGATTTCGAAACGTCCACGATTGGAAAACCGTCGAAAACCACGATTGAAAACCGGAAATACAGAGGCTGTTCACACATTTTTAAGACAATGTATATTGTATTCACAAAACTAAATTACTTAAAATTCTTGTGTTTTAAATGTTCTATTTGATAGCCCTTATTCTGAACTATCTTTCGACACCGTAATTTCCAGGATAATAATGCATTTTTAAATTTTCAGAAGAGGTATTCTATCCCATTCCTCCTGAACAGCTTTCCAGAGTCCTGTACGGGTTGTGGGACGACGTTTGGATAAAGCAGTTTTTAAAAGTCCGAAAGCACAAAAATCCATAGGTGTTACATCGGGAGATTTAGTAGGGATATCAGTGAAGGGTATGGCCTTGATACCGGTTTTTTGTTCCATTTCTTTTTGGAAATTTACAGTGGATTTTGATGTGTTACTCCTAGCTTTGTCTTCATGGAGTTCCACAGATTAATGGCACTGTGGGTAAAGCGATGGTAATTCATTAAAAAAAAATTGGCAGTAAAATATGTTCTTGATAGTTTTTGGAGTTAATCTTGACATTTCTTTCCACTCTCCTTATTTTTAACTTGCAATTATATAAAAATCAGCAACAATCATGAATCCCTTAGAAAAACTTTCTTTCGATTCTGTGAACCATGTACTTAAATTTTTTTATCCCCTTTTATGATAATAAATGGCTTTTTTTTTGTCTGCAATCATTTAAATACACCCATGATTCATCTAATAGGACAATGTTTTTCCATTTTTCTTTGAATAAGTATTTTTCATATAGAATTCGGCACCGTGTCCTGCGTTCAGCGATATGCTTTGGAGAAAGACGATGCACATTGCGTTTTTTCGCTTTCTTAAGATTTAAATCAACGTTTATCATTTTGTTTACAGTGGACACCGAGCATTTTAATGATTTTGCAACTGTCCTTTGACTAGAGGGATTTGCTTTTAACATTAAACAACGTACCTTTGCAACAGTCGAAGATGTCTATTTCTTCCTTGGCTACTTGTTTTGAATTTGTGTCCCACTTGAGGCTCCAATTTGACGTTTTATTCCTTTCTTGTGACGATATTACCTATCGACGCTTTAGATATCACAAAACCATGACTCTCACATCGTTTATGGATAACGGAATATGAATATTTCTCTTCGGAAAGAGCATAAATATAGCCTTCGAACCATTGCTTCGTTAAAAACGCCATTTTGAATAAAAACAAACCTTTCAAGCCGCAGACGATAATTTTGACTTTTAAAAACATAGTATAACTGCAATTATTTCTTTTGCAGCTAACGATTTTTTATTACCGCTAACCAAAATCGTCTAAAAAATGTGCGAACAGCCTCTGTATTGTTTAGTACTTTGCTGCACAAATACAACGATTACAGCACCGGATGCGCTTTTTCTTAGCGTGCCGTCAACAGAGCTTACTTTGTCCAATTTAAAATTTCTAGTAAAAAAATCTGTGTACTGCTCTATCTGTTGGAGAAAGGAAAAATATTTCTAAGCTTGGGGGAAGGCTTAAATAGTTGATTTATGGTGTTTAAGTATATAGTAATAATTCAAAAACCTGGTGGGCAAAGTTACCTAGACAACAGGGGTAACTTTACCCACCAGAGGTTTTCTATTGAAAAATACCTCTAAAGTCACTTCTGGGTAATGTACTTAAAAGCCTTCATAATTTTCCCCTACACAGCTGTTGAGAGATGGGCAAAGTAACCACAATTTTCCTATGGATCATGAGGTAACATTGCCCATCAAAACAATGACATGAAAATTAAGGCATAAAAATTCCACAATCACACGTGTATAAACGAACACGTACAAAATTGTTGAAAGACTGAAAATAAATTATTAAGCTTATTTAATATTTAAACAATAATACACACATATAACAAATTTTAAGTTTGTTTAAGGAACTGTGCATGCCACAGCATTTACGAACATAGCAAAAGTATATCCAAACAAAAGGAAATATACATATATCTCAGCTTTAAATCCTCGTATTACATGTCCCATATAATCAAGATTATTTTCCCAAAAAGAAAACATTGATAGTGAATCGAGTTTAGCCAAATTGTCTGATTGCACTTTCACAAATCCAGGTATTAGAGCCATTGTAAACAAGATAGAAAAAAAAAGGCAAGTTAAAATTAAGAGATAGAAAAAACATACTTATAAAATAAACGGAATAAACAACAAATATAAAACACAATACAAAATAGCATGAAATTTTTTTTTTAATTATTAGCTTAAAAATTAAAAAACAATCAATATGAAATTTCAACGCGCTAGACAAACGTAAACATTACATCATGGAGCACAATGACGTCAAACCAATCACGTAGCGTTTTGAGGTCACATGTTTTTGACGCATTTTTCGGTAATTTAAAACTGAAAGTTTTAATTAATTGAGTCCATTTTATGGGTTTTTGCTATCGTTTTCGAACATTTTTACGATCAATCTATTAATAAAACTCAGAAATGAGAATTTTCCTCACGAGTGCAAGTTACTCATTATATTGTGTTTAGCTATTCCTCGAAAAGCAATTTTCGCTCCATGTTACTCCGCAAAACAAGATAAATCAGAATAAATACATCGATTTAATTCTTTTGAAATTTTTATACGTTCTAAATATTCTAAAACAAAGTTTGAACTATTATTAGTACGAAATATACATTAAGAAAAATTGAGCAGGATGTAAAACTTAATATTTTTTTAATTTTGCTCTTTTACGTGTTTTTTTTCAGAGATGACTGACGTTTCACAAAATTTAAGTATTACAATATAGTTCACCTTACAAGCTAGAAAATGATTACATTTTTTTATAACGACGTTTTGCGTAAATGGTATTTTGTGCTTTTCCACCCCTTTTTACTCTATTTTTATAAATAAATATATTTTAAATACACATAAAATGCTCTCCTAGTGAAAATAAATATCAAAACCTATAAAAAAGAAATCTAAGTTCCGTCATAATTTCAAAAAAATGCCTCCTTGGAAATACTTAAAAGATGGTTAGGTAGGTATTTTAACTAACATCGTTCTGGAACAAAAGAACAGTCTATTGACGACGGTCCGAGATTAATCCCCAAGGGAAAGATTCGAGGACAACACCAGGGTCAGATAACATCCTGAAAGATGTGTATACAGCTGTATTAACGGGGGAAAAAAGACATTTAAGAGGAAAGAAAATGTACATAATATATTAATTACATTCAAGAATGATATTTTAAACATTAAACATTTTATGGAAATATATTGAATTAATTTTATGAGATGCTTGCACAAATATGTAAGCACATAACAGACATGAGACGTCAAGACAGACAGGTTGACGTTGTTAAGTTGACTGACTAAGTTACTGAATGTATTCAATGTACACAAAATCTCTTGAAAATATGTCCAGCTGCTCAGAAGTAGAGCAGCCACTCACATACAGACAGACACGAAACATGGATACCACTAATTTTGTATTAGATGACCCAAAAATAAAATATGCAATCTACAAACACTCCATTTTCATAAACCATTATACTTCTTTCTAATATATGAAAGGCAAACAACATTACGTACAAGTTTATTATTCAACACTTGCATAAAACGATGAATGTACTCAAAATTTTGGATGCGGGGATATAGTAAGTCTCATTAGCATGTAGATTACAAAATATACCGAATTTATATTGATCCAGTGAAAAGTCCGAAACACCAGCAAATGCCACCCAATATTTAATGTCTCTATGTGTGTTACTGTGCTACGCAACTACCAATTGACCTTCAGGTACGAAATTTCTTAAGTAAATGTTGTTCACAGAATAAGATTAACATATTTTGCCACGCCATCTTCGCTAATTGAATTGCCCTCGACTAGTGAGTTTTGAATATGTCCTCTCAGCTTGAATCGCATTCAGCAATCCGTATGAACATAATACCCGGCCCAATGTTAGAACTAGGGATGCGACATCGATGTCGATGTTTTCAAAACATCGATGTATTAGGGTCGATGTTTTTGTAACATCGATGTCTTTATACTTGTCTATGTTTTTACGTTGTCGATGTTTTATTTTTAAATGAAAAAAGTACCGTTATAAAAATTTAAAAAATAACCGAGTAGCATAATTTTCATAATCAGCAAATTGAACATACTTTTAGACCAAAGTGACCAAGGATGAAGGGTCTGAAAAGTAGGGATGCGATATCGATGTCGATTTTTTCTAAACATTGATGTTTTAGAAAAAAAAAACATCGATGTATTGGAGTCGATGTCGCATCACTAGTTGCTAAACCAGTTTTAAAAAATGGGGAAACAAGTTTAAATACACTGAATTTTAAAAACATCGATGGTTTGGGGGCGATGTATTATCAACATCGATGTTTTAATTTTGAACATCACAGTTTCAAAACATCGATGTTTTGCTGTCGATGTAGCATCACGAGTTGCTAAACCAGTTTTAAGAAATGGGGGAAAAAGTTTAAATACACTGAATTTTAAAAACATCGATGTTTAGAAAAATGGATGTTTTTGGGTCGATGTATTATCAATATCGATATTTTAATTTTAAACATCGATGTTTTGCTATCGATATCGCATCCCTTGTTAGAACACATAACCTACTTTAGAAACAGAGTGGTTATAAGTAAACGTAATTACATTGGAACTGCGTTTGGAATTTTTGAAGAATCTAGATAAAATGTTTTATTTAGATGTGTAGATATAGGGCTCAAGAATCAACCAGCCTGCGCAGCAACAGCCTCATCGTTCACGCATTTTGGAAATTTGCAGTTGCAAACTGGTTTGTTTTTTATGTTATTGTGATTTACAAGTGAAATCATAAAAATTAAAAGCCATTTTTTTCTAACAGAAAAGCGACTGATAAAGAACATTTTCACATCTAGAATGTAGTCCTCAGTGACCAGTTGCTGCCCCTATCACAGATAATTAAATATTCATCTGCAAACTTCACTGCTTGTAACCATTTGGAATTGATGAAACCGGTATGAGATCTTAAGTACCTGCAGAATATAACACTAGTTTTACGAGTGTCGAAAACAACTTACACACTTTATGGTACCTGTCACTCGTTTGATGTATTTTCAAAACAGTTTCGTGTGTGAAATCAAAGACCGTCCAGCTTTATATTTCTAGAATTATCATTGGATACTTCCAATTTTTGCACTCCGATGTCACACACAGAACAATGATCATATTAAGATTGATGTAAATGTTATCTACAGCAGAAGATCATGATTTGGCTGTTACTTCATGCTTTATACTTTATCAGATTGTTAGTTGTCACATTTTAGCGCCGTTGTCACATACAGAGCAAAGACTACATAGACATCGATGCAAAGGATGTCTAAAAGAGAAGGTCATACAACATGCAATAATGAGTCATTTGATGCAACAGTAACAGTTTCATCAGACATCAGAAGTCATCGAGCTATATGTTTATAGCATGCTCAACATATTTAAAAAAAGTGTGTTTTATCGTCGCACAAGAAACAGTGATCATATTGACACTAACGTAAATGATGTCAACAACAATATGTCTATGATTGTTGTCAAGTTGTTTCACACTTGATACGTCACAGTACAGTACATAGTAATCAATCCACACTCGTACTTCATTAAATTTTAGTACGCAGTAGCCCATAGCATAAAGCCTGCATAAATATTGATGTAAATAATATCTGCAACATGTTATTATATTTTTGTTATTTATGTTATTTATTCCTACGACTTGGACTTGTTAGTCATCTGATTCATTTCAGCAAGAGTTTCGTCAGGAATAAGAAGCAGTCCATAGTTCGCACACTATACGTATACTACATTGACATCCACATAAATGAGGTCTACAGCAGTAGATCGCTGTGAACAACACAGCTGGCGCCACTGCGTACTGTGTTCTGGACATCACGGTATTACTTTTCAGTTGTTGTTTCGACCCAAAAATGATTTATCGATTTGGGTGTGTTTTTTACCTACTGATCACAATTGGACGATAGAATTGCGTTGTCAACAATTATATCCGAAATTCGTGAGCTCTAATAGCAACCGTAAGAGCTAGATTACGTTTTACCTACATACATCTCGAGTGATATCTTGCAATTATTAATTCTAGAATTTCATCTCAAATCAAAATTTGCGGACACTAACCTTTCGAAAATTTCTGCAGTTACTTTATAACCAACCTGTACTTAGAGGTTCGGAAAATCATAAAGCAACTTTATGACCAATTTAAATTTAAAGAATCAAGAAGTTCTGAAGTTGCTTTGTGACCAACCTGTACTTAAGGAATCGGAAATTCACGAGGACTATGTGAACCTTGTTAAAAATGGCAATGCTGCTGCATTTTAGCAACATTGCAATACGCTATAAATATAATTTACGTTTTTAATCCCTGGATGAATTGTTTTCATCGCTGATTCAACATTATGCCTAGTTTGAATAGCCTATCTTCACAGCTATAAATGGTGGTCTGTAGAGAAAAACCACTGTGAGTCAGAATTTGTGGAACTTATAATGGAACAAAATAAAAATTACAGCTGAAATTTCGTACAATCAATCAATATGATTAAACCACAAGGAATTACTTCCGACAAAAATACTTAGATTAAATTATTCTTTTTAAAGTTAATGAACTTAAAAGAAAATTAGCGCTGAAAATGGGCTCATTCTAACGTTTTAATCATAAAGGTGTCCATTCTTGAGTTACAATCATAATCGAGTTTATTCTAGATTTCCATTCATAAATGTCTTCATTCCTGAATTATAATTATAAATGCGTTCATTCAAGAGTTTTCTACCCTAAATGTGTTCTTTCTAGAGTTACAATCATAAATGAGTTTATACAAAAGTTATAAATCCATATTTTCTATTGGAGTTATATTAGTAGGTACCCCACAGTGTTTTCCAATAAAAGTTAAGATTTCTTCCAATTGGATGTTCTAGTTTTTGTTTAATTCTGGAGAAAAAAATGTGGAAATGCAATGGTGCTTTCATTTTATACATCAAACAATGTTTAAATGTATTTTACATCAAATTGTAGTTTATTCTTCAAATTTTTAGCCAATGAAACATGCACAATTTTAATTAAAAGGTAAATATTTACTGCCTCAACGTCAGTCAGACACCGATGGTTGACATCAGCTTTGAAAAAAATTTCATCCTACTTCATTATTCACAAGACAAACAAAAAAGTAAACTTACAATCAAATTTTCGCTTAACTGAAAATTAATCGATCAGAAACATAATTAACGCAAAATTAATTAGTACATGCGATCAGTAAAATTATTATAAAAGTTCAATCATATTTTCAGTTACATAAAAATCTACTTGATGTATGTCTCATAAGTCTTCATTAATTTCAAGTTAAGGCTTAATTCAACCATTAACCTTCAAACATCGAATAAGGAGTTTCAGAACAGTTCCTTATAAACTCATTCTTTGACCTCTTATTAATTATGTAGACGTCAATATTATAGTTTTTTACTTTACAATTAATTATTTTTTGAAATAAGCAATGTATGCTTAAAAATTCAAGTTTCTTAAAAGGTAGGTATATAGTTTAACCCGTTTTATCCCATTATCCTATTTAAAAGACAACTGAAAAATAGCATGTGGAAATCAGTATTTGATTTTCGGGAATTTTTTATCAGCTGGAACATGTAGTTGTATGTATAAGCTACTGCTAGCATGAGTTATGTGTCGCAGTCTGTTAATCTTTTACTCATTCATAAGAACTTTACCAACTTTGTAAATTTTATTGCATTCTGACAATTCCTTCGACATGAAACTTTTTTTGTCTTAAGAGTGTATATATACATGGTATAATCCGTTCCAAAAATCCATTTTTTCATTACACTCCAGTTGTAAGACAAACTACAAAAGGCTTTTCCTAAGGTGACTACTACAAAAATCGATTTTGACTTTCGGCTGTTTACTTGCTAGTTCATTTTCAATAAAAAAATGACATATTTCTGGCCTATTGCCTTGCACTCATTTTTCCTACCAAATATTTTTCGACTCATTATCATTATGAGAGTAGGGAAAATTAAACTTTTACGGTATTCGTGATTAATTTATTTTGAAGCAAATACATTTTTTTAAATTCCATTCATCGGCGCATGAAAAGATGGAACTTGTCTGTAAAATAAATGTCAAAAGTGTAGACAAAGCAAACTCAATCGATTATATTCTTTCATAAAAAGAAGTTCGACGTGTGTTTACAGAGTTTTAAAATAACACTGCTTTCAACGAATTTTTCATTCATCTAAGTTGCATAAGAACAGCTTCAACTTTTAAAGCAATCAACCGGGACCTTCTGTCATTTAAAAAATTTAATTTTTCATCACTCCTAGTTCAAATGTGTCCTAAATTTGATATTATTTCAAGATCAGCAAAGTTTGAAAATCGATAAAAGAATAATTCCTGTGAAAAGAATTGCTTTTTCAGTAGTTCTGGTAAAGCAATCCAAGAAATCGTAGTACTCAATATATATTCCAGTTTTCCCAAAATAGCCAAATTATGGTTGATTTAAGTATATTTACTCAGGTTTTCTAGCATTAAGCGCATCTAAATATAAAAATAAAAGAAAGTTTTATATTGCATTCACAAAACTAATATATGATGTATAAAATAAAGTACATTGCAATTAAATATCTGGAAGAAAATTCATGTGATGTCTGTACAAACACACAAACGCAAAATCGAACGTAGAAAAAAAAGACGGATAGACAGACTTACGCAACCAAGTTCAGTCACTAAAATGAACATAAAAACTCCCCCAGTATGCAAAATTCTAAGAAAAAATATTAAACCATGTGATGTGTGTACGGCACGTGCGTACAGACAGAGAGATGGACAGACAGATACCAAATACGCAAAAGACAGATTTGGCATCAGAATTGTCCAAAACGGATAGAAAACATGAAATGGGAGGAAAATATTCAATGTACAAACGAACACTCCATTCTTATTTATATAATAGATAAATGTTTAAATGGTTTCTCTTTTGGAAATATTGCGAACATTTTTAAAGAGAAGTGAAGAACAAAATTGTTTACACAAACAAGTAAAAGCAAGATAGAGCAAACGATACAATTGAAACTATTTTTTACGCTAAATTAATATTGCCTTATTTTCTCACTTCAAATGTTTTAACTCAAAAAGTTAATGATGGAATCTCGTAATACTTTGAGGATTGTTCTTTACAATGTTGTCTTGGGTATAAACTAGAATAATTAAGCTGAGTTGAAAATGTTTTAAATTATGGTCGTTTATTTAAGAAATAGAACTGTTGAACTAAGTGTAATTAATCTAATACAAAATCCTGTATTCATTTTTAGATCGCTTGTAAAATTTTTGCTTATTTAAATAACCTTTAGATTCTACTTCATTCCTAGAAAAATGCATGTACTTTATTTTGGTAGCATTATTTTTCAAATTTGTTGAGTAGATTTTCAAGTAGGACATTTGAAGTTTTCGACAAATTTCATACATAATTATAATTTTTACAAAATAACGAATACATATTGAAAAAAATATTTATAGCCTAATGCTATTGTTTAATAATACTAAACATAAAAGTATCATTAAAATTTTTTCTATACAACATTTAAAAAAAGGTTCTCTAACGTGTTCGGATAACTTAACCCCTCTCTATACCTAGAACAAATAGAACGGGGGTTAATATGTAGCCTACGTGACCCGCAGGATTCTAAAGTAATATTGTATCAAAAAGTAAACTATGCACAACATTTATAGGCTTGTATCACAAAATAAATTATACAGAATGTTTATAGGTTCAATGATGTATAACAATGTAAATTATACAATATGTTTATATATTCGAAGACAGGTTAAAAGTAAATTATCCAGCATGTATTCGTCCCAAAGTAAATTACTCCATGTGATTCAAATGAATGTGACGATTATTTATATGTTATTGTTATCTTAAAAAGCTAAGCTTTTAATTAGCAAATGTCTTCAAAAATCAGGTAAAGATGTGCGATATTATTTATTTTAAAAGGTATGATTATACATAAAAATTCGAAACTATTGTGGTTTTCATGCATCGACTTAGCAAGAAACTCGTAATTAGTAAAAACATTTTCTAAATCTAATTAGTAAAATGAGGAATTGCCTATTGGATGAATATTTGCTTAGAGATGTCTAGTTTCTAAAAACATAACTATTATCACCAAAGTGATATGGAGCGTTTAAAAAAGAAATCATATTGGAGACTGACAATCATAACACATTTCATCCTCAAAAGCAGCATTTAATTCGCCAAATAAAAATCTCCAACACGCATGACAAGTTCTTCACAGGTACATCATCTAGAAACATGGTATATTTCATTTAACACCATTTACTACTGCTATATTCAGGTACATAAAAACCTTTCTAATTAGGAAATTCCTTCTAAAAGAGCCCACGTGGAAAATTAAATTTGTTATTTATATGCGGACTTCCCCTTCTAAAAAGAGTTGCATGTGCTAAGTGTATACGATAGTTAAAAAAAATTCTAATTTGACACTGCCATTGTGGTTTTATTACTGCGGATCTCTGCGAAAAATAATATCCAAAGTTCGCTGTCCAAGAAACTGTATTGATAATTGTTTTGATTAAGACCATTCACCCTATCGCAGTCTTAATCTCAAGTAAAATAGCTCTGCCGGCTGCCTCTATCACTGTCTGAAAGGACAACGTTGGATCGTTAAAAATGTGACTATAATTACAGAAGTTTGACTGTAATTACAGAATCGGAAGTGGTAGGATTAATTTCCTCAGTTTGAAAGGAAGTTCAGGAACTACCAGGAAACTGCTTGAATCAAAGTGCATAACTTACGTTGTTGTGTCGTTGCGACACCTACATCAAAGTTCATTAATGCTTTTCCTCGAATTTTTATCCCTTCAATTGCAAACAGAGTGTCTACTTTAGATAAGAGGTAGGTAGTAAACTAACGTCGCACTGGATAAACACAACGGGATATTGGCGACGCTCCAAGAGTGCACCGGTGCCAATGTACGTGACAGTGTTTGGTTGGATCTAGTTTCGAAATACCAACCGTCTGGTTGCTAATCCGTCGCTCTGTCAAAGCTGAGAAGTCGAAAGTTTTCGAAATATCAGAGCTTTTCTTACGAAATTCGTAAATCCATATTTTATAGGAGTCTTTTAAGACATTTCGCACTTAAACTTTTTAATACTATCCTTGTTCAATGTGTATTATTCACCTTAATTGTATATAGTCTGTATTATGATCATATTTTGTTCTTAGTAAATATAAGAAATTTTGTAATCCTTTTCTTACGTCGTAGTGTATTTCTGTGCTTACATCTTTTGCTCTTCACTTGCCTTGCGTTTTTTTGTGTTTTTTTTTTGCGAACTGTCTTGAATATGTTACGTGTCTAGTGCAGGCCTTGAAATAGATTTTTTAATACAGGTGCACCTTGTGCACCTAACTTTTTAAATTAGGTGCACAGGTTATATTTTAAGTGCACATTTAAAAAAAGAACGTAATGCCAAGAGCATTAATGTAATATAAGCTACTTTATTAGTTGGGTATGTTTAAATAGGTTAGTAGTAGATGGTAAATAAAAATATTTAAACACCTAAATTCTCCCTTCTCTCCAGCGCACTGCTGTCGCAACAGTCGCTTCAACAGAGTCATCTGGAAAATGTTTCGATCATCGGAAACTTCTGGTGGCAGTGACACAAGAAAACCTTCCTCCTGCATAAACCCGTTATGGCCCAGCGATTTCGTTTTCGCATAGTGTGTATTTAGGAATTTTAATTACGTTCCTTTAGAGCAAGAGAGGTTGATACTAATACTTTGTTCAGACATCAAAATAACATAAAACACGTTCCCCCCCCCCTTTTCTTAACGTTAGGTGCACCTAGCGGGAAAAAATTAGGTGCACAATTTTATTTTCATGTGCACCTGTGCACCCGGGTATTTCGAGCCCTGGTCTAGTGTATTTCTAGGCTCTCCCTAATCCCAAAATCTCATCTGTCAGATGGACTATATAGCTGAAAGCCATACAGGTGAAACAGAGCTTGTCTATGTCGTCCATTCCAATCGGTTGTTCTTCCAACTGCGCAATAGTGGCTCCGTTTAGGTAAGAATAAATAACGAAAGGTTTCCTGTGGATCTTTATATATATTATTATTAATATATTACTGATTACATACATATTAATTCATATATAAAGTTTTCATGTATCTTTCTTCTTTTTATATTAAATTTTCTATACTTGGCTCCTTTTAGTTAAGAATAAAAACGAAAGGTTTCCTAAACCGTTAAATATTTTTTAAATATATTATTACTCGTATATATTAATTCGGTCTATAAAGTTTTCATGTATCGTTTTTTAATTTATATTAATTTTACTAAACGTTTAGTGTGAAGCTATTTCACTAAGAAAACACTCGTGTTCTGCTCAATATTTGACGCAAATGTTCTTGGCGGAATTTTGCTTTTTTTTATGTTGGAATAAATTGATGAATTGATGAAACTTTAACCGTTAAATTGGCTAATCGATGCATGGCTGTAATGCAATTCTATCAGAAAAACCAC